>CM055095.1:44027183-44278696 GCA_029204225.1 Diphasiastrum complanatum | reverse complement strand
CCACCTTTTCGGCTTTTGCCTTATGGAGTTCATCCAAAACTAAGCAATGTAGAGATGACAAATCTCAGGAGACTTGCTAGATCACTGCAACCTCATTTTGCGCTTGGAAGAAATTGAGGCTCATCAAGGGATTGGCTATGGCTATTGTTAAGCTGTGGGAGAAATGCGAGGTCGCCATAATTGCCGTGAAGAGGGTGTGTGCAAAACACAAATGGCGAATTGATGGCCGAAGAGCTTAAGCTGCTCACAGGAGGTGTACTCCTTTCTAGAGATATGGGAGTTCATCACTTTATACAGAGGAAAAGATTTTCTCCCCAGGCTTGGCTGAAGTTCATGCAGAGAGAGAAGCTCATGACAAAAGCTCTGCTGGAACAAGAGGAGAGAGTAGGAAAAGAGAACATTGTGCACTCAGAAAGGAAAGAAGCTGGCGAGCTTATGCCAAACGTCATCTAGTATGTGTCCCAAGCGTCAGAGGTCGAAGTGAATTCTAACATCTTGGTAAATCATGAGGAGCTGCCAAGAGACAGGATAGCTGCAATCAAAGCTGCGAGAGTACTCGAAGCTCAAAAAAAGCAGCGGCGACTGGCTGTTGCAGTACAGCGAAAAACAAAAGCGGAAGAAGAGTTAGGGAAAGTTCAGAAACTACTAAAACCTTCCGATCCACCCGCTGACCGGGGAGATGATTTCTGATGAGGAGAAGCATATGTTTCGAAAATTAGGCCTCAAAATGAATGCATTTTTGCTTGTAGGTAGACGTGGGAGTTTTTGATGGAGTCATTGAAAATATGCATTTGCATTGGAAGCACAGAGAATTGGTCAAATTATCTACAAAGGAAAGGAACAGAGGCAGAAATTGAAGAAACTGCAAAAATGCTGGCACACGAAAGTGGAGGGATTCTAGTTGGGATTGTTCCGACATCGAAAGGCCAGGCTATCATAGTTTATCGTGGAAAAAACTATCAAAGGCCACCAAGGCTAAGACCTGAGAATCTACTCACCAAAAGAGAGGCTTGAGAAAGGTTCACAGAGAGTCAACTACGTGAGTCTTTGGAGCGGCATATATTGCATTTGGAAAAGCAGATACATCACTTGAGGGATGATCTTGAAAATCAAAGAAGGCAACATGCAGGAAAATGTTGCTGATACTGATGGACTGGTGAGTGATTGGGTTTCAGGAAAGTGTTCTGAGCACATTGACGAGAGTAAACAAGAAGTGGAGATACTGCCAGCTGAAAAATCACATGCAGAGGAGGACAAAAATAAAGTGAAGGGCTTAAGGCAAAGAAAAAGGGTTTGGGTCCAATTTTTAGAGCTGATCCACTTACAAATAAGGAGAAATTGGTTTTGAGGAAGCAAGCACTTAAGCTGGCGAAACCTTGCCATTTCCATGTTGGAAGAGTAATGTTGTGGGAGGAATTATCAGAGCCATACGAAGCTATTTCCAACTTCATGCACTTGTGAAGATCGGTGTTAAGGGAAAGCAAGGGGAACTGCTGTGGCAGAGATTGTGCAAGAAATAGAGGATGGGACAGGAGGAGTTCTGGTTTCTCAAGAGCCCTGTAAGCTAATATTTTATCGTGGCTGGCCAGAAGGGCAAGAGCAACCATCTTCAAGCTTGAGCACAGAAGAGATCTCATCTGATCTTATTGAGGCAATGAAGCTTGAAAGTGGAGATTTTTGATCTGTTTATAGTTCCTATTCCAGTGAATTAGATAACTCCCAGGTTGGAGAATATGCTGTAAATTGAGGGATGCGGTAGCCGATGAACAGAGACAGACCAATGCAGCATCCCACTGAACTAGCTACTACAAAACTTACAATTGAAGCTAGTAGGTTGCAATGTTGGGGAAAACAGAACAAGTTTGTGGAATTGTGTTTGATTGAAATTAATCTACGAGAACCTGGATCCACAACATTTGACATGTTCTAAAGCTCCAACTCAACATCACTATTTTGCTTGCAGAAGACTATCAACCAAGCACCTCTATGTAGGGGGACTATCATGTAAAAAGAGAACATATTCTAAATCAATCATGTAAAGCTTTATTGGGACCACAAGGATCTCTTTGTCTTAATAAATGAAAGTGTAACTCTCTTATATTACATTGAACTAAGTAGTTGTTAGTTACTTGATTATCTAAGTTATTTGCTTGCTCATAAATAAACAATAACAAACATTGTACGTTTTCCATGGATCATTTTCAGATGAGATTATTGAAGTTCTGTAGTATTCTCTTGTGAATGAAAGCCATGAAAAGGTCTCATGCACCCTATCGGCACAAATGGAAATGGTTTGTGAGTTCTGACCTTGGAATACAATGCTAATTGGTGGATATTGTCTTCTATTTTGAGTGTCTTGTGTCTTCAATGTTGATGCCATTGTTTCTATCCATATTTGAAATGAATATTTATATTTTGCAATGTTTCTTGGACTAGTAGGCACATACCATACTCGTTGCATTTAGAAAGCTTTCTGTGAGTATGATGGTTCTACAATCTACCATGATGTTTATATTAGACTCAATCAATGTTTATATTAGACTCAATCAATGAAGTGCTCCGGAGGACTCATGGTGATGGACTATTGATTGTCATACATTTTTGTGAACATGATGGTTCTACAATCTACCATGATGTTTGTATTAGACTCAATCAATGAAGTGCTCCCACTCATGATGACGGGCTATTGATTGTCATACATTTAAATATAGTGTGTAGAAGAAGCATGGTAAGGATAGAAGTATAATTTTAAGCTTGAGAAGAGACTTGTTAGTTTGAGATATGTCTCATGTGGTTGCTTATAAAGATCATTTTCAGTAGCAAGAAGTAAGACTACAAAGAATCCAACTTGGCCCAACTTGAGCATGATGCCCAAACTCACCACATGTGGGAAGATAGATACCTCTTGTATAATGCTTCTTCGTATTATCAACTTGTGCCTATCGTATAATGACAATGCATGCCACTTCAGAGACTCTTTACTTGGTTTCACACTTCATACTTTGTCTTACATATTGGAATGACCCAACCATGAACCAAGATATGACACTAACATTCGGTGCACTATTAATGTTGCCTTGGCTCTTTGGTTTCTCGATTGGTTCTATGTAGTCATTGATTCTTGAATCTTGTGTGAATACTGAAGACCTTGCCCATAACATAGGGGCCCCATACTTCAAGATAAATTTCTCAGTAACATGGGTATATGGTTTATGGAAGTGCCTTGATGATTGAGACATCTTATTGGATTCATTCACGTATGAGGCATGCAAGCTTGCTTGTGACATGTGATGAAGCTCGTGTTTACTCTTGTACGAACATGTCAATAACACATGATGTATAATTTAATTAAAATGTGCACATTAAAAGCTAAGAGGATCTTATCTAGTTCGAATCGATCACTTCTTTGGGAAAGTTGTAACAACAACATTGAATAATACTAATCTTATCTTGCTTGTAGGCAAATGTTTGTTTAAATCGGTCTTTCACCCATATTGATAGCAAACAAAGATTTGGTTTCTATTTTCCTTACTTTTATTGATATGAACGAACTCCAATCATAACTTAACGCTTCTCAAGACAAAAGAAAAATATGGCTAGGAAGGGACTCAATTCGTTGCAAGCATATATTTATGGTAGTGCTAAAGTGAACTTGGGCTAAATAAAAATAAAAAATGTGTGAATCTCTCTCTCTCTCTCTCTCTCTCTCTCTCTCTCTCTCTCTCTAAACGAGCAACAATGCAAGTTGTATGAATAAGTATTCGAAGTGGCATCATCATAAAAATTCTAAAAGGGATGTTACAAAAATCTTCTTGGGAGTGGCAACAAGGTCAAAACTAGGACCATGACAAGGTTTTGGAAAAACATATACTCGAGTAATTTGGAGAAGACAAAACTATTATGTCATTAACAAGGATTAGTCATTGTCTAGGTTCGCTATATTAAGGAAAGCATGGGAAGTTTAAGTTATATATGTACTATGAAGGTAACAATTTTAGACGATTATAGTTAATTTGTGACCAAAGTGGTGGCCCTAAGTCATTAAGTGAAGAATTAGACTAGATGTGGGAGAAGTTGCCTGATACGTACTGATGATATGTGGCTTTGGGTTGTGGATAGATTAGTGAGTGGTTGGGCATTTAGTGAGACATTAGAATTAATAGTGGCCAGAACAATTATTGGATCTTTTGGACTACGTGAACATCTGCGATCATCATAGCTAGATCTATAATTGTATTGACTGTTGTTTAGATTCAAATGTCTAGAAAAAGATGCAAAGCAATCTAGGTGTTTGTTAAGATACATGTCATAAGTGCGAACAAAAAATAATCCCAAGCGTTGGAATGCGAGTCATCTCTAAAGTTAGATACACCATCCTTCTTCTGACAAATATAAAAAAGAAGGATCCTCGTCTCTCAACAATCTATTAGTTACCATAAGTGTCTAACTTGCAAAGATCCAATCATGTGTTTTGCTCAACCGCTTTGCCAGACTTGCAACGCATGCACTCACATAACCTCTGTGAGAAGAAATTAGATACAAGATTTCTTGAATATACTTCTCATTAGTAGGAATATCATCGTGACTTGTTGCTTTCACTATAGTGAGATTCAGATCTGGAGCTCGTACTCATTACTTAGTATGACTCTCATAGCAAAGCCCACAACATGTATGAAATTAGGTGGCATATCCTGCAGAGCAACCTCTTAATTTTCTCAGAATTTTCGGCCCACTCCAAAATCCTAGCATAACTTTTTTTCAAGGATCAAAAGCAGAGCCATAGAACGATCAGGGCCTCACCCACCAGCAAACAAAATGAAGAGAGAAATCCACAACACCGCAAGTCAATTTCATGCTTTTTCTTGTTGTTTCATGCACTACCGATGCATCAAAAAACATGAAGGTGAAGCAAAACAAGAAATTAATCATAAATTGAGAGAAAAAACATGAAGACAATGGCGTAGACGTAGTTGGTTAGGGACAGAGGAGATGGATTAGAGGCGGAGATGGTGATGGAGATGGAGATGGAGGAGGTGAGAAAGCAAAGGTGATGGTGTGTACTGAAGCAGGGACGGTTCTAATTGATGCATGCAAATGACAACCATATAATCATGCTTTAGAATATTACATGAAAAGCTCTCTTTTGCATTTGAATATTCAATAAAAGATTTTCTCTTTACATGAGGCACCTTCCGTACGTGCCTTAGATAGAAAAAGATATTCTTTTGCTATTTTACATTGAGTTACATGTTGGGTAAATGAGCCCTTATCCAAGGTCCAAGCCTCGAAAGTTGAGACCAACACCACACTTTATCCTTTAACATTAACTTTCTTCCAAACTCCATTGACCGACCTCAACGCATAATACTGCATTTGCAAGACAGGCTTAAAAAATACATTATATTTGTTAAGAATAGTTTAAAGTTTAAGTTCTAACCTGTACATATCTCTCATTGGTTAAGAACAATTTAAACCTAAATGAAAGCAATGAGGTGTCCGTCTTAGAGAGTCCACTAATGATGACTTTTTTTCTTTTTCTCTCCAAAATTTAACATGATGACTTTTCTTTAACTTTCCTTCGGCTCAGCCTCACCGAGGGTCACATACATTTCCATTGCACGAGGCACTGTGGAGTCCACACTGCACTTACTGAATTCTAACTTCACCAAAACCTAAAAACATTTCATGTGCATGTGTCAGGCCTGCCTGCCATTGCTTAAACCCTTATTATTAACTCCTGACTCAACTCAAAAAAGCGCATTGTTTTATGCTTATGAAAATGAACGAACATACACGTTACTTCGGGGGCGTAATGGACGACTCCGTATAAGCAACAAGGGGAGGCGCGTGTCCTTTGTTCCTGGCTTCCTCGCTATGGCTATGGCTTTGATGAAAACTCTGCGCTGCTTCGCTTCGGGCTTTATTTCTGCGTAGTAACACTGCTGCAGCGCTGCTGCTGCTGCCCACAAAATTGCTTTTCCATCGCATTTCTCAATGATAAAATGCTCACCAGCTCCCTTGCTCGAGCAGTTATCAGTCCATAAAATAGTATCCATGTTGCGATCATTTCTTTGCTTCCTTCCTTGATTCCGCACCCCATTGGCACAGTTATATTACATTCTCGTTTTTAGATGCTGATACTTTTATTCCCAGGAGCCAGATTTGTGTTTAGAAGAAACGGCAACGTTGCGGTAACGGTTGATCTAAGAAGATAGGTAGCCAAAAACACTGCTCACTTGTGCTGTGCTGCTGATTCTTTGCAACGGTTTTCTCCATCGGTGCAGGGCTTCACATATTTCCTGAACCAGCTGTGTATCGTTTTGGAACCTGGCTTGATCCGTTGTTGTAGCTTTCTGAAAAATTGAATTGATGGCAACAACTTTCTGTGCTGCAGCCTCCTGTAAGCCATCGCCTGTTGGCCCACTGATCTTACTTTGTTTGGTCGTTTTCTTCTGGATGCTGGTGCCGTGGTACTTTTCAGAAGAAGAATCCTCTCTGGTGGCCATGGCGGAGACAATGCAATCACTACCTTTTCCACCTCTTATATTGTTACCAGTAGTGGGTTTAATATGCCTGCAATTTATGTTCACCCCCAGTAAATGTGTTCTCTCTTTTCTGTCCTCGGTTTCTTTTACAAAATCTACTTTTTTCCTTGGAGGAACCTTGGTGCTACTGCTGGCCCTCATAAGGCTGCAAACCACGCTGCAGGAATTATGGGAAGAGCTGTAACGCTGATTCAACCACTATACTTTTATGCAGTGAACCAATTTGTCAAGAAAGCGGCTCAATTTATTGGATCCCTAAGCCTGTTTCTTGTAACGATTTCAAAGTTTGATCGAATGTAGATGATTGTATTACATATTCTGAGATTTGTTTTCTGATGGCCGTAGATTCAAAACCCTTGCTTACTGATAACAATCTAGTGATTTTACCGGTTCTGAATGCAATCAGCTGTTTGAACTTTCCTTCACTTTTAACATATCATAGCATTTAAGACAGCAAGCTAATAATAGCCTGATATGCAGATGATCAAGTCTAGATCCATCTAAGGCTGAAAAACATGTCATAGCATCTAAGCTAAAACCTATGTTCACCCTTGGATGGTTGAAAGAGTGTTGGGCGGGTATTGATATTGTCCTCCTATTATACTTTTTTGAAAATTTTTGATACCAGTCGGGTATCAGTATCATTATGTTTTTAAATTGGCAAGCTGGTATCAACCTACTTGGGTATTGCAGGGGTGATAACATTCGAGTATAAACTCAGGTATGAGGATATAATTTTTTTCTAAAATTAACCATTTTATAAAAGGTATCTTGCATTTAATAAAAAGCATGACCTTTTTAAATGTAATATGCATATGATTTTAAAGGTCAATACTTTGTTGGTGCCCACCAATGTCTTTGGGACACCATGAATAATATTTATCACATGTAAATTTTGGAATTAACTAAAAATGGATATTGTATTGATACCATGTTCAATTCGAATTTTTTGCCCCTAATCCGGGTATCGATATGTGCATTGATGGGCTAAAACGGGTGAGGTATCGACCGTAGTATCACAAAATCATATACCGGGCTGGTATGTTCTATGATACCATTGTTGATACCAATCGAGCACCTATATACCCGCCCAACACTGGTAGAAACTTGGTGGGAGCCTACCAATGTCACTGCATTGACGGTGTGAAATACGTTGATCCCGAAACTTTAGTTAACGTAATGCTAGGCGCTCGGGTTTTCTTTGTATTTTGGAGGTGATTCCAAGAGTGGAATGTGCATCCAGATTTATTTCTCCTCCGGAATTTGCCATTCTCTCTACAAAATCTGCCATTTTCTCTAGAGAATTTGCATTCTCTTTCCAGAATCTGCCATTCTCTCTCTTCACGAATTGCCATTCTCTCCACCTGAGCATTGTCTCTCGACCACATAATCTGCATTCTCTCTCCATTCTCTCCACATGAGCATTGTCTCTCGACTACATAATCTGCATTCCCTCTCATGTAGCGCAAGCATCCCAAAGGGAGCTGGGAACCACGTCTTAGCTTCCCAGCCTTCAACTCTTGCCATCCAAACCCACTTGACATACAAGCAGCCAACTCGCCAACAACGATCAAACTTAACCAACTTGAAGTTCCGAAAACCAACATTGAGATCCAACCTGGCACCATGCCAGATCGGGGGTCCCGATGTGAGTGACTTCCCTCCAAGCAAGCCGCCCGACATACATCAAACTTAACCAGCTCGAAGCTTCGTTACCAACGAGTAACATCCATTCCAAGCAAGCGGTCTGACTTACATCAGACTTAACCAACTGAAAGCTTTGTCACGAGCGTTGGAAGCCAACCTGGCGCCACGCCAGACTGGACAGCCATAAACAGGTAACTTCCACCCAAGCAAGCCATCCAACTCAGCCGACAGGTTAGAGCCAATTCCCCAAGAGCTTAACCCATTCACGTTCATGCAAGGAACACTCAGAACCACAAGCCGCGACAGAGATGGAGACAACCAGTTCCTGGACCAAATGGTCCGTGCTAAGTGATGAAGAAGAACAATCATCAAATAAGATGTCACCTTAATTAATTCCAAGTGAAGAAGAAGTCCAAGATCAAGCATGGACTATTGAAGGGATTTCGACACAAAAGGAATCATTGTGTTTGCAAAGTCAAGACAACTGGCAACAACACACAATATTTAAATGAGGAGCAAGATGAAACAGGGGATTGAAGTGACTCAAGTCCAATGGTGGAATCAACAAAAGAAGAGATGAGAAAGCTTGTTCAACAAATGAATGAACCAATAACGTCAGTAACTCTTGCTCTTCTATTAAATCCACAAGAAACAATTGTTCAACATCTATGTGATGTTACAGAGTGTTCACAAGACTTGAAACACCAATCCACTTTTCAGCTTGGAGAAGACAAAAAGTTTCCAAGAGAGATGATTACAAATGTAAGGATGCCAAAAATCAACAGAGATCGAAGGAATTAACGAGAAGAATATCGAGGGTAATATGATTGTCTCGAGTATTAAATTCCAAAAGAATGATGCAAAGGCCAGTTGAGACAATGCAGTTGTCAATGAGGCAAATTACTCAAAAGGACTATGTTTTCCTTTGGGATCAGAACTCCAACATCACATTCCAACAAAAGACTTGTCAACATTGTCCAAGGCTTCTTGTGAAATGGGACCAATAGACAATGGTGGAACTTATGTGTATGAATCTTTTACATTTGATACATGGTACATTTTGTAGAATGTGATGATATTATTGATGTAGAAGCTAGAAAATGTCCTAGCATTGATATAGGACAAGTATATTTTTTATAGCTTTTTGGATGAAACTCTGTGTGAGAAGAATATCATTACTCTTTTTGAATATTTCATTCACTTTAGTTTATTAGAAATGAATATTCATTCAAAATATCCTTTGCTATCTTCAATTGTGATCAACCCAAGTTTATTCACTTCAGCACTTGGTTATGATCATAATAATATTTTCTCAAGGTGGGATTCCCATATCCCAAATGCAAAATTGATGGTTATTTTAGAAGCATTTGGATTCAATCATGTAGCATGTCTAATAGGCTATCCAAAATCTCCTATATATTGTTTACAACCTAGTTTCTGATTATACAACTTTTTATTATCATAACCAAGTCTAGTATGCCAATAATTGATATAAGATGATACCATTTGTCTGTTTAGTACCCTAGTAGGATGCATATTGATTCAATGGTATCCCATATGATCAATATTTATCTTGGCGAATTATTTAGCACACTCAATATATCCACGTGATCATCCATTTTGGGCAATGGACATTGGTTCTTAACAATAGATTTATTGAAGAACTCGTAGTCCACACACATTCAAAAAACACCATTCTTCTTATGATTAAGAAGAAGACGAGCTCCCCATGTCATTTACTAGGTCAAATATGTGCCATTTTCAAAAAATTCTCAATTTGCTTACTAGTTTCATCCTCCTCTTTTGGACTAAACCTTTATGGTGGTCAAAAGATTTGTTGTTTGCCTGTTGGAATCAGATCAATCTTATGGTCTACCGCCCTAATGGGAGATAGTCTATTAGGTAGTTCTTTTGGGAACACACCAATGAGTTCTCATTTCAACTTATCTAAAATTTGCTTTTCATCACATGACAATTCAGAATAATATTCACACCGCAACTCAAAAATTGATCACATATAATGCCTTGATGAGGCAGTCCGGCTTGGCCAGGATCCCTTGGCATTACGAATACAAGATTCAGACAAATGTTTGTTGCACGAGACATTAGCTTTCAGGAGATATCTCCAAGGCAAAGAGCAAAGAGCAGGTCACTGAAGGATCCTCAAGTACAGAGTAGTACATAAATTGTGTACCACCAAGTTTTTATTTGAATAATGATCCATGAGCAGTTCTTCCATGCTCTACTAGTGATCTGTGAGTTGAAGATGGCTTGAGTGCACTGTGATTTTCCTCGTGCTTGCCCTCCCATATTCATGATCTGATGTGTGTTATAATTGTTCGTCCATGGATCAAGACGAGTGGGTGGTCTGTGGCAGTATTGTTAGACGTTGTCAATGAGTTGTCGTTGATAATCATAACAAGAAGAAGGCAGAAGCGATGGTTTCATCAGGTATGGTGTGAGCAATCGATGAAAAAATAAATCGTATGAGAAAGCAATTGTGGATTTTACAAACGCTGTTTTGAGATGTATAACCTGCAAGCCAAGTCCATCTCAATTTGTGTGCTTAGATTCCATATGGAACTGGCAATCAATGTAACTACCTCGCTAACTGCACACTTCTCATATAGTAAGAGATAGTCATGTCTTTAAAATTTAAGAAAAAAACATAAATCCTTCCAAGAATGTAGGATCTAATATTTAATGTCCAAGGAACCTAAGCCATAATTTTGAACAAATGTTCACATCATGTTTTTGTTTTATTTCTTAAAAACTCAAGAACTTGTCAAACAACATGAGCAAAAGCCCAAAATCTTCTCTCCTCCATGCGGCTAACTACGCTACCTTCTCCCTCAGCTTCCAGCTACCGACGTATAATCCACAACTGTAGGACAGACTTTAATACAGGAAGCAACTAAACTACTCTACAATATGCTATAATCAACAAAATTTCTTTCGGGCAACACAGGAATTGTGTAACTATCTGCCATCAATATAATGCCTTCAAAGCTGCTGAGCAAAGAAGCATTTGATCTCATCCAGTGGTTCAGGTGGGCATAGGTCACAATGCAGCCCATTGGAGCATAAGCCTTTCAACTCCGTAGATCTTTCATCAACATGTTGATGTTGCTGCTGCTGCGGCTGCGGTTGACGTATACAGGAAGATCCAGTGATCTTTTGGCCGGGGTCATTGTAGCCTGCTGATTTCTGGGCATCGCTTGGAGAGAAGGGAGCTAGCTGACCTCGGCCATTAACAGCCGCTTTCCGAACAACGGGCTTTCTTCGACCTCGCACGTCAGCAAGGCCTGCTATTGCTAGATCTATTGTCAGCATTTTTTCTTCAACAACAGGCTCTGATCCAGATCGAGAGAGAGAGAGAGAGAGAGAGAGAGAGAGAGGGAGAAAGAGGGGTGTGTGTGTGTGTGTGTGAGAGTGAGTGAGTGAGGGGAGTATAGCTTCTGAAGCTATTTAAGTACCAATACTAAATAATATCTTTGTATAGACATGCCATAAAGGCTATATTTGGGGGGATGAGCATAGGTGTCTCACAAATCTAAGTTTGAGTAAACATATCACCACCATTTCCACTAGATGGTTGCTACACCACCACGTAGTGGCGGTGCATAATATGCTCATCCATAAGTTCAAAGGCTATTCCAAAGTGCAACTTTCTAGGAAAACATATGCCTTCAGGTGGGGCCAAGGATTCATTGTTTATATGTAGTGTTGGGAGCTTTGAGTCATTAATATCCCTAGGCTTTGTCTTTATTAAGCTAATACCACCTTCAAAAATCTTTACCAACCTTTGTTGTTGGCGATATTTTTTCTCTCCCTCGAGATGAGGCATCCATATAGGCACTTCTAGGGGATGAGCATATGGATGAGGGTGACTACATGACAATTGTGAGCGGTCCCGCACTAGCATCATTTAAGGTTGTAGAAAGGTTGGTAGACCATGGGTGCTTGAGAGATATGATGCTCTCAAGCACCCACCACCATTGGATGGTGGCAGGCTTGCAACTCCCTTGGGGAGGAGCATATTCCTCATCAGGATTAAGAGTAGGGTGTTCTTTCCTCATCTCTTGGAAGCCACAATTGTGTTTATGCTCAATTGTGGCTGCCAAGGTAGGAAGGGATCCACCAGTTAATCCAAGGATGGTGGAGGCGGGACTTTGCCAATTGCAATGCATGTTAAAGGCTTTTTATTATTTATAGATAGACAAAAAAAGTGTCAAGCTGAGATTAACTTTTCAAAATTAACTTTTTATTGTGAAAGGCCAATTTAAAAAGACAAATTTTTTATTACAGATAACAAAATTATATTCTAGATTGCCAAGTACCTTAGACATTTTTAGTTGGAAAGTGGCATTGTAACCAACGTGTCATTTAAAATAGAAAATTAAACGCCCTTTAATTGAGAGTATTCCTTTCAAATTCCAATCCTTGGTGGTGGGTGCTTAAAAGCTACAAGCACCATTTATCAAGCATGCACCATCGTTGGATGAAGGTTGCCCTTCTCTACCGTAAACCATCTCTAAAGATGTGTGGTGCATGTAAGCCAAGAGGATGAGCATGAATCTTATGCTTGGAATCCAATGATCCATAACATGGTGATAGGAGCTTGGCTTGTGGTTTTGCTCATCTAAATTCTAATCCCCATGTGGAGGTGTGAGTATAATCTTGTGTATTTCTGGGTTTGTCTTTTCTCTTGGACAAAGTTTGAGGGATGTCCTGTGAGCCATTTGCTACTTGTACAAAAGGAATACTTTTCAAACTTGAGGCTATTTGCAAAGAAATTTGTTTGGGTTCAAACTTGTCTTGTAGGCGCCAATCTTGACATAGTTAGGTCAACATTCAAAGAACATAGTTTGCTTGGATTCCAAGTGTCAAGACCAACTCCAAAGATCCAAACTAGATGATTGATACAAAGAAGCCAAGGGTCTTATCAGGTTCAAGTTAGGTCACACTTGATGATTCCTCTAATAGGTCCAATTGATCTCCAAAACCAAGATGCACGCAGGACTTTCTTAAGTCGACTTACGTGAAATATAAGGTGTACTTGAGTTCCTTTTGGGAGGTCTAGTTGGTAAGCCAAAGATCCTATACTTTTTAGAATTTGATATTGTCTCCTATATCTAGTGGATAGTTTGTAATACTTGCCAGTATGCATTATGTTTGAATCCTTCGAGATTCACAAATATACCCAATCCCTTCTTGAAAATCTAGAAGTAATTTTTTCATATTGGCATAATGTTTGCCCTTATCTTGAACACATTGGACATTCTCAAGTGCTATTCAAAGCATTTCTTGCATATTGTGTAGGAAATCTATCGTTCGAGTTTCAATTGAAATGGGTAATCTAGGTTCATAACCATAGATAAGCATAAACGGGCTATAACCAATAGCTGAATGTTTATTACTATTATAGGCAAACTCAATCAATGGGTAGATACTTCTCATGGTGATTTACTTGGCCTTATTTGTCCCATCTTGAGATATTCATCTATTTGCCTAGGATTTTCCCCTCTTCCTTTTGAGTAAACTAGTATGGTTGTCAAAATATGGGGTGGCTACCGGTGGGCATTAGTTCTATCCATGGTCCACGGATTGAGCGGGTGGTAAACCATAATGTAAAGGCCTTATAAGAAATCGTGCCTTAGTAAGAGAATTTTAGAGAGAAAAATAACAAGATAATTAGAATTTTTCGATGTTGTCCATCATCTGACTTGTGTGGTTGGCTCATTTTTTAAGTTGTTAACAATGTGCATGAAAGAAAACATGTAGCCAAGAAACAAAGCACACGCCACAAGCAAGAGAAAATTCCCTCAAAAATTTTATGTGTAAAGGAGTACACAACTCCTAAAGTCCATGATCAGCATTTTTAGATCGAAAGTTTTACATAAATAGAACCTCTCTGGTCATGTTGTCACACTAATTTGCATTTCACCTTCTTGAATACTTGTGAGTCTTCATGAGAATGAGTTTGAGGAGCCTTGTGAGGAAGTTTTAGCAATGTGGGCTCATTTTGCAATTTTTTTTTTCTATGTTATATGTCTTGTTCTTGCAGGTGCTAATTGCTTTTCGCAGAGTTTAGGATTATTGTTATTCTAGTCTAGCCTTAGATTAAAAGATAATATTGTTGTAAATAATGTAGATGTTTTGAGCTTCTTGATTGAGTAAGATGTTCTCTCTGAAATTAAAAGTGATAATTTTACCTTTTTACTTTGTTGGATTGTGATATGGGATTTGAGCAACAGAGAGTAGTCTAAATTTTCAAACAAAAGCAAAATCATATATGTTAGTTTTTCTTGGTACTACTATGTACAGACAAACTGTTGAGGTGAGATATCGCTATCATGCGAGAATCTGCATTTTTGGTAAGAGAACTTGTTTATCCTCTTGTGGTTCTGATATGTACGGATATTTGATGATGTGGCATAAGTTCTTTTTGACCTTTTTACAAATGTCTATATTAGATTAACCATCTCTTTGTGTAGGAATATAATATGCCTATCACATTCAAGCCCAAAGTAATGTCGAGTTCTACCTGATCCAGACTTTGAAATTATAAGGATCTAGACAGTTGATTTCATAGACATACACAAATTTATTGTTGTGCGGAAGCAAGGTCAATCTGAAGCAATTCCACATTCAAATCTAAAATTTGAGAATCAGAGATAACAAAAATGCTCAATAAACAATGCATGACACAACACAATTTCCCTTGGAATAGATTCTATTAGAATTCTAGAGAGTGTACATGGCACATTGATTGCAAGAGCACGACCTCTATCAATTCTTCATATATTTCAACAGTTTCAAATCCTGGTAGGCAAATTGAATGGATTTGGATTAGAGTAGGGATTGAAGTATTGCTGAAATCCATCACACAAGAGCACACACTCCTCACAACAATGGAGTTGCAGAAAGAAAGAATTGCACGATTGTCAAAAGTGTGAGATCAATGATGAAGCTAATGAATCTACCAAACTTCTAATGGTCTGAGGCATGTAATAATGCTACTTTCTTGCAAAATCATAGTTTCACTATTTTTGTTTCCAATGTGACTCCTAAAGAGGTGTTCACATGCGTACTTTCTCTCCAACAATGTCATGAGAACCAATTTTGATCCCAATCTATATGTTGATGCGAATCGAGAAACGACTGAATCGCGAACGTTAAACAATTCGGATGGATTTCAGATATGATTGCTGGTCACTGCCAACTGTATCATTTTTACAATCCTCCAGAGTGTAGACAGACAGTGTTGATCTATGTTTTGATTAACACAACATTCAACAAAATTCAACCAGTGTGCGAAATTGATAAAAATGAGTGAATGAGATACACAAGCGAAGGCAAACATCAATTCATTCAACAAGATCAGACAAAGATAAGAGTGATATGTGCGTAATAGCTACAATATCATCTATTGATCTTCTCATTTTTCATGCACTGTATGACAGACCTACATAGCGCGTTGGTGTGAGAGACCACGAGTAGTGTCTCGCTTACTAGCGGACTCCTTGGATCTCCGTGGATCCTGCTTACAAAACTTGTCTCGCGCACAGGCAAACTTCTATTCTGTATTCTGTTTGTATATCTTGCTCACTAGCATTAGACTTGTTATATTATGCATCACCCAGAAGGTATATAGTCGTGTCGTGTAACTTCTAGACTAGAGTGATTAAACATCTACAACTAATCACAAATTACAAAAGTGACAAATTAGCCATGACTTAGAGTGCATCTGCTGATGTCATGATATCAGATCAAATATTTGTACTTCTTGGTACTTGCATGATCTTGCTGATCTTTTTTTTGGAGCGTGAGGGTCAAAAAGGTGTCGCGAATACAGGGTTGTGTAGTGACAGGAATAGATCCTTCATCTTCCTTACAAAGGAAGTGAGATCTTTGCCGTCCCACTGCAGGTTTGTCAACTGATCTTCTAGCATCATTATTTGACTGCGTTATTTTGTTTGAAATTTCGTGAGTAGTGTATCCTACATCTCCTTTGCCTTGGAGAGTGTAGCCAGGTCAAGCATGAGACTACCTTTGATGGATGATGATAACAAGGCTAGTGCCTTGTCATTTTTCTCCCTCCATTCGCGTAGCTCTTTGCCTGATGTTGTAGGCATCTCCTCTGTGCCATCCACCCCGGGGAATAAACCTTCACCCTTTAGTATCAGCGATGTCTTAACTTTCCATGCTAGAAAGTTAGATCCTAACGAATCCAAAACTGTACATATCTTGGATTGGATGTTGCTAATTGAATCCATTGCTTCTGAAGTGTGTTCTCTTGTTGATGGAATTTTATTTGAATGTTTGGCCTCCTGCATCTGATAGCCTTTTGGCTATGTCAGACTATGACAAGGCGGCTCTGATACCATTGATGCGAATCGAGAAACGACTGAATCATGAACGTTAAACAATTCAGATGGATTTCAGATATGATTGCTGGTCACTGCTAACTGTATCATTCATACAATCCTCCAGAATGTAGACAGACACTACTAATCTAGGTTTTGATTAATACAACATTCAACAAAATTCAACCAGTGTGTGAAATTGATAAAAGTGGGTGAATGAGATACACAAGCGAAGGTGGACAACAATTCATTCAACAAGATCAGACAAAGATAAGAGTGATATGTGCATAATAGCTACAATATCATCTATTGATCTTCTCGTTTTTCATGCGCTATATGACAGACCCACACAGCGCGTTGGCATGAGAGAAGCGGCGCTCTCTCACAAGTAATGTCTCACTTACTAGCGAACTCCTTGGATCTCTGTGGATCCTGCTTACAAAACTTGCCTCGTGCACAGGCGAACTTCTATTCTGTATTCCGTCTGTATATCTTGCTTACTAGCATTAGACTTCTTATATTATGCATCAACCAGAAGGTATATAGTCGAGTCGTGTAACTTCTAGATTAGAGTGATTAAATATCTACAACTAATCACAAATTTACAAGAGTGGCAGATTAGCCACAACTTAGAGTGCATCTGCTGATGTCATGATATCAAATCAGATATCTGTACTTCTTGGTACTTGCATGATCTTGCTGATCTTTTTTTTGGAGCGTGAGGGTCGAAAAGGTGTCGCGAATATTTTCGTGTCGCTTCGAGTCATTTGACTTTCGCGCCGTCTGACTTTCTCCCGCTGTATTGCGAAAAAATTCTTTCGTGAATTTTTCGCGTTCGTGTCTTTTCGTCAGGGTGTTCGCAAACATTTTCGCTTCGTGCCTTTTGACTTTCGCATTCACGAACATTTTCGCTTCGTGTCTTTTCATCAGAGTGAGGGCTGAAAGCTAGCAAAGCTTTGGTAATAGAAACGTTTTGTTTCTGCATATGTTTTATGAGTGATGATAATATTGCTTTGGTTGTATTGTATGTCAATGATATCATTATTACTGGAAATGATGAAAATCTCATCAATACTATAAAGGCTGATCTAAACAATTAGTTTGAAACGATGGATCTTGATCTTATGCACTATTGCTTGGGAGTAGAGGAATGGCAATATCAAACTTTGTCGAAGCAAGTATGTTCATGAAACTCTAAAAAGGTTTCACATGTTTGATTGTAAGTTGTCTACTACACCATGTGAGATTGGTAGGAAATTATCATGCTTTGATTATAGTGGTCCAGTTGACGCTACTTTATTTCGTCGGCTAGTTGGAAGTCTAAGATATATTACCACCACACATCTTGATATCTGTTAGTTTGTGAGTTTGATTAGCCAATTTATGGCGACACCTACATTGGATTATTGGAGGCCTCAAAAAGAATCTTGAGATATGTAAAAGGCACCTGATCTTGGTTTGATTTACAGGATACAACATGATTCACCTAAATTACATGGTCACATTGATGATGACTGGGCTGGTAACATAGATAATAGAGATGAACCACATGATATACTTTCAATTTCAGTAATGGTTGTTTTTTGCGGTCTAGTAAAAAGCAAGATATTGTATCTCTTTTGACCATTGAAGCTAAGTATAAAGCATTAAGTTCAACAACTCAAGACACTGTTTGGCTATGGTAGCTATTAAGTGATATTGGTATGAAACAAACACAAAGTACTGTCATAGCCAAAGTGAAATATAGTTAGTGAAGAACCTAGTATTGCATGCAAGAACAAAACATTTCAAAGTAAAATATCATTTACAATGTGAAAAGCTGAAATCTAGGGATGTGAATGTGGTTCACTATACAGTACAATACTACAGTTGGCTTAATTTGTGAGAAAAGGACTACTTTTTTTTTTATTGTGCTTGTGGTGCTTAGATGTAATATATCTCTATGCTTAGTGGGTATGCTATCATGGAAGCATGTTTCATGAATGTTGTTAGTAGGTTTTTGGAAACGTTAATAATGCAATCCTTAATCATTTCTTTTATGGTTTATGTTTCTCTCCCTAGGTTCCTAGAATGATGAGTTGTTACCTATTGAGCCCTAACTAGTACTTAGGTTGTAATTATTATTTTGATTAAAAGTAGTGAAGTACATTTTGTGGTTGCTTTGCAAGAGTAGAGCTTTTGTGTCTGAGTCTATATGTGTCAGTTTTTTGATCTGACAATTGTTAATTGCAAGCTCATTATGGTGTCTTTTTAATTTACAATTCAACGCTCTCTTCTTGACTGTCTGACTTCAAGGTTTACAAACATAGGAAGAACAAAGGTGGCAATGTGGCAGAGATAGATGTGGTATACTGATTGTTGATGAACAGTAATATGATTAATGATTAGGAAAGGAAGGCAAGCAACATTTGTGGGTGTATCTTGTGAAGTACCCAAAGAATGAAAGAGCCCAAGCTAGTCTCTAATGTTTGTTTGCACGGGGACAACCAGGGCTACTGCTTGGATTAACAACATGTGACAAAGAGGGAGGTTGGGGACATCTGCAGGTGATCTCCTATCGGGGGGGGAGGAAAAGCAACTTCATACGTCAACATAACTTAATTGCCAATTGAATGTGAATGATAGTCAATACTATGGCTAATGGAAAGCTTGAATTTGGGAAAGCGTGATTGGAGTGATTAGAGTTGGTTTTTGGCTAGAAATTTTCTTGATTTTTGAATACGCCATATAATGCACTCCATTGGAGGTTTTACCTTTGCTCAGTCCAAATGGCCTCCCTCATGCCACTAAGCCCTAATCTCTTCTCAAGCTTTTAGACGTAAATAAAGCAAAAGGAAAGGAGGGAAGGCTTCCAAGGAAATGGAGATGGAGGAGAAGAAGAAGAAGAAGAAGAAGGACGAGGAAAATGAAGGACGAAAGCAGCTTGCCGCACACAGAGAGCGAATTCTGCGAGATAATTGCTCGTGGACCATGACGGCATCAACCACTCTGGCCATCGTTGAGTGAGGAAGCATTGGAGCATGATTTCTCTTATTTGCAAATGAATTATGAATTGGTGAAATCCAGCCACGTCTGTCTGTTGATCCCCATGTGGGTTTTGAAATTGCATCTGTTGGATACTTCATGCTACAGTATTAGGGATGCCGAAAATCAGGGCTGTTTGTTGTGAAGAAAGCTCAGGATTCACTCTTTTGTTTTTGAAATCCTCTCTTTTATTCATATTGTGGAGGTATGGCACGTTTTTTTGGGAGAGTTGGATACTTTTCTAGCATTGCTCTTGCTGTCGAGGAAGTTGCAAAGAAGAATGCGGTGAGAGTGATCCCTAAGCAGGGGCAGCTGAAGAAGGCCTTGGATCAGCTTAATGAAGAGGGCTTTTATGCTGATTGGGATACTTTTGCGCGGCTTATTAAAGAATGCGGCAAGACGAAGGCGCTCCCTGAAGGAATACTTGTTCATCAGCACATTCTGAGAAACACATCCAAGCCACAGAGATTCATTCAAAACCTTCTTGTTCAAATGTATGGAAGATGTGGCGATCTGAAGCAGGCAAGGGCACTTTTTCACAGAATTGATCCTCGCAATGCCTACTCGTGGACCGTCATGATCGGTGCGTATGCGCAGCACGGGTTTGACAAGCAGGCTTTGCAGCTTTTTCACCAGATGAGATGTGAAGGTGTGAAGCCCGACAAGATCACCTTACTGGCTGCCCTAAATGCATGTGCAAACCCATCAGCACTTGCAGAAGGTAAGATGATCCATGACCTAATTGTTAAGGATGGTTTCAATTTAGATATCGTGGTTGGTAACATGCTTGTCAAAATGTACAGCAAGTGCGGTAGCATAGACGATTCTAGGAAGATATTTGACACTCTGTCCAAGCGGGATATGGTTTCGTGGAATGCAATGATCTCCGCATATGCCAAGCTTGGTCAGCGCAAACAAGCTCTGCTAATATTTGAGCAGATGAAGCAGGAAGGATTAAAGCCTAATAAAATCACTTACATTAGCCTTCTCAGTGCTTATTCTAGTCCAACAGACTTAGCAGAGGGTAAACTAGTGCATTTGCAAATTATTGAAAATCTATTTGAGGAAGATGTTGTTGTTGGAACTGCTCTTGTCAACATGTATGGCAAATGTGGAAGTCTTGAGGACGCTCGCAGGATGTTTGAAAAAATGCCTGTTCGGAATGTCATTTCCTGGAATTGCATGATATCGGCGTACTTTCAGAATGGCAATGGCAAAGGTGCCATTCAACTGTACGATTTGATGCAACAGCAACATATAACGCCAGACCGAGTCACAGTTTTAAATATGCTCGATGTTTATGGTCAGTCTGGAAATTTGCGAGATGCATGTAAGATCTTTAACCAACTCCCACAGAGAGAAGTATCTTTATGGAATGCCTTGATTGGGCTTCACACACAGCATGGCCGTTGGAGGGAAGCACTGCAGCTATTCCGGAAAATGCAACATGATGGAGTGGAGCCAGATAAAATCACTTTTGTGAACGTCCTTAGTGCTTGCTCAAATCTATCAGATCTAGATCAGGCGAAGCAAATCCATGCCCTTGTTGCAGATGCTGGATTGGAGTCTAATGTTATTGTAGGGACTGCTATAGTGAACATGTATGGGAAATGCAGAGGCCTTGACGATGCATTGAATGCTTTTAACATATTGCCACATCGTGATATAGTAGCCTGGAATGCTATGATTGCAGCATATGCGCATGCTGGGCATGGCAGAGAGGCTCTGCACTTTTTCCATCATATGAAGAGTGCAGGTTTGGAGCCAGACAGGGTCACTTTCGTGAGTCTCATTGATGCATGTGCTGATATAGCAGCTCTTGCAGAGGGCAAGCACTTTCATATGCAAGTCATTGAACAAGGATATGAGGGAGACATTGTTGTAGGCAATGCCCTTGTCAACATGTATGGAAAAGGTGGGACACTTGAGATGGCACAAACAATGTTTGAAAAGCTGCCTCGACGTGATGTAATTTCATGGAATGGCATCATTACCGCATATGCACAACATGCGTGTTGTACTGGTGCCATTAACTCCTTTCAACAAATGCAGTGGGAAGGAATTAAGCCCAACCATGTCACTTTTGTCAGCATTCTCTCTGCCTGCAACCATGCAGGACTGGTTGATGAGGGTTATCAATACTTTTTGTGTGTGGGAGCAAATTATGGTGTTCAGCCCACATTGGATCATTTTAGATGCATAATTGATCTTCTTGGTAGGTCAGGGCAGTTAGATGAAGCTGAAACTCTACTCCAAAAAATGCCTTTCAAACCCGATGCTATGGTGTGGATGACCTTACTTGGTGTATGCAGAATTCATGGGGATGTGGAGCGAGGACAACATGCTGCAGACCGTCTTCTCGAGTTAGATTCACTGAATGCTGCAGCCTATGTAGTTCTATCGAATATATATGCTGAAGCTGGTAGGTGGGATGATGTAGTGAAGGTCAGAAAACTGATGGCAGATAAAGGTGTCAGAAAGGAGCCAGGTCAGAGCTCAATTGAGGTTAATCAGACGGTCCATGAATTTGTTGTAAACGATAGAACCCATCCACAAACAAAAGAGATCTATGCTAAACTAAAGAGTTTAACCAAGCAAATGAAAATTGCAGGATATGTGCCTGACACCAAGCTAGTGCTGCAGGATGTACAAGCAGATGACAAGGAGTATATGCTTGGTTACCACAGCGAGAAGCTAGCCATGGCATTTGGGATAATAAGTACACCTGATGGAGCACCTTTGTGCATCATAAAAAATCTTCGCATGTGTAGTGACTGCCATATGGCAGCCAAGTTCGTTTCAAAAATCGTGGATAGAGAAATAGTTGTTAGAGATACATATCGCTTCCATCATTTCCAGAATGGGATGTGTACATGTGGAGATTATTGGTGATTGTTACAGAACTGAGCTAGCTAGTACAAGAAATTCAAGCTGATATAAGCTTGGCCACAAGTTGATTTGGATTGATTACAATTCGAATTGACTCAATTTTTTTAACAATTCATATCCTCCTGCAAAACTATTTGGGAAAACTCTATTCTTTTTTCAAAATTTTGAATAAGACATGGGACGAACCAATTCTCTTTTCAAAAGAGATGTCTTAAATATTCGATTCAAGTTTATTGGGAGGTCTTAGAATCAAGATTCTTTGTTACATGGATATATGTATCAACTTTTCTTTGCAAATGCTCGATCATTTCTGTTGTTGCAAATGGTTATATGAAAAGGGAAAGCTCGAAAAGTTTAAAAAGGTATTGGACTGATTAACTTTCCAATCTTGTGGGCCACCAGATTGATTCAGCATGGGTACATAAATCATGGATTCAGCATAGGTACATGAATCTTGATATGCATCAAGTTATCTGCCCAGGGATCATGAAAATCTTGGTGTCTTTTGTGAAAAATGCAGTTCCCATTCTTGCTGCCTGACTCAGAGATGGGAGGCATGCATCGCACATACTGATCTTGTCTTTGCACACACACACACACACACACACCCCATTGTCAAGCTTATAGAAAAGCTGCATATATGTGTATTGTATTTATGTATGCAAAATTTTGAGTGCCGTAACATACTTTTGCTCTCTGTCTCACCCATTGGTTTGCTTCTTTCTTACTGTGTTTTTCTAACAGTGTACGTACATATTCCAGATTATTTTGGAAGCAGAAGCTTCTCTCATTGTGTCACTTTGCTGTTGCTTTAAAGGACGAGTTTGGAGCTGCATTATTCCTCAAAAATTAAAACAGTTGGCCGGGAAGACGGGCAGAAAGTTTGCAAGTAAGCTGAGAAACCTGCACCCATGTGCATTTCTGTGTGGCAAATCTGCAAATTAAATGAGAAGTATGCATTGACTAGAAATGAGTACACATGCAAGTTTACATACAAGAGTTGAACAGTTCATATGCAAATTATCTATCAAAGAATGCTCACAGAGCCCACAACCACATAATGTTCCCAATGGTCAGAAGAGATCAGTATGTCTATTCTTGTAGCTGCTTTTCTTATGCTAGTGGGCACCTCTGCACGAGCCTGCATATTTGACCAGCCATAGGGATTGCAGGGAAATTGCATGGAGTTTCTAGTTCCAGTTTGATGAAGGGAATTATTGATGCATTTGCACATCTGGGGTTACAGCTTTGTCGTTTGCAATGGTTGGAGTTTGTGGTTGTTTTTTGTGGACCTTTTATTTACTATGCATTCGTGGGGAGGAAGCCTGCTACCACCCATAGCAGGCTTGAGCTGCAGGAGCTGTGATGAGGCTTCCTCCCAGCCAAATGGTTGAATGACACATCATCTACTTATAAGAGAAGCTCTATTACAGTGTGTAGCACCTCTGCTCTCAATGCTTGAGAGTGTGCCGTATCAGCACAATTTTTGCCAATGTTGCTTACTTTCTTCTATACTACTTCGGATGGGGACTAAATTCTGACCTGGAGGCAAAGAAAGGAGATGTCAACCACTAGGGGCCACATTTCGGGGGCTGTCATAGATCCTGTGACTCATTAGACACACTTCCTTAGATTTTAGGACATTTGAAAGACTGTTATCTGCCAGGATTTCAGATATTACAAGGAAATCATCTCCTTTTCTGCACTTGACATGCGGGAAAAGTTAGCAGAATCTTGTGCATAAATTGACAAGGGTCCTGAAGTTGAGCATATAGAAAAAGGGTTTTTTAAATTTTTTATTACTCATATTAGTATCTTTAAAACTGCATGTAACAAATTTTAAAATCACATGTGGACCGGCGTTCCATATGCCATGGAACTAAATGAAATGTAAACTTTGTTTATTTTTTAATTAGGATGCATAAATTTCATTTGATTGGTTTTGCTCTTAAGGCCTATTACTCATCACTACCAGTTTGCGCTCATTTCCAAAAAATTGATTAAAACTCAATGTGCTCGTCTTTTGTACACATGTATGAAAGCTAATGTGGACATATAGCGGTGAATGTGATATGCACTTGCTCTCAGGTGTTGATGAACTGAGTAGGAATGTCATAGCATTTGGTCTACTATATGCATAAGGAAGCTAATGGTCATTTGTGGGTGGATAAGGTTGAGGATTGCTTGTCTTTGTTATGTATGATATATGGTTTGTTTGAGAAATGATAAAGTTTGCACTAATCATTAACCGACCACACAAGATGCATTCATTGATCTACCCATGCTTGGAAATTGTCAAATACAATGAGGATGTGAAGGTAACGCATCTTGTCAATCCTACCAGTGTTCACATTCATTTCTAAGCGACTTTTAATAGAAATGTTGGGTAGTCGTCAAGGCTTTTGTGCTTGTTGAAGACACCTTTGTGAAGCATATACATGAGAAAACATTAGTCATAATATTGTCTTGAAACTAATAATCAATGAGTCCATTAGCTTATTATGATGCACCAATATAACACCAAGCTAGGTGCTACTAAAAACAAATAAGCAATTCATGAGAGACATTGATGCTAGTCAATACATAATAGTGATCATCTTGGATGGGCTCCTCCAAAAATCAATGTGGAAAACTATTCTACGACATGGAATTTTTGGACTAGCTCATCTTGGAACATCCATGCTCATTTGATAATTGCTCATTTTGGAAGAGCCATGATCATCTCAAAGGTCCAATTTTCCTCATCTTGGGACAACTATGCTCATCTAGCCTCATCCTAGATCTCTTCCTAGATGAGCATGCTCTAAACCTCCATGTAGGCATGCGTACTATCATAGCCTTGCATTCAGCCAAACATACTATGCACCAGAATTCTATATGGAAATCGTGATATTTATGAATGTGACTTTGCATCTTGTGAAAGATTATATGGAGAAATGTTGAGTGAAAAAGATATTATTTTTCTTTGCAAACATCTCTTCTAATCCAGTTTATTAGAAAAAAATGCTCATTTAGAATGTTCTTTGCCATTTCTAGAGATGATAAACTCAAAATCAATGGTTTCTATATTGCCGTCAAAAATCTTCCTGGTTAGGGTTGTCACAAATTTGTGATGAGCGCTTTTTAAAATCAGAGATAGCTAGAGCTGTTTCTGATAGGAGCCCCGATTTGGCATCTGATCATTTATGAGATTTGGAAAACGGGGGCAGAATGCCCGTGCAACAACCAACAACTAGCGAAGTTGTTCCTAAGTTGTCAAGCAATCAGCCATTTTCTCAAACCACACGCATTAGGGCTGAGAATGACGTTAGTGAGGCTACTGCCAAGCCTGGTGTAAGCATTACCCGGAAGCAGGAAAAGTTTTCTTTTCAGAATCAGTCATTCTCTCAAATGACACACAGTAGGGCTAAGAATGATGTCAGTGAGGCTACTACCATGCCTAGCGGAAGCACTACACAGAAGAAGGAAACATTTTCTTTCAAGCGGAGTGGTAATCTTCTCAAAGAACCTTGGCAACAACAAGGTGCTTCAAAAAGTAATTTCTCTTCAAATTCTCATCATTATCAGCTTAGTCCAAAACAATCAATGCAAGCTTCTAGCTCTTCTCAAGAGAAAGAGGAAGGTTCGGCCAGTTCTCGGATTGCAGAAAAACTACGCAGCATACAAGATCTTAGCCATACCAAAGTAGGGCTGCAGCAGCAACAAAGTATTCATCGACTTCCGAGTCCACTCTTTGTTCCAGCTGTGGGAGAGCCTTTCTTCCCTAACCTTGATAAGAGCTGGAGCACTCCTGATCATCCAATTCCTGCACCAGAAAGTTCACAATCATTGGAGACGGAGTGCAAGTTTCCATGGGAGAGAGCTGCTGTAGATGCAATTGGAGCTGATAAGGCCCCTCAACACAAACCTGAAAGAGTGAAGCCTCCATCTTTGGCCGAGCTTCTTGTAAGGACCATCAAGGACAACCCCCTAAGATGAGGATAGGAGAACACAATAGGAAAGACTAGGAGCCAAACTGCCTAATCAATCCTGTAGGAAGAATAGTAATTATTTTTCCACAGAGAACACGATGTAAGTTCGAATAAATCAAACTAATATCAGTGTCTTCAATCTAGATTTTATATAGAACAATATTTATTCTGATTAAATATGTGTGCTGAAATTGTATGCGAAAGTAAGATACTATATGCGGAAGTATGAGACAACTTAAGACAATTTAGACAATAAAAAACTATTTATCAAAAATGAATTTTTTTAACTCTGAATCTGATTCATCAGTATACATTTTTTGTTGTCTTATCTCGTTGTTGTGTCTCTGATTGAGAGAGTTTTTTATTTAACGAGTAGTACAAATGTATTTATATTGCTACAGGACAAGTTTTTTGGGCTTTTATTTACTGTAACAGTAGAAATTTAACCGTTTATGATTGTTGATATTCAAATACACACTCTGTTTCTAGGCTCAAATAAATTCTGTTCGCGAATATTTTGCGACAGTCTGTCTCTTTGTCTCAGCTTCATGTTTCACGAATTGTTCGCGATACTTGTCTCTTCGCGACATTTTCGTCTTTCATGAATTGTTCGCGACAGATGATAATTGTTGAGCTTGAAGGAAGCTAGAATATTTCGCGAACTGTTTGAGATAGTTTTGCGACTTTTGAGGCTTGAACTAGACACTGTTTCGCGATACTTTCGTGAATCTTTTGTGTTGGTCATGAATAGAAAAGTTTCGAGTTCGCGTCCATTTCTTTCTCATCATTTGTTAAGTAAACTGTGTGCCTTGTTGGTAGAATCAAGATCTGTCTGATCAATTGTTCTACAGCTCTCTCTCAAAGTGGCAGTTGGATTAACCTCAATCTTCTTCGTTGTTTCTCAAACAAGGATTTACTTAGTGGCTTTGTAAAGATATCAGCTGTCATTTCCTCTGTGGGTATGAAGACTGTCTTCAGTATCTTCTTCTTGACTAAGTCCCGAATCACATGATACTTGAGCTATGTGTTTCGTTATCGAGTAAAATACAGGATCTTTTGTAAGATAGATTGCTGAAGTGTTATCCATTAACAAGACATAAGGTTCAAAACTAGATTCATCAAATCCTTCCAATATCTATTTAATCCAGATCAGCTCGTTTGCCATCTTGGCTGCTGCTACATATTCCGCTTCACAGGAAGATTGAGCTACTGTTGTTTGCTTCTTGCTAATCTAGAGTATGGCTGTGCCAGATGCTAGAGCGCAACCTCCTGAAATACTTTTGCTATCATCCTTCATGGATGCCCAGCTTGCGTCATTGTATGATTCAATTTGAAATCCAGTTTTCTTTGAATAACACAGTCCATAGTCTTTCGTTTCCTGGAGATATTGTAGTACTCTCTTTGCCAACTTCCAGTGTAACGATCCTGAGTTTTGATTATATTGGCTCAACCTGTATACTGCAAACGCTATATCAGGTCTGGTGTTGTCTACTAGATATAACAATTATCCAATCAGCCTACGATAGGGTGTTTTGGCCATTCGTTCTTGTTTTTCGAGAGTTTGCGGACAATCTGCCTTGTTCAGTATTGTTCCAGGTATCATGGGAGCCTAGATAGATTTTAGCTTCTCCTAGGTCTCGCACAAGCATGGTCACTCAGTGGATGACCCTTGCGGAGCCTTTGCTTACCGCAATGGGTATTCATGAGAGAGTCTTTTCTGGGAGAATCAATATGGATTTCGTCACTCTTGCCTTCAGTACGTGGAAGGAAGAGAAATCCAAATTTTATATCACCTTTCAGGGAGCAACACACAAGGTGTGTGTCACTGAGGACACCCTTGCTGTTATAGGCATAGTGTCAGGTACACAAGCCTCACCCAACCATAAACAGGCCAAACAGACCATAAAGCCTTACATCGATCTAACCAACGATCTGCATTGGACCAATGACGGATATCTCCTCGATGCCATTACTGAGCCTGTCATACACGCTGCTGCCCAGCTCCTGAACAACTTCTTGATGATTGGCAACAACCCAGGATCGTTGCATTGGAAGTTAGCAAAGAGAGTAGTACAATATCTCCAAGAAATGAAAGACTATGGACTTTGTATTCAAAGGAAGTTGAATTTCGGATCGAATCTTACAGTGACGCAAGCTGGGCATCTATGATGGATGATAGCAAAGGTATTTCAGGAGGTTGTACTCTAGCATCTGGCACAACCATACTTTGGATAAGCAAGAAGCAAACAACAGCTAAGATGGCAAACGAGCTGATATGGATCAAACAAATGTTGGAAGGGTTTGATGATACTATTTATGAATCTTATGTTGGATTTATCTCCTCTACTCTCCTAAATCCCATTTTTAATCTGCCTCCATTCATGCTGCATTTTACTCACATTGTCACGCAGTCTGCATATTTACATGTAAATTCTCACAGACGAAGAAAAGACAAACAAAATGTGACACTATGTTTTTACACGTGTTTTCGTGACAGGCGAAAAGATGACATTGCCTTACAAAATGCCCAAGGTTCCCTAAGAAGCAAAGGCACCCTGTAAATCAAATCCTAAGGCATTTCGTTAGAGTGACACATCTTTTGCATCTTCACCAACATTCACTTCAGCAAAAGGTGACGTTGCATCTTTTTCACGCTCTCCCCATGCAACTGCACTAACAATTTTGACAACAACTGCAGCCACCCATGATCTGCTACAGACAGCACATCCACTCTGTACTTTTCTCATCTGCGCACCTGTAACAATATGTATATATATTGAATACCTTTTGCGTATTCAGATTGATCGTTCAATAAGAGATTGAAGATCAAGTGTGTGCAAATTTAGCATCAAAAGCTTATAAGAGAGATAGACGAAGTAGATGCCTTGTGCATTGATTCTTTATTGTCAATAATAGATTTCATTTCTTTACAGATTGAATTAGCCTTGTAGAGCACGCGGTTTCGTCCACAATAGTCTTGTGATCTACCGCAATATTGACATGTATATTTGATATACTTAATTTGATAATAGCTCTTTGTTCTGCGTTCAGATTTGTGTCAATATTGGTATGTTTGATTTCATTTTGTCTGACTTTTCCAATTGATCAATTTGGTAACCAATCTCTCTCTTCGCGAATCATTCACGACTAATGATCAGTCGAGCTATTTCTCTCTCTTTGTGAATTGTTCGCAACAAATAATTTGTCTAGCTGTTTACGAAAGGTTATTCTTTTGGTGTTCAATTAACGTTTGGCTACGTAATCAGAACGACCGTAATTTCTATCACTAAGTCTTCTGAGAGTTCGGGGTCTACGGCAGGTTGAAGACGGAAGGAGAAGCACTGGTGCACAGATTCTAGCACACATAAGCTTGTTGAGCTTGAGACCGTGTGAGGATTCGGAGACAAGAGTTGTCGGCTGAATCAGAACCGTAGCAAATGGAATTTTGAAATTCCGATGGGAGGCTACTTGGCGTTTGCAGCCGATGTGCATTCAAACGGACACCGTTTTGAGAACGGTTTGAAGCACCAGACTCCTAGCAATAGGGCAACGTCAGAGGAAGAGGATTGGCCTGTTAGAGAACTGTGAACAGGAAGCCAAGATCAATTTTTTGAGAAAAACCATGGCCTAGTGTTTGGAAGCCAAAATTGTGGATTTCTCTCTGTATTCAACTATTTTTGTTGTTGTAAAAGCAAGAAGGAGGGCACCCTGATCAGTTCAATCAGATCTGAGCTGGCTGTGTTTGGCCATGGAAGCGCTAGTGAGCTGGATCAGATCTCAGAGGGCAGCCATACCCAAACTTTTGAGAAAAGAGAAGGAGGAGCCACGGGAGACTCACTCGCGACCATCGTGAGTAAAAAGGCAACGTCTCCAGGTGTGTAGCGGCTGGAAGTGTCCATTGTTGGTGCACATATTGAATCATGACCATCTGATGAGTCTCCAACAGAATCAACGTTCTAGATCACGAGCTGGAAAGTGAAGTAGAGCCATCAGATCAAAATCGGCCGTTAGATATACTCTGAAGGGTCCTTGAAGAAGGCTAAGAGGATCTGAAGCAAATTTTTCAACTTCATTAGAAATTTTCAAAGTGAAAGTTGAGTTGGGTCCCTTCACAAGTGAAGAGTGAAGTTTCTTCAAAGTGAAGAAATGCTAAAAAACAAGGAAAATCCCTATTTTTGGGTCCTTTGCCCGGTTTGACCCAAACGAAAGGCTATAACCTCCAAACGAAGGGCACTCGGACTGTACCTGCAAGTACGGTACAACAAAACAGAGAGATTGTAGCAGAGAAAGTGTTCGGAGTGCGCCAAAAGTGATTTCACCATTCCACTGGGCACGTAGTTGGGAGTTGACAACTGAGTGCATTTCGGAAGGCGACACCGATTTGGCTTTCAAATTGGTGGAAAAGAAACGAGTGGCCTGGTAAGGGAAAAAGTGCAGGTCATTATTTTTAACTTCTGACATCACAGTTGGCCTCGGCATACTGTTTTTAGCCTATGGCAGAAGTTTCGAGCAGTTTTGCGATGGCAAACATGGGAGAGTCCATTTTGAGTGAAAGCAACAAATTGGACAACTATGTAGTGTGGAAATTCAAAATGAAAAACATACCGATGGATAAAGACGTGTGGGAAGTCGTCACATGTGATGAGAGAAGGCCACCAAATGAAGCAGATATCAAAGTGTTCGACAAAAAGATGAGGAAGGCTTTGACCATCATTAAGTTGTCAGTGAAGGATCACATCATTACCCACATTTGTGATGTTGTTACACTCAGACAGGCATGGGATGTGCTAAAGGAGCAGTTCGAGACGTCAAATCCATCAAGAATCATGTTTCTGAAGTCAAAGCTGAATAGTGCTCGAAGCGAGCAAGGAGAGCACATTCAGACGTACATGACCAGAATGAGGGATGAACTGCATTCTATTGGTGAGCGCATACGTGATGTGGAGTTGGTGCACAATGCATTGTGCGGCATTGCAGAACCCTATCAGATGTTTGTGAGCGGAATAGCATCAAGAGAAAGATTGCCAACCTTTGACGAGCTCACAGGAATCTTGATGCAGGAAGAGCAACGACGAGAAATGGTGAAAGCTAGATGTCAGAATACTGATAATCAGGCACTTGCGACACGCCAAAAACAAGGCAAGAGCAAGGGCAAGAAGAAGTCTAAACATCAATTTGCCAAGTCTCAGGAAGATGAGGGATCTTCCAGTAAGACCAAGAAAAAAGTCAAGTGCTTCCATTGTGATAAAAAGGGCCATTGGAAGAGTGAATGTCGCAAATTCCTGGCGGAACAAGGCAAGGGAAAACCAAAGCAAGCAGTAACCTTGTCGATGAGGGTGAGATTGAAGAACTCTAGCATCTTCATATCTGCATTGTCATCTAATCAAGATGATCAAGCGTTATTGACTCGGGAGCCACAAGACACATGACAGGTAACAAGAGTTGGTTCGGTAACTTGAAAGTGTTGGATAATGGAACGTCCGTTTCACAAGCAAATGGTGAGGTGTGCAAGATCAAGGGGATAGGCACTGTTTCAATCCAACTACCTGATGGCAAAAGCAGGATGATCAGGAAGGTACTTTATGTACCAGGTTTGAAGAAGAATCTACTTTCTGTTGGAGTCAATACTAATCAAAAGTTGAAAGTAGAATTCGCCCATGATCGTTGCTTTGTGAACGATGTGAACCAAAAGTTCAAAGTTATTGCGGATGGAGTAAGGGAGCCCAATACAAAATTGTACAAGTTGAATGCAACAATCAAGGGGCAACATGGACTCGTATCGTCCATTCCATCGCAAACTGAGTTGTGGCATAAGAGGCTTGGTCACTTGAACTTGGGAAGCCTCATTTTGATGAGAAAATTGGAGATGGTAACAGGATTGCCTACTATAGAAGACCACTTGAAATCGATATGCGAATCATGTGTATATGGGAAGCAACATCATGAGAAGTTCAATAAAGGTGGTGTTGCAAGAGCAAAGAACATCCTGGATTTAATCCACACAGATTTATGCGGGCCTATGAGGACCATGTCCTTAGGTAAAGCCTTCTATTTCATGACCTTTATTGATGATATGTCACGTAAGTCGTGGATCTACTTATGCGGGCCTATGAGGACCATGTCCTTAGGTAAAGCCTTCTATTTCATGACCTTTATTGATGATATGTCACGTAATACATGGATCTACTTCTTGAAGAAGAAATCAGATGCATTTGACAATTTCAATGGTCGAAAATCAGACAAGTACGAAGATCAAAGTCCTAAGATCAGATAGTTTAGGTGATTACAAGTCTAATGACTTCAATGATCTTTGTGAGCAATGTGGGATTAAAAGACAATTTATGCAAGCTCATACTCCTGCTCTCAATGGTGTAGTTGAGTGCAAAAATTGTACGATTGTGGAAAGTGCCAGATCTATGCTAGCTGAGATTAAACTATCATCTCAAGATACTATAATCAACCTCAAGAGATAGGTTGGAGAGGTAGAGACAAACCTTTTGGTGCAAGAAGGATTGAAGTTGCAGGTGACAAACGCAAGGAGAAGGATGTATCGTGGGATACATTTTCACCAGGAAGCCGATCACCTGACAGGAAGCTCCCTAAGTGGTTTGAGAGATTGTTGGATAGCCGCGACATGGATGACTTTCCAGGATCATCTAGCCACGGAGAGCTATGAAGATCAACAAGAGAGAAGACACAACCTAAAAGGTATGAAGCAAATTATGCTCTCTTATCTAGCATTATTCAAAGCAAAGAACCTTCGACTTATGGTGAAGCGAAGGATGATGACATTTGGGTCAAGGCCATGGGAGAGGAGATGGAGTCAATTGCTAAGCATAGCACATGGGACTTAGTAGAACCACCAGTTGGCAAGAAACCCATTGGTTGCAAATGGGTATACAGGACTAAGTACTATGTAGAGGGAAGTATAGCAAAGCACAAGGCAAGATTAGTGATCAAAGGGTATGCACAAAGTAAAGGCATCGACTATGAGGAGACCTTTGTGCCAGTATGTAAGTGGAATACTCTATGCCTACTTGTTGCTTTAGCTTCACATTTTGGTTGGCCTTTGCATCAGATGGATGTGAAATCTGCTTTTCTAAATGGTGAGTTAGAAGAAGAGGTGTTCATGGATCAACCTGAAGGCTTTGTAGCAAAAAAAAAACAGGAAAATAAAGTATGTCGCTTGAAGAAAGTGCTTTATGGTCTTAAACAGGCACCACGTGCATGGTATAGTAGGATTGATGCCTACTTTAGTACAAAGGGGATGGTTAGAACATATTCTAATCCAAATCTATATGTCTTATGCTTTGATGGTATGGTTGCTTTGATTGCTCTTTATGTTGATGACTTGATTATTACGGAAAATAATCAAGATATAATAGATATGATCAAGAAAGACCTCATGGAACAATTCAAGATGACAGATCTCAACCTGATGCATTATTGCCTTGGAGTAAGGTGTGGCAAAAAGGACACAAAATGGGTTTAACATAGGTGAAGTATGTCAAAGAGTTGTTGCATGGGTTTAGGTTGCAGGATTGCAAACCAGTGAATACTCCTATTGAACCAGGCAAAAGCTTTCTAAGCTTGATGAGTCACAGTCATTTGATGCTATGCTGTATAGGCAGTTAGTAGGGAGCTCAATTTACCTTACCACGACTAGACCGGATATATGCTATGTTGTTGGCATTGTAAGTCAATTTATGGCAGCACCTACAGAAACGCATTGGAAAGCAGCTAAACGCATTTTGTGTTATGTGAAAGGCACTTCACATTATGGCTTGATTTACAGGAAGCATGATAGTTTACCTAAGTTGTGTGGCTATGTGGATGTGGATTGGGGAGGTGACTATGATGATCGTAGATCCACCACAGGGTATGTATTCCAGTTTTGTGGTAGTTGCTTTTCCTGGTCTAGTAAGAAGCAAAGTACAATTGTTCTATCCACCACAGAAGCAGAGTATAAGGCAATGTGTAGTGCAACACAAGAAGCTATATGGTTGAGACAAATCTTGGAAGAAGTTGGCATGAAGCAGAAAAATCCCACAACATTACATAGTGACAGTCAGAGTGGCATTCAGCTAGCAAAGAATCCAGTGTTCCATGCGAGAACCAAACACATTGAGATTCAGTATCACTTTATATGTGAGAGGCTATTGAGTCGTGAAATTCATGTTGTTCATTGTAGCACAGAAGAACAACTAGCTGATATTTTCACTAAACCACTTGTTGGAGAAAAGTTTGATAAGTTTAGATCAAAGCTTTTTGTACTTAAATTTGGTTACTTTAAAGCTATGTATATGACTGTATAAAAAGTAGAATCTACTTAAGGGAGAGAGTTAGAATTAAAGTAGAATCACTATGTTATTGTACTATGGGTCCTACCAGTTGATAAGGATCAGTTGGCCTCGCCATGAGGCAAGTCGACGGGACACGCATCCCGCCAACGGCAACCGGGGTCATGCATGGGTTGCCTGAGTGAACAACTATATGTACAATGTAATTTCATTTTTGAGAAATACAGTTGCTATGTGAGCTTGCTGTAGAGAGTGTTTTCTGTCTGTGTTACTGTGTAGCATGATCTGTGTTCCTGTTCGAAGCAAATTCTAAGTGCATGACCCCGTTTATGACAATGAATACAATCAATTTTTGGATTTAACCAACACTTGTCTTTTGTATAACCCGATCTTTTACATCTGTTGCAAATCTTCCTATTACCAGAATTTTTCTGTTATTTTCCATATTGTTGATCATTTGTCTTGGATTCGTTTCCCTTTTTAGATGACTCCCTCTTAAACTTAAGCTTCTTTGAAGATTTATTCTTCAGAGTAAATAGAGCATTTTCGGAATCACCATTATTGTCATAGCGTTTGCGAGCTTCTACTTCCTCTTTGACTCCATCTATTGCCTTTTTAAGTGTCATAGTTGAATCTTTCGCCAGTAAAGTTCGAGTTGTGTAGAATGACTTGGGTAGTGCTCGAAGAAAATAGCTAAGCTGTTTTTCCTTTGAGATTTCATTTTTCATGCCATAATTCTGCAAAGAAATAAACTGATCCTATATCTTTCATATGAAAGTGGTCAGGTCTTTGTCATCCCACTGTAGGTTAATTGGTCTTTCCAAAACATGATTTGCTTATGAGATCGAGTCTCATTCTTGGTTTGCAATACTTCCCATAAATCTTTCGCGTTTGAAATTGATGTAAGATCTAGCATTATGTTGTCATGCACTGAAGATGCAATAATTGCTATAGCTTTGTCATTTCTCAAATTCCATTCTTGAAGTTCATTGCCAGGAGTAATTGACTTCTCTTCTATTGGTTCTACCCATTGTCAAAGACCTTCGCCCTTCAGTATGAGTGAAGTCTTTAATTTTCAGATTAAATAATTCAAACCTTCTATTTCTAAGATCGTACTGATCTTAGATTGAATGTTGCTGATCGACGACATCTTCTAATCTTCTGAATAAGCTCCAGATACAGCTGTTGATGGATGTGTGAAGAATGCTGAGAGGGGTGTGAGGATACCACTGTATTGGCTATGAGATGCTCTGATACCACTGCAATAAGAATTCCTCCTCAGATAACACAATGAAATTTTGAATAAATCAAACTAATATCAGTGTTTTCAATCGGGTCTGTTTCTGGTCTATGTACTAATAGAACAGTTTTTGCCTTGATTGAATAAAGCATGCAAAATTAAGAAATATATTGCGTGAACATATAGACAATTTTAGACAATCAGAAACAATTGATAAAATCATTTGTTGAGAAACTTTGATCAAGAATGAATTTTTATAATTGAATCATCAATATACATCTCTTGTTGTCTTGTTTCTCTGATGTGTTACAACGAGTAGTGCACATGTATTTATATTGTTACAGGAGAGGTCTTTTGGCCTTCTATTTATGTAATAGTAGATCTAACCATTAAGATGGTTGACATTCAATAAACGTTATGTTTCCAGATTCAAATGATTTCTGTTTGCGAATTGTTTGTGACAATTTGTCTCTTCACGACAACTTCGTGTTTCACGAATTGTTCGCGATAGTTGACAGTGTTAGCGTTCTCTCTCTCAAGCCTGCAAGCTTGAACACTCTTGAACATTCTAGCTCAATTCCTTAGAGTTGATTAGAGATTGCTATTGCGCTTACTGCTTATTAGTAGTTGCGCTTAATTTAGACTTATATTTAGCCACTCAGAGATAGCTTAGAGTATGCGACTTTGATCCGCAACTTGTTGTACTCATTTACATCTGTTTCGGTTTTCATACTGAATCAATACTATCTTCTTATTGCATTCAGGTTTGTCTCAGAATGTGTGCGTTTATGTAATTATCTACGATTGATTATTTGTTTGATAATTCAATGCTTCAATGTTTGGCTACGTAATCACTATAGTACTAATGATCTCAAAGTTAGTTACTATAAGATCGAATGTGATTTTCATCACTATTGTTTTGTTCAAAATTGATAGGTGTAGTCATGCATAGAGAAAGAGAAAGATAATTTATTCCGCTGCGCACGATAAGTTTTCTTTCTTGTCGTTTGAATTCTTTTTGTTTGGTACTATTCAACCTATCTTTTTCACACCTCTTTCCAACAGAAGACACCTTTGAAGAAGAAGAACCGATACAACATCAACACCAAACAAGCACGGTTCCTGCAAGTGCTGCTCCTACCACTGCTACACCAACAACAACCCATGTGGATTCTGGTGACGCATTGGGTGTAGCCACCAACCTTACGTGAGTGATCCAGACCATGTTAGATGAAAAGAAAGACATAGACAAATGCATATCCGAACTAGGATCAGAGAATACCCTGATAAGCCAAAAAGTGATTTAGTTGAACCGGGAGCTCAAGATTGCCAAGCAACATGAGGCAAAATCTGAAGACGCTCTAAAGAAAGCACAACAAATAGCCGATGCTCTAGAAGGCTATGTGGGAACTCTCCAAGATGCCTTGACAATAGCCCAAGACCAAGTGGACAAAGCGATCCAAGACGCTAAACAGCATGTCTTGACACTGACTGGTTAACTGGATATGGCTAAGCTTGAACGTGAACGTCTTCAAGGTGAATTGGATGCGGCCACTCTTGAATGCGATTCTTATCTCCAGACCCAAGTGCATGATCATACAGTCACACCGGAAGAGACCATATACTTGTTCAAGAAAGTTGAAACCTACCAGCAAGTACAATTTTCTTCATTAATGATTGTTCTTGTTAGATTTTCTTATCTAGATTTGATCTAGATTGATCTAAATCTTGTGTAGATTAATAGATCAATTGTATCTAACATCCAATCCCTCTTGTGGACCATTTTAGGATCCATTCTTGGTCCAATTTTGTAGATTTTCACAAATTCTCCAAAATGAAAGATCCTCTAGGATTTTATATAACCCCCGTGATGCAGTGTTCAAAATGAGCTATTGTACAAGACTGGAAGAGTTTTTTTTGTTGATAGTTGTGGTTTCCTCCGAATGAAATAGGAGTGGCTATCTATAGAATGAAGCAATTCTTAGGAGGAAGTAGAGACTCATACAATAAAGGAAGTAGATAGGGAGGTCTCCAAGGAGGCATAACAGTTGAAGGAACCTAGCAATGCTAGTTGACAACAAATGGATTGGGAGCCAAGGCCTTCGAGACAAGGCTGTTTCTAGATTACTAAATACACCTCCATTGTCTTCTAGATGTCTTGTTGATTAGTATTGGAGAATAATCTTTTTGGTGACCTTTGCCCCCAATAAAGTGATCATTTAATCATGGCTCAACTAGGCTAGTATCATTTAGATGCTCTTGTTGCTTATTCTTTGATGAGTAGTAAGCACATATATATTGCGAAATGGTTTTGTTTAGTGAATTTTGCACCCAATAGAATTACCATAAAATTATGGTCAGGCCCACTAGGCCATTGAACCAAGTGTAGAGGTTACTAATAGGATATTTCCTAAGCGTAAAGCTGTTGAGGAAGACCTTTTTTCATGACTGAATTTTTTTTACAAGTACCACTTATGCATCTTCAAGAGTCACAATATGCCTTTCAAACCTTTTGCATGACCTTTTTATGAGCACAATGTTCATGTGAAAATCTACTTATGGACTATAGATTTTATAGCATGCCAAAAAAATAGAAGAGGTCGTTATCAAATTCCATAAAACGCAAAGAAAGCAAGGTGAGGTCACTTTCAAAGTTAATAATGTGAGGTTCAATGTTTTATGGGTCCACATGCTCTAACAAACATAGCCTTAAACATGCTCTACCAAGCATAGCCTTAACACATGATCTCTTGAGGAAAAGCAACCTTTACAAGAATAAATTGTGTTCAAGAACATCAAAGAACCTTCCAAGCAAACCCTTTACTATTCTTTATACTAGCTCTTTTTGCTACTTGCCTTCTTGCAAAATAAGACTTTCTCAAGACTGTGGGAATTTTTGAAATTTGGGTTGGGCCTTATGGCTACATGAGCTTATCTTCCTTTGTTTGTCTTTGTTTTACTTGGCCACAACTTTGTATATCCATTATCCATATTTTAATATTAAGAAGTATCTCTTCAGTAGTTGACTGTAATAATAAGAAGTATCTCTTTACTAGTTGACTTTGAATTTCCAATTTCATCACATGGTTTCATAAAAAAATCAATGTGACACTTTGGAATATCATGATGAAGAAAACCATAAGAAACATTGTTATGTTCATATGCTTTATCAAAAACAAAGTTCCACAATAAGAAAGAACATTGTGCATATACATCATGAAGAGAGTGGTTGGTGGAGCCACTTCCAAGTGGGTTGTGCCCTATGGTAGCATCCTACGGTGATGCTTGAGGTTGTCCACTACTCTGCGATAATGTGTGGGGGAGGGTTATTTCTAGCCTATGGGCATGGCTATCGCGCAAAAGAGTAGGCTGATGTTGATGTTGGATCGCGACGTTAGTGGCAAAACCTTTTTGTGAAATAGGTAGGATGTGAGCATGTTGGGACCAAATATGTAGAAGGGTTGTTTGCTCTTCAAGTTGGACTGCATTTAATTATGTGCCAATTCCTCTTTGCCAATCAAATTTGAAACAAGTGGAAAAGAGAGAGAGAGAGAGAGAGAGAGAGAGAGAGAGAGAGAGAGAGAGAGAGAGAGAGAGAGAGAGAGAGAGAGAGAGAGAGAGAGAGAGAGAGAGAGAGAGAGAGAGAGAGAGAGAGAGAGAGAGAGCGGGGGGGGGGTTTATGAGATAGGCTAACGAGACATTGTGTGTCATTTGCTAGGCATTTCAATGCCATGTCAATTCACTTTATTTCATGTAGCTTGTTCTCCTTTGGATGGAAGCAAAACCAATTGTTATGCAATAAGCTTGTGAGGCCCAAATACAAGAGCCCTTGAAATATAAAAGGGGAAATTATCCTATATGTAAGATTTTTGTAATCACCTAAATAAGATTGTAAATCAACTTCTACTTCATTTCACGACTCTAATTTGAGTAAGAATGAGCCTACCAAGGCTAAAAAAGATTTACTCCTACTTTGAACAATTTATTTTTTTCTCTCTTCTTGCAACAATACTACTTGCATTAGCATCATTATGTACAACATGTACATTGTATCCGCATTTATAGGCCAATCCAAAAGCCCATAGTTCTAGCCAGTTTAGGTACCAATGTGCACAAGTGGAATCTAACTCTCAACCTCAAACTTTGTAGAGGAGTTGTCAACAAGGCCACATTTCCTAAGGCATGTATATCTACCCTTAAAAGTGTCTACATTTTAGATGGAGGTTTTTAAATGGATCAATGTGCATAGTTTACTTTGTTGTACCTTTACTTTCTCCCTAGTCAAAAAACATATTTTTAGCAACTTCATACCCTTTCTTTTATGTGACCAAATGTCTCAATTGTCATGATGAGCTTCCCACTCTTTTCTAGTTATTGGATTTGTGTAGGTGCACTAATGCTATTCTCTCAAGTACAACACACTCTCTATATAAATTAAGAGATTAGTCCTTGTACTTTGTGTTGACGTTGAATCCACTATGTCACGTCACATTCTATCCACACGTATGAATGAATGCACCTCATTAATAGAAGTGTTATTTTAAAAATAGATCATGGTTTCTAGTTATATGATTATGTGTGCTAGTGGGGTGGAGGGTGTTTGTCTCTATCCATCAACATATGCTCTCTTCATAAAGAATTGTCTCTCAATGTAATTTTGGCTACATGATCTTAGTAATAGAAAAGTAGTTATGTCACTATTGGTTGTCATCGAGAGGATCCTCTTTTTTAGCATAAGTTGGTAGGGCCTTTGAAAGCTCTCCATAAGTGCATTATTTGCCAAAATGTGCATGTTGTCCTATGTGTGCATGCTTGCACACACACATGTGCGTACACACACACACACACACAAGCACACACATGTGCATGCACGCGCAACTCTTACTTACTTTACCACTTAAACATTTGGATATGATCACGTATATCTTCCCACATGCGTGCACATGCACACACTCTTACTTACTTTACTACTTAAACAATTGGATATGATGACGTTTTCTACTAGAGGAGGCACAAGACACATGCTTGATTGACTATTGGGCATGATGCTTGGTGCTTACTTGTACTTATACTTCTTACCTTGATGTCATGTAATTTAGTACATTAGTGCTTATGAATGTGTTAGAATATCCAATGTAAGCTTTGTTAGGCCCCAAAGGAACTATTAGCTTTAAAAATAAGGCGGTTCTCTCTTTAGGCCCTCCAAAGTATTTGAATAAGGATAATAGGCCAACAAGGGCCCAAAGTAGACTTAATGACTTAACAAGGGCTAACTATGCTTCAAGACAGTTATGTTTAGTTAAGCTAGGGGGTTGTCTATAAGTAGGCAAGAGACATCATTTTGAGGATCTACAAGTAAAAAGGAAAAAGTCCTCCAAATCCAAGGTAGAGCCTCCAAATGTCCTCCAAGCAATCTACAAGCTCCAAGATGCTTCTCCAACTCCAAGCTAGGATGCCTCCACCTGCAAGTAAGGATCTACAAACCTCCGAGGATCTCTCCTCCACTGTGTCCCTACTCTTAAACACAAAGGAAGATAACAAGCTGGCCTCAAGTATTCACCACCCAACCATAACTAGATCCAAGCTCCAAGCAAGACCTATCTAGCACCCCCTTGCTAACCATAAACAGATCACAAGCATATCACAACAAACCATAGTTTACTCAAGATCCAAACCCTACTTATGTCCCATACCATAAGCAAGATCTAAACCTTTAGCATACTACACACTAGTAGCCACACTAGAGCATAAGCAAGGTAAGCAAAAGATATCTCTCTCCCTCCCAATGTGCGCCCTACTCCTCTTATATAGATGGCATTTAGTTCTCTCCAATGCACTATGGAGCTCCATGCACATCCAATGAGAAAGAGAGAGGCCTAGAGGAGTTCAAGAGCCTTCATAGGCTTATGGAAGGTCATCAGACATCTTCCATAACTTATGACTCTTTGATTACTAGTCTTGTGGAATTTGAAACTCAATGGACCTTTTAGGAGGGCGCCCTCCTACTAGGACCCATTGCCCAAGTTGTGCTTGTATACTTTGGTCCAAGACCAATAAAGTGATATGGTTCAAGGTTGAGGCCCAAGGTTTAGAAATATAGTCATCCAATGACTTTCTAAGACCTTTCTAGGTTCCATACCTCCATCCAAGGCATAGACACCTACCTGCCCTTAATCAAGGAACTAGTACATTTATCTAAGGCACCTACCCTTAATCCTAAGGGTAACCCTCTCATGACTCCATACCTCTGACTAAGGTATAGCTACTTGCCTGTCCTTATCCAAGGGCACATACCCTTAATCCTAATGGTACCTTGCCATGTAGCCCCCAACACTAAATGGACTAATAGGGGTCTGAAGTACTACTAGTTACATAGGTATGTAACAATCTTTTGGCTCATTTGCAAATGAGAGAGCTTAGCCTCCTCCTTGTGACTGTGAGCCTTGGGAATAGAGCTTGCTAGGTCTCATGTGCCCAATCCACATGAATCACATCCCCATTTTGTATTGATTTGCTTCCATCCCTTCAATTCTATTGATGATTCCTTGGAGTTGTGATTTGTGTGTTATGGCTATATCAACATGAATGTTTGTACTTCTCTTGAGTATGGCTTTAGTTTCTTTACTATGGCTATTTGATTGGGTTTGGCACATGACATTTGATGTCAATATGTTTCCATAGATATAATGTTGATTTCATAATATGACTTTATATACATAGGTTGGATGATAACAAAAATGTAGCAATATTTTTCTCAAAATGCTAGTTACCATTGTTGGTGGTCACATTTTTTCCCTTTGTTTTGTTTATCGTAACCCTTTAACTTCCTATTATCATGCTTGTTTCACTTATGCATTTTTTAGCATTCTTTGCTTTGACCTTCTATCCGATTTTTTGCCCCTTTCCTTGATATGGATATGTTTCTTGTTCCTTTGTCATCCTTGTAACTCAATAGGATTGATGTTCATGATGTGTTTTTTCTTTCTATTGTCATGCCCAATTGGGCCTTGCATTTAGCAATAAAATTCTTTGCAAGTTTTATGAGTTTCTCTCTCTCCACAATTCCACAAAAAGGTAGCAAATCATTTATATTCTATAAATAAGAATTAAAGTTTATTGTGGTTGCATCATGACCCTCTTCTTTATATGAATCACAAGCTTATGACATTATGATAGATTGTGAGGTGGGCTAGCTCATATTGATTCAAGAGTTTGCTTTTGAAGCATACATCCAACAAGAAAATACACATGTGCTTGATCGATTATGATACTTGCACATTGTGATCAAGATTCAATTTGTGAGAAATCCAAAATGCACAACTCTTCACCATAATCCATCAAAACCAACTCCAAAATTTGCATGTCAAATATTATTGAGCCATGATTACAGATTTTTCATAATGTAACAAGTGATGTTTTTTGTGTCCTTGATTATAGTGAAACTTTTGATCAAATAATCCATGCATCTGAACTTGGAATGTGTCAATCTGTTATGCCACAACTCTGCCAAAGATAAATCTTGATTAGCATTCATGGCATTCAATTATGTGAAACCAAAGCATCTACCTTGTAAAGTGCACCATACTTCATGTGTTTTGCTACCAAATTATCGTTCTTCATGACGGTGCAAACATTATCGGTGAATTCTTCATCATGTCTAATTCTCAATATGTTCTACACTTATGGGATTTTTAGCAAGACTAGAAACATAGAACATGCCTTAAAAGTCTTGATGTTTTGCCACCATCTATGAGTAGGAGTGCATTAGAAACCTTTTCCTCAATTATGAGTAGGAGTGCATTACAACCCTCTTCCTCAATTATGCATTGACCATCATTTGTTGCAAAAATGACTTTCTTTGGATATAGACATGGAAGAAAAAAAAATTTCATGACTAGTCATGTGTGAACTAGCTCCACTATCTATGCATCATGAATACAATGGTACATTAGATTGTTGGTATCCAGTGGAATGATCGACATAATGAGCATTCATAATATCAATAAAATTACATTCAATTTTTTTTTATTATTTTTACTTGGTATATGTGTGCTCTAAAAACTATGAGAAAAGAAAAATTATCGTGTTTACTAGATGAACTATATGTCACAACAAAACCTACAATTTAATTGAGTCAAAAGGTGTCAATGACAACCACAGTGTCAAAATAGTGAAGGCATCAAAGACATCTAAGTTTCTGCACTTTGAAAGAAAAGATCCTGATCGTTACCATGTAAATTATGCCTAATGAGCGACATTTTGAAGTGTCAAGAGTCGTCGATCTTTGATGAAGCAAAGGATCTCAATGAGTGGCAAAGGGCAATGGAGGGGGAGATGGAATCGATCCATAGGCATGATACGGGGAAGTTGGTTGACCTTCCACCTGGAAAGAAAGACATTGACAACAAATCGATGTATAGAATGAAGTTTCATGCAGATGGCACGATTGCAAAGCATAAGGCACGCCTAGTGGTAAAAGGTTATGAGCAAAGTAAGGGGATCGACCATGAGGAGACGTTTGCTCCAATGGCCAAGTGGACTATGTTATGCCTAATTGTTGCCTTGGCATCCTATCTCGGGTGGAAGATCCACCAAATGGATATGAAATCCGCATTCTTGAATGGTGACTTAGAGGAGGAAGTATATATGTTCCAACCATAGGGCTTTATTGCGAAGGGACGTGAAGATAAGGTATGCAAGCTACACAAAGCACTTTATGGTCTCAAGCAAGTGCCACGTGAATGGTATGGATGTATTGACCATTACTTTTTCTCTCACAAGTTTATAATAACAAGTTCATATCCAAATCTTTATGATCTTATAAACGATGGTAACATTGTCTTAATTGTACTATATGTTGATGACATTATTATCACATTCACTCTATCAAAGCCAATTTGTGCAAGCAATTTGAAATGACAAATTTAGAACTTATGCATTATTGCTTGGGGGTTGAAGTATGGCAGAATGGCAACAACATCAGGCTATGTTAAAGCATATATGTTCGCGAGATTCTATAGAGATTTCCATTAGGGGAGTATTGAGCTCCAAAAGAACCTTATAAAAATTCGTGCAAACATCCATTTTGTATTATTAAAATATTGAAACACTATTTTCAACTAAAACATTTGACTTGCCATAACTTTTTAATCGTAGTTCAAAAGTATGTCATGTCAAATATTATTGGAAAGCGCTCATCAAAGCACTTTCCAACGCACCAAACTTTGCTAAAATCAGACTTACCACTAAACAATTATGCCATTTTTAATGTGGACTCAAAAAGTTACGTTACGTAGATTTCAAATTTGAGTGTTTTGATTGGTCCACGTGTAAGAAAAATCTGAAAAAACATATAAAGAGAATCTTTACAAAGGATCCTTTTTGGATTTAGAACTCCTCTAATGACATGACAAAGTGTAAGCCATCCATCACTCCATGTGAAGTTGGTAAGAAGTTGTCTCGTGTTGACGATAGTGGTCAAGTTGATGATACATTTCATCAATTGGTTGGAAGTTTGATTTATCTTATGACTACTCACCCTAATATTTGCTATGTTGTAAGCTTAATCAGTCAATTCATGTCATTACCTACATTGGATCATTGGAAAGCCGCAAAAAGAATCTTGAGGTACGTAAAAGGCACACCCAACCTTGGCTTGATTTATAGGAGGGAAAATGCTTTACCTAGATTGCAACGATATGTTGACGCTGATTGGGTTGGCAATGTAGACAATAGAAAATCAACTACTGGGTATGCTTTCAACTCTGGAAATGCTTGTTTTTCATGGTCTAGTAAGAAGCAAGACACCATTTCTCTTTCATCGATAGAAGTTGAGTATAAAGCATTAAGTTCTGCTACTCAAGAAGATGTATGGCTGCAAAGATTGTTGAGTGAGATTGGTACGAAGCAAATACACCCAACTATTATCTTAAATGATAGCCAAAGTGGAATACAACTGGCCAAAAATCTAGTTTTTCATGCAAGAACTAAACACATTGAAGTAAAATATCACTTTGTGTGTGAGAAATTATTAGCGTTACACATTGCTCTACAACGTTGCAACTTGCTGATATATTTACAAAAGCCTTAAGTAAAGACAAGTTTGAAACTTTTAGAGCTAATCTTGGTTTGGAAACAATTATTTAAAAAGTTTTTTTTTGAAATACTTGTTAACACTTTAGTGTGACACCATCATGGAGGTATGTTCCATGAATAGCATAGATCTTAGACTAAGTAAGACGTTGATTATTGAGAGAGAGAGAGAGAGAGAGAGAGAGAGAGAGAGAGAGAGAGAGAGAGAGAGAGAGAGAGAGAGAGAGAGAGAGAGAGAGAGAGAGAGAGAGAGAGAGAGAGAGAGAGAGAGAGAGAGAGAGAGAGGTTGTGTTCAATCCATGGTCCATAGTACTATTTCATTGAGTTTCTCATTCTAATAATGTAGTTGGTTAGCACCTAAATTGCTCATCATAGAAGAAATATATTTTTGAATTGCTCATCACACCCTATGAACATATAGTTGCATAATGTCGAATCAAGATTTTTTCTCATTTCACTCAAAATGTGTGCATAAGCTTTGCACCCAAATATCCTAAGGTAGGATACTTTAGATATCCAACATTAAATGACACTCATATTGCCTCCCTAGAGCCTAACCTAGCATAGTTTAACTTGAGCAAGACTAGCAAGTAGACATTGACATCACCTCCCATGCATAGAGCTGATCCAAGCTCACATATAAGTTGTGCGAGTCTACATAACAATGTTGATCCATCCCTTAGTTAGTAGCTATAGGTGTCCCATAAGATTGTGTCCCAACTCCACCCATAAGTTACGACGACATAATAACCTCGATCCATCCCTTAGTTAGTAGCTATGGTGTCCCATAAGATTGTGGCCCAAACTTAGTCATGGAATTGCCTTGACTAAGCACTAGAGGCCCTAATGAGCTCATAATCTTATCAAAGATTAAAATGAGTCAATGGAATGCCAACCCCAATACATATAGCTTTAGCTCTTGTCTTTCAACTCACAACTTAGTGCAATTTGCTATCATGAATAATGTCCACCTCTAGTAGTTCATATAGGTGAGCTCTGTCTTTAGCCATAGTTCCCATGTATACTTAAAAGAACAACATTTTCATTCACTATAACAAACAATGTACATGTCTTACATCACAACTGCATTACTCTTCCATAAGCACAAGCTTTCAATTGGGTTTGATGCAAGGAAATTCCTCTTGTTTCTAGCCGTTACACAATTTATGATAGTAATAATGCAATTGCAAAACTTAGCTCTCCTCCTTAACATACAAAATTACGACACACTTCCAATCAAGATCTCTTCTCAAATACTAAATTAACACTAGTTGTCAAATACCAACCCTACATTCCGAGACAATTCCTCTACTTATAATATTTTTTGTAACAAACATAAACGACTTCTATGATAACACCAAACTTCTTAAAACACATATACAACCTCTTATGGCTGCTTGGAATTCCATGGACTTCTGTGAACAACATCGTTTACATGCCTTAACGTAACTACTATAATGTGACATTTCACAATATGCAACTTGCTAAATACAAAAGAATATTAGCAACATCATATGTTAGCAAACATGGCCCAAAAATTATAATGTGGCCAAGCCAAAGTACATGTAGTGGGTTTCTTTCCTCCCCCGGTCATGTTGCTGAGATGAGAACTATGGCATCACAGGTACTCGGATTTGAGGCCCGGCTTCCAAAACTTGAGCGGCTTGTTGATAGATCCTCTGCTTGGGAGGATCTGTTTACTGGTTATTTTCTTCTTACTTACAGGTTGTGTTTGTGCTCTGCCTGTCAGCGAAAACTGTGGGCACTTGTTTTAGATTATCTATCTTGTTTTAGAGCCCCAGCTCAGGCAGAGGAGATTGTCATTCGTCCCGTCTTCTCAGAGACCTCCTCGGTCTAAGGTGAGAGGAGCTCTTGGGTAGCTCTGGCCGAGTATCTTGGGTATTCATCAAAATCAGCCAACATCATCCCACTCCTATTGTGTTGCAGGACCCACTACAACTCATATTGAATGATGTCACTCTACTATTGGCATTGGCATCTTTGATTGTCACTTGGAAAAGCGTAGATCCTCGTTCACTTGAGTAAAACCAAGTGCTTATTGTTGTAGGTGGTTGATGTTCTCAAAATTTGGAGAGCTCCCAGCAGCTTTACAACTTGCATGCCTGAGTGCTTCCCATGTGTCTTTTTCTCTTATCACTTGTATCTGTCATTGACGGTTTCATCTCTGGTTTCTTGGCAGATTCTAACTTCGGAGAGGTCTGTATCCTCCATTTGCTTCTAGGTGTTTTTGTGGTTCTTCTCTCAGTTGAAGTTCCAGTCTCAAGGAAAACCTTCACTCTGCAAGTTGCACAAACTTTGATTATCAGTCTCAAGGGGATGGACTCATCATCAAAAAATTGGTGGTAGGAACATATTTAGATGGACGGTTTGGTAATGGTAAGGAAACATGATGAAGGCTTGGTGGAAGGGTAAAGGAACTGATAGTTCAACAGTTGCAGCCTTGGACCCTTGCAATGTCAAGCTTTGACCACCACTTGCTGGGTGAGGAGCTCGCTTTATTTTGTAGGTTCATGGTTGTCTTCGTCTTTATTTTTCTATAGCTCTTTCTTTTGATCCATTACTTTTGGATCTCTTTGGGCTTCATAAGAGGGAATTCAACTATCATTGCTCCAGAGAGTTTCTTTTGATCAAGATCGATCTGTCTCAACTATTGCTTAGGTTTTGTCCTTTCCTCCTCAGCTTCTTGTATCTTTCTCTTTATGTCTTCTAACTGCTTCGCCTGCTTCTTAGATCTTTTCTGGCTGATCAACCATTGTAGGTGGTAGTTGGTCTCCGCAAGACATTTGCAATGATCTTTTAGCCGCTTCAGTAAGACTAAAAAACTGGGGATCTCTCAAAAGAACAGTGAACTGATGATAGACAAACAGATGGAAGGAAGGGTGGTGGTGGTGGTGACAACGGTAGATGGTGTGGATGATAGGCATGAGAATGAGTGTAGAAGTATGGCAACAGGCTAGTTGAAGAAGGAGACTGATTTTCCAATGCTTGTGTTTCCCTTTCTGAAGGATCTTCATTGTGACTGGGGTATCTTTCATGCCAAACCTTTCAAGAATGGAGGTAGCATACTTTGATTGACTTATAAAAGTATAATCACTACCTCTAGTAACTTCTATTCCAAGTATGAACTTAAGAAGTCCTAGATCTACCATCTTGAATTCACTAGACAAGGAAACTTTAACATTTCTTATGCCTTCACCATCATATCCTGTCAATATGATATCATCAGCATAAAGTACTAAAATGATGATCTTTCCATCATTACATTTGATGTACAAAGAAGGCTCATAAGAGCTAATCACAAAGCCAAGAGAGTAGAGAAAATCATGTAACCTAGAGTACCAAGCTCTAGGTGCTTGCTTCAAGCCATATAGGCTCTTCCTTAAGTGGCAAACCTTGTCCTCCTCACCATCCTTGATGAAGCCCTCAGGTTGCAACATGTATATTTCCTCCTCCAAGTAGCCATTCAAAAAAGCATTTGTCACATCCATTTGATGGAGATTCCACTTGAATAAAGTATCAATACAAATGATCAATCTAATGGTTACAAGTTTTGCTATCGGAGCAAATGTTTCTTCATAATCTATGCCTTTAGTTTGAAGAAACCCCTTAGCAACCAATCTAGGTTAGATCCACTTACATGCAAGTGGTTTCTTCCCATATGGAAGGTGTACAAGATTCCAAGTTTGATTATCTATCAAAGCATCAAACTCTACTTGCATTGAATCTCTCCTACTTGCATCTTCATAACATGATGGCTCTTCAAGCATTGTGGTTAGAAAAGAGTAAGAGGTAGAAGGAGATGTGTCTTTTCTTTGCTTCCCTTTCTCAAAGTATGTGAGCCTTGAAGGCTTGGTCTTGATCCTTGTGGATCCTCTCGGCTCCTTTGTCACTTGATTTTGATCTCCCAAAAGATCATTTTCAAGAGGCTCCTCCTCGGGTGTTGCAAGATCTTCATCACCTAAGAGATTAGATGCATTTGGAGACAACTTGTCCAATTTGACCATTTTCAAGATTCTACTTAAAGGTCAATTTCACACTGGTGTAGATAAACCTAAAATCAATCTAACTTTATAAAAAATGACTTATGTACATTCTTTCACACGTGGGAACAAACTCCACATGTGTGAGATCCTATCAAGATCAAATAACTTAAGATCTACAAGGTACATAAAGTTGGATGTGATATTTTAACAAGAGATACATTGATTATTTTCTAGATTCACTCTCTACCCGAGAGCTTGATGTAGCATTCTCTCTCTACCTGAAAGCAAGCCAATTTTATGCTTAGTTTTTTTCATCCAAAGTGCCTCTCATTATGTGTGATGAATGGTATGTGATAGATTGCATGTGTAGAGTGCTCTTGCCTTAGAGATTTTTGGAGTTAGATTGCTTGTATCTTTTGCAAGATAGATCTATGTGCAATCACACACATATTAGGAGATCATTTACACTGTTTGAGACGTCCTCACATGTGTGAAAAGTACACATGCTATCAGAGCCAACCTAATATTGATTTGTATCTAACAAGCGTGATGAGATTTTTGGCTTGAAATCTAGTTTTGGAGAGTGTAGTTGATCACGATAGCTATCATAGGATTTTTTTTTGGATAAAAATGGATCTAAAGCACATTGATTAGTTCCATGCTAGGTATTGTACTGCTTAGACATGTGTGGGATCATCAAACTTTGTTTGGTTGATTTATCTCCAAGGTACATCCAAATCTAGAGTGTGATAGCTTGATAGAAAGCTAATGAAGCTAGTTTGTGTTGCAATTTGTTTCAACTCAATTGGATGTGTCTTGTGGAAGTTATATCATTTGAATAGATGTGGGTAGGGCACCCAACCTGGTTGGACACATCAAGTTTGACTCATATGTAGCCTATTTGATTAAAAAAACTCACGTTTTTGCTTGCCAATCTTGTCTAGGTGTGATCTAGGTGTGAATTGAGGCCATATCCACATAGATTCGTGCAAATCAAGTAGATTTGAGTCTTTTGTGGTATCTTTGAGTGCTGTACACATGCCTAGAAGAATTTGGATCAAAATCTTGTGGTGCTTCATCTTTGAAGTGAAGCTAGATCTAGATTGAAGGGATATTGTCATAGCTAGTGAGATTGTCCTCACATATTTATTGCAAGATCTCAGTTTGGTTTTGGACACCATTATCAAATTTTTTTTAAGAAAAAAACAACATTTGTACTTGTTTTTTTGGATTCATTACAAGTCAATTTCAGGGCAAGGATAATGAGGATGAGGGAGAGTCATTGTCAAAATTGAAAAAGAAGAAGAAAGGTAAATGTTACTATTGCCACAAACCTGGTCATTGGGCACGTGAATGCTATAAGAAGAAAGCTGACATAAAGTAGGGAAAAGTGAAACAACATGGCAATATTGCCGAAGATGATAGGGAAGATGATGAAACTAGTGTCTTCTCATCAACGTTAGCATCCCAGGTAGATGATGGTGCCAGGTGGTTTATTGATTCAGGAATCACGAGGCATATGACCAAGAAACATGATTGGTTCGAGAACTTCTCACCAATCCATGATGGGGACAAGGTCACGTAGGCTAATGGAGAGAAATGCCAGATTCAAGGTGTCAGCAATGTATCTGTGCAGTTTCTCGATGGTAAGATCAAGAATATTCCCAAAGTACTTTATGTTCTTTGACTCGAGAATAGTTTACTTTATGTTGGCGTGATGGCAAATCAACAAGATGGGTGTCTAATGAAGGATATGGATCACAACTATAAAGTGGTGGAAGGGGTATTGAGATAGTAACTGTGGCCTTTATGAATTGGATGTTGCAAAACCAGAAAAATATGGTTTAGCCGCCTCAACATCATCACAATCAGAATTGTGGCACAGAAGATTGGGCCACTTGAACTATGAGAGCCTAAGATTGATGGCAAAATTGAAGATAGCGAATGGATTACCAGCATTGCAGGATGATTACCACCCCATATGTGAAGGATGTGTAATGGGAAAGCATCACATGGAGACATTCAAGAAAGGTGGGGCTGCAAGGGCCAAGAAACCACTTGAACTCATCCATAGCGATTTGTGCGGCCCAATGAAGGGAGAGCTTATTATTTTATGATTTTCATAGATGATTACTCCAAGAGGACATGGATATATTTCTTGAAAAAGAAATCTTATGCTTTTGCTCATTTTAAAAAATTCAAGGCTCTAGTAGAGAACTAGTTGGATGCACGAATCAAAGTGCTTAGATCAGATAGAGGGCGCGAATTTAAATCAGAGGATTTTGAAGACTTTTGCAAGAAACATGGCATTAAGAGACAATTTACCCAAACACATACGCCACATAGTAATGGTGTAGAAAAAAAATGAGATGTGATGTATTGCTTATCAACATGACAAGATGGTCATTAGAGGCAAAGAGACTTTCTAAGAGTGTCACAAAAACATCATTGTTAGCAATGGGTGGTCCTACAACAACAAGTTAATCAAGTAGTGATCTAACATTATTAATATGATCACATATTGAAGTTGATTATGACATCTTGCATGAGAAGAACTTTTTTCTCAAGTACAGACAAGTGGTAACTTCTTGGGTCTCATACAAATTGATGAGAGTCCCAAGCTTGCTTAGATGTTTTGTAGCCACTTTGATATGATATATCTAGAAATATTTTAGATTTATGGATATTAATGCAAGTGCTTTGCCATCTATAGATTTTCATTAGAAAATCAAATTTGCATCTTGTTGGGAGAATATAGTGGATCCGTCAATCACATCCCATAAATCTTTCTCCAATAATATCATCTTTATATGATACTTCCACATGTGAAAGTTTTGCCCATTGAATCTCTAAAAAAATTGAATATCTAAAGATGATTGATCCATGTGACATGTCACCTATGAACTACTGGAAATGTTATGACAATCAAGGCAAGCTCTGATACTCTTATTGGTGTCAAGTGGAATGATAAACACAATAAGCAGTCATGATGTTAATGAAACTACGTTCAATATTTTTTATCACTTAGGATATGTGTGTTGTGAAAGACTATGATAAAAGAGAAATTATTGTGTCCCACTAGATGGACCATCTACCACAACCTACAATTTGATTAAGTCCAAAGGTGTCAAGGATAACCACGATGTTATAATAGCAAAGGTGTCAAGGACACCCATGTTTCTGCAATCCGACTCTTGCAAATGTTGCCCTTCCTCAAGAAATTATGAGTTGGAGTTCGTGAATGTTGCCCATCAAGCAAACCTCACAATATGAAGTTTGAAAGTGACCTCATCTAGCTATTTTTGCACATTATAAATTTAATACTGACCTCACCTATTGTTTTGGCATGTTATCAAATTTAAAGTCCATTTTTTCACATGAACATTGTGCTTATAAAAATTCGTAAAAAAATTTGAGAAGGGAGATTATGACCCATAAAGATGCATAGACAAAACTCAAAAAAATATCTCAACTATGAAAATTTATCTTCCTTGCCATCCTTTAAAAGATCTTTTTTGTGACCTTTACACCTGGTTCAACAACCATTCAAATATGGCTCGGCTTAAGACCTCACCAAAATTTTAATGTCATTTTGCTAGGTGCAAGGTCACTATAAAAACCATTCCTCAGTACAAAAAGACTTACCTCAAAAATTTAAAAGACAATCATTGTGTTGCTTGAAAACTAGAAGTCAGATTATGTATAAAGAAAGTGCTTCTTGGTTTCCAAGGGGAGGCTCGAACCTGAGACCAAAGAAAGTTTGGATGTCAAGCTAACCAACTAAGACAACCCCGTTGGGTGTATAAAGAAAGTGATGTGAATTGGTGAGGAATGCATTTCATCTCAATGAGTCAAAGTTCCCACCGCATAGGAGAATTATTTGTAACATGCGGACATATGGCCTTCCTACACGATGAGCCTATTTTTTGTGAAGAAATTTTTAGACATATGTAGTTTTTGTTTTAGGCTTTGATGTGATGAGTGGTGCTTTTATAAAGGAACTATGAACCAATTCAATGGTTAGTAATGTCTCTTTATGTACATTCTATATCTAATCAATGATATCTATTTACTTGGAAAAAATATATCATGCCAATTTTTCTCATAAATGTGTTGGATCAAAGTTTAAAAATTGGACATTCTATTTTTTAAAAAAATACCAAAAATTGCAATTCAAAACGATTTGAAACAAAGAAATTGTCTTTGTGTGGACATCCAACTTTTAACATAGTGTCATGATAGCTTAAAGCATATTGTTACGGTAGCTTACGTCTTAGCACAAATCATCTTGCCGTATATAGCTTACCACATTGTCTTGAAAAGTTACGTCTTAACACATTAACATTTTCTCGTATCTCAAAGGCATTGCTCCACATGTGGCCTGTTCAATCAGGTCAACGAGCAATGTGGTGTTGCCACATGGAGCCTTGAAAAAATGCATTGTGTTAATATTTTTAATATATTCCATAATAAAATAACCTTTGTTTCACAATCACAGTGTATATGTCATTTTAGTAAATCACCCATATATGAGAGTGTTGGTGTGACTTAAAGCAATCTTCGCCCCCGCGGTGATAGTCTCCATACCATACATAAAAATTGATAGATGGGATGCAAGGCCCCGGGGGCACGGGGTGGCACGTGTTTGGGATTTGGCCCCATCTAGTGGTAACGTCCAAGAAAAATCTGTCCCGTGGGCACCACAGTCCTGTGAGTATCGGCCACTCGCAACCTGGGCACCACTTTTTCTCGACTATTGTTGCCATTTTTTTCCCGAGCACCCCCGCATCAGAGCATCGGCACCACTATCTCGAGCACCCCAGCATCCGAGCACCGACGACATTTTTTTCTCAGGCACCGATGCCATTTTTTCTCGGGCATTGCTCCATTTTTCCCAAGCATCGACGACTATTCGGGGCACCCGAATCCCATACACCGGCACCATTTTCTTATGGGGCACCCAACTCCTCTCCTGAGGACCTGCATCCCGGGCACCCCACACACATGTGAGTGAAGGGTCTAGTTTGCAGTTATCTGGCTTATGTTTCGGCTTGCCCCATGACATGGTTTTAGAGTCTCGATGCAGCAGTTTAAAAAAAACCATGTGACCGAGCACGCCCGGGCCAAAGCACTACATGCTTCTTAGATGCGATATGAGAGGAGGAGCCGGGGGGGTGGTTTGGTCTTACCAGTGCTGCGCGTTGGCAGGGGCCTGGCCAATGGGCATTGGTATTACATAATTAATTAATTAATAAAAATAAAAAAATATAATATTAATATTTTGCCCCGCCTTGTCACCGTCATCTCCGTTTTGCTTGTGAAGCAATTTTGCTCGCTGCCTCGCTCGCCTCCGATCAATGACACTAATTCTGCTATAATCTCTTCTGCTATTAATAATCTCTCTCTCTATCTGTCTGTCTGTTTGTCTGTCTATCTATGAATTTGGATGAAGCAGCAGCGGCAGCGGCAGCGGCGATGGAGAGGAGCAATGGCGAAGTGAAGCAGTTTCTGGAGGAGTGCAGGGAATCGGGGGACAAGGCCTATGGCGCCTTCAAGCTGGTGCTGGAGAGACTGTGCGGCAATGCTGACTCTCGCACTCAGGCCCGCTTGCTGCTTTCATCGGTCGAGAATTACGTGAACCAGCAGCATAGTAATTTAGATTGCCTTGCCACTTTTCATTTCAAGATCCACCAGATTTCGCTCACAAATTTCGAAGGTAAGCAAGCTTCGTTTCTACACTTGTTGTTGTTGTTGTTGTTGTCTCGTTGGAATGGCAGGAAGTGATTGACATAATGCAATCTTTGAGATTCGATTCAAAGAATCCAAAAATAGTAGATTATGTGAAGCCGGTTTCGGCCGTGAATCAAGCTTCTTGCTGTTTTGCCTGAGTTTTTTCTTGTCTTTGTTTCAAGTAATTTGATAATGTTAGTTCGTGTGAACGCGAATATAGCTTCAGCTTCTACGTATGACAACGTTGGATCGTGTGAATCCGGTTGTGGTTTCAAGTAATCATCCAAAAATGTTAGATCGTGTGAACCTGGTGATCACTTGACTTCAAACGTCCGAGATTGTTTCATCGTGTGAATGCGATTATAGCTTCAATTAAACTTTCTTGGAGCTTCCCCCAGATATCAAATATGCGAATGCTATCCGATATTCCTTACCCATATATCATAAATTTCATCAATTTCATAGACCTATCTGCTGGCAATGATTTGTTAGAAATAACTTCAGATCCGAAAAGAATAAAAATCAGAACACTGAACAGATAAACAATAGGCAAACAAACTTACAAGATATAAAAAACACCCAACTCCAGCGATAGCCCGAACTCTAGGAGAAGAATAGATTTACGTTGCTACCTGAACTAGATAATGCTCATGACAGGGCATATTATGGATATTACCCGAGAGTCCTCTCGTTGAGCTGTGGTAGTGGCGAGAAGAGAGGATGTGCCAGTAATTGCCATAGTATGCCAAGGTGTGAAAGTTATCTAACTTAATTTGCGTTAGTAAGAAACACTCCAGCCACAAGGGCTCAGGGGTTTGCAGATTCCATCTATCAATTCTATTCAAGAGGGCTCAGGATTCTCAAAAAGTCCATCAGGGCTCAAGATGAGAGTATCAAAATTACTACCAATGAGATAACCAGGAAAATATCGGGGCTGAATATTAGCACTGGATAATAGGGTTTCTCAAACGTGACACCATCCAATCAAGTAAAATTAAAGCTGATGTAGATTAAGGATTATAGATTTTAGTGTACTCTGTTACTCGGTTCACACGCTATGATGCCGTGTAGGTAAGCGTTGGCATGCGGCTCGGCAACCAACAATAGATTTTTCTTTTATCCTGTTACTTTCCTATAAGATTTGACTCTATCCTTGAAGATAAAGATTAGCTTCTATTTATTCATTGTGAATATTTACTTAAGTATTCTTTTTGTAAATATTTACTTAAGCACGTTAGTGGTGTCTTTTTTCCTAATCTCTAGCTTGAATCAGTAACTACTAATGATAGAAAATTTCTTTGAGATTTTGTGCTCCATTATTGAATTCTCATAGTATACCCAGTGTCGTTATTCAAGTATTCTTAGGATGTCCAATTGTAAGATTGAATTGGATCAAAATTAACTTCAATCTTTAACAGAAGACGTGATAGTTTCTTTGATAGATTTGTTGCATGCACCCAACCAAATTATACAAATGCCTAATTTTGTAATGCAAAACTATGTGTATGTCCCATGATTGGCTTGAATACGTGTGCAATATTTCACCAAGTGTTTGAGATCAATTCTCTATCAGATTTTACCAATCAGAGTTCCTTCTCTATTTTGGCTTTTGGCTTTTAAGTTAATCGATAAATGATTTCGTCAAGATTCACTAAAGACTTATATTTTATTAAGTTGTGAAATATTTATCTCCTAGTAAGAAGCATATTAGTTCCTCCTTGTTTTATGAGATGTGTTTGGATTTTTTTTGAAGAAACTCTTATTTTTTAAAATACAGTAGGTTGTCCTTCTGAATAATAACAAGATTACTAGTCACCGTTAATAGTCTGCTAACATTCCAATCAAAAAGCTTGATTGGAGGACCAAAATATAAACCAAGATACTTGGATATCAATGTTACAAAGGATGCTTCCACTCCTTGATTAGGCCTGTAGCCGCCCTATAACCTGTACTAGGTTCATGCCGGTGGTGAAAATCACTATAGAGATTGAACCAAATGGAGCTTCATGTGAATCTCATAGGCAGGAAATTTGGATGATCTGAAATCTACATTTGTTTATGTTCTCCTATTGGGAGATAGAGCCATCAGCTAGATGGTGATGAAGTGTGGTAGCTCTGTCAATTACATAAGCTAAGTATATTGCATTAGTGCAAGCCACCGACGAGGTCATTCTGATTCCATATCTACTATTGAAAATTGGATTTCAGCTAGAGACACCAACTGTTTTTCTTGCCGATAATAAGACTTTCATCTCATTATCAAGAAATTCAATCGGTCAAAACTGAACACAGCATACACATATACAATTTCACTTTATCCATGAAAACCATAATCTGATGTTGAATAATGTAAAACACTAGACAGCAATTGATCTCCTCACTAAGCCTATGACAAGAGGCCAGTATCAGAAATTGGATAAAACATGTTAATCTGATGTGAAAGAGTTTGCAGAGCAGGAGTGACAGAGATGTTCACTGCAGCTCATTCTTTTCTCAGTTAAGATGTGACTGATTTCATGAAGCAATTTTGAGAGGCTAACATTGAGGAACTAATTTTTTGGATATGAAGTAGCAAATCAAGGAATTATTAGGTATGCTGCAATCACCACTACATATTATTTTGGTGTAAGTCTGAATGATGAGAGGCCTGCACTAGCTTCTGGTCTGATACTTTTGAACTTTGTCGTTAGGCATCTCCACAGTATACTTATATTTTGAGGGAGGTAGCTTTAGCTTCTACACCAAGGGGAGTTGATGAAGTACAACAACCTCCCGACTTGCCAATTTCCCTCAATGTGTACTAATTTTATTTTGGAAATGGATATCCTGACCTTGCCTCTCATCCTCAAGTCAAGTCTTCATTTGGTGAATCTTCTTTTTGCCATAACGCCTAGGACAATCCTTGTATAAGTGCTTATCCAAGCAGAAATTAAAAAGACCTTTCTTGGCATGCTCCTTTTGCTGAACTATCATGGTAGATTGTTGGAAAGACTTGCGGGGTTTACTAGTTATTACCTTGTGCTTTTGACTTTGTTGAAATTCTATTGGTGCTGGCTTATGAAAGCTCTGGCGTTGTGTGCCTATCATAATCTACCCATACTACATAGACACCTTTGCCTTTGACGCCACCCTCATAAATTGTAGCTATCGCTATGGCGTGTTCAAGTGTGGTACAAGCCTTGATAGAATCTGAGTGATTCTGAAACTAGGAGTAGACTAATCTTATTAGTACTCACAAAACACCAAACACAAGAGGAAGAAGACGAATCACAAGAGCAATTAACAGTACTGATCTGTATTGAATTGATAATGAAGGTGGGCGCCCATCTGCTCTTATAGAGACTTGACTAACTCTAAGGCAAAAGCTATTTGCCTAAAGTACCGTTTGGCAGAAGCAATTATGCTAATTACTAAATCTCAGAAATAGCAATCTATGTTTACTAACTTAGGTACTTATACTAAAAATAGATAGTACCTATACTAAAAATAGAAATAGGCCTTCTAGCACGCAGGCTGGCGTACAATTAATTAATTAACCATTAATTCCTAACACTCCCCCTTATTGGATAATTGATTATCAATAAGACCTAGGAGTGTCCTGATTTTCATGACCAAGTCCTTTTGTGAAGATATCTACAACTTGATCATTGGTGTTGCAGTAGATCAACCAGCTTTATACTTATCTATAGAATCATCAGACTTAAACTTGGTTCTATAAATCCACTTGTAACCTGCTGGAAGTACAACAAGATCCCATGTCTCGTTTTTCATAATAGAACTGTACTACTCATCCATAGCAGTCTTCCAAACTTGTTCCTTTGCAGCATCTTCATAAAATAAAGGATCCTCTGAATCCAACACTGAAGCCATAAACGCATAATGCGTTTCTTCACCATTTTACAATAGTTGACACTTGAACATGTCAATCTCTTAGCTCCTTGTTAACTCGATTCTCCCTCATCCAACATGTGACTATCTTTTATAGTCTCAAAATACCATCTTGGTAACTTCTTTGTACGTGATGTAGAAGGAGAATAAGTATCAAATACGCTTGACCTTTCCTTTCGTTTACCAAGATCCACCTGTGTACTCATCCTTGGTACAATTTGTGTAGAAGCTGTATCACATGGACCTGTATCTTCCTGAATATCATCTATGACAGGAGTTTTTGATGTAGGAGAAAATACATCCTCCTCATTGATCTTCTAGGTTAGAAGACTCACTTTCTTCAAACACAACATTCCTGCTCATAATCACCTTCTTACTGGTAAGATTATAAAGGCGATATGCCTTCTCTTGCTCATCATAACCACAGAATAAACACTTGACTGCCTTTGAATCAAGTTTTTGACGATTATCTTTAGGAATATGAGCATATGCAATACAACACCTGTGAAAGCTTCTTCTGGAGTTTGATTGAGAACTGCTTTTGTAGGACTTCTGTTAAGTAAGTAAACTGTTGTACAAACTGCTTAACCCCACAAATGATTCTTGAGGTTCTTACCTCGTAGCATGCTTCGAGCACTCACCACAATGGACCTGTTCTTTCTCTCGGCTACTCCATTATGTTGTGGTGTATCTGTCGAAGCAAATTGTCTCTTGATTCCATGTTCTGCAGAATTCATGGAACTCTGTAGATATGAATTCACCTCCCTTATCTGAACGTAGAATCTTTATTTGCTTTCCTGTTTGCTTCTCAACAAGTGATTTGAACTGAGTAAAGAACTTAAAATCTTGACTTTTATACTTAAGCAAGTGTATCCACAAGTACCATGAAGTAGGATGCTCCTCAATCTGCATGGGACCACGTAAGTCTATATGAACAATCTCCAAGATCTCCTTGGCTCTATATGCTCCATCCTTAGGAAACTGCATACGATGATGCTTGCCCATAACACGTCCTTCACAGATTTTTTCCGAAGATACAATATTAGGTAATCCTATTACCAAATTATTGTCTTTTGGAACTTGTAAACTTTTATAGTTCAGATGTCCAAACCTTTCATGCCACATCCTGCTCTCCATACTATCAGAAGCTGCACAAACCTGATGATCCGATGTAGACGCATCAAGTTTGTAAAGTTGACCTGCCAAATATCCTGTGACCACAACTTTGTAACCTTTGTTTTTGTCTTTGATAAGACACTTCTGATTATCAAACTCAACTCTCATGTTCTGTTTAGTGATAGCAGAAATTGAAAGTAAATTCTTCTTTAAACCTGGAACATAGAGAACATTCTTAGTTTCTCCTATATCCCCTGAAGGTAAATGTACTCTCACTGTACCTCGACCTTTGATGTCGTAAGAAGAATTGTCTCCAAGCTTGACATGTGCATTTACACCACTGTCCTCAAACTGTGTAAACAACTCACAATGTGGTGTCATATGTTGCGTTGCTCCAGAATCAATGTACCAGCAGTCTTCAAAGATCCCTGATGTTGAAGCTGAGAATAACTCATAGCATCCCGCAGCTTCACTTTTGTCTTCGTCTTCAATGAAGTTGCCTGACTGCTTCTTGTCCTGGATTGCCTTCTTTTTCCTGCACTCAAACGCAAAATGACCATATTTACCACAAAAGTTACAATTACCCATTCTCTTTGGATTGGATTTGGAACTGTCTCCTTTCCGTATTGTCCTTGCCTTCCTGCTTCTGATCCTTTTTGCCTCCTTTCTTCTTGTCTTGATTCGTGGTGAAGAAATCCAGCTCCTTGAAATCTTCCCTAGACATCAAGTTTTGTCTTCGTAACTCTTCTTGAAGTAGCAAACCATTCATCTCGTCGAATGTCGGCGGTCTCTCCCTCAAACTCAGTGTCATAACAAAGTTTTGATATTGAAATGGTAAGCTATTCAAAACAATTTGTACAAGAGTATTGTCAAGTACAATTTCCCCTATAATCTCTTAGATCCTTCACCCTAGTAATAAAATCCGTAATGGATTCTTCTGATTCCATTGTCAAGGTATGAAGTTTATTATTCAAGAACAAAGCTCGAGACTTACTCACGGTTTCATATGTATTCCTAAGAATATCCCATGCATCCTTAGGCCCGACTGCATTCCTGATCAGGATGAATAACCTTATCCTTCACAAATAAGTTGATGATATGATGTGCACGTTGCACCCGTTTCTCAAATATCCTTCTATCTTGATCATTGAGATTTTGAGCCATCACCTCTTGTCCCATGACAATTTGCCAATAATCCCTGTCCATAAGTATATTCTTCAGTTTGAACTTCCAAAAGCTGTAGTTAGATCCATCTAACTTGCTTGACTCGGGAAGAACAGATTCATGAAGGCTCCCCATCGTTGTCTTACACATATGATGGGCTTTCCACTAAGAATATACTTGCAGCGCGGTGAAGGAGGAACCAAGCTTAGCGCATTTAGGTGTATAGCGGCTGCAAGAACCGTGTTGGGCGCACAAAAATGGCTCACAGCTGTCTGATCGCGACTCAAGGAGATCAATGATCAAGTCTTCAATGATTTCTGGCCATTGGATGGTAGTTCATCGTTGGATACTCAAGAATTTCATTTCACGTTTCATGTGAAGGGGTTCGAAGGGCAAAAGGGCCTTCAACTTCATAAAAAAATTTCAAATTGAGAGGGGCCCTGAAGTTCAAATTCGTTTGACTTATACTTATGCTTCCCTTTGGCTAGCATCTGGCAGGCGGTCTTTGAAGGCCATGGCCTTCAGAGGGAACATGATTTTATTTCGGATAAAGCAGGATTTGAAGTGAGCCGAATTGCAGGGTATGAATCTTTCTGAGTTCCACAATGGTCGAGCTAAGTTCCACAGGGGTCGAGTAGGATCTTAGACTGCATAGTGAAGTAACCACCACGTAAAAATGCATGTGATGATGTGTGACATGCATTGACTTCAGTAGTCATGTATGTGGACTGTTTAGGTCACACGTATGTACGTATGACTTAAAAGGTCATGCGTGTGACCATAGAGGTCACACATGCAATTAAGGATTTGCATGCACATGTTAATAAATGGTTTGCATGTATATGTCTATGAATGGGTGAAGAGTAATCATCTTATACTTGTTCTTCACGGAATTTTCTGAGTATTCGTATCTAGCTGGGTTGTTACACTAGTAGGATCTCTTGCTTTCGACAAACTGCTCCAAACTTCTCCATTCATTACTCTACTTTGTCTAAGCTCACTTGCTTCACACAGGATTCAAAACAATGTTTAACTTGTTTCTCAAGCATCTTCTTGGTAGCTTCTTCAATCTATATGGCTCATTTGTTCAACTCTTGTCTTCTGGTAATACAAGTTTGGCACCTTTAAAGGATATATATAGCAGGGATCAGTACCACGTCCAAGTTGCTTCTTTCAGGCATTGGTATGTCCAGGAATTCCGAATATGGGTTCTTCAAGTGTGGTACTTAATGAGAAGATAGACTTGAGATGCTTCCAATAATGCTGGCAGCTATTGAAGTGAACTCCCCATGAAGTTTAGCATTGACAGGAATTCCGAATATGGGTTCTTCAAGTGTGGAACATAATGAGAAGGATAGACGCTTCCAATAATGCTGGCAGAACTGTGCCAGGTTATTGAAGTGAGGGATCTCCCACTGGAGTAAGCTGACACTTTGGTCTCCATTAGGCACTGACAGGAATTCTTATGCCGGTCAGCATGTTAGACACATTTCTGGCCTCAAAAGTTATTATTCTTCTGGGAAATTTCAAGCTTTTCCCAGTGCTTCTGACAGGGAAACAGTCCCTATCATTGGCACACTTGCCGTCCACTGCCGTGCCGATATCAGAGACATAGCTGAAACACACAGTGTTGCTGTGACACCCATGATCAACAGAAACCCGTTTTCTCATGCTATGTTCAGATATGGCCTCTTTCCACAACATCTGTACAGTTCCATTTCTGGCATGCCTGGCCATGAGTTCCCACTCTCTCTCTGTGAACAATCACCAGAGCTCTCCATCATTGTCTCTTATGCGCACTTACCATTTTACTTACACAGTTGGTTACAAAGGTTCCTTGTTGACGGGTGTGAGCTTGGTAGTTAAGTGACATTCTCATTTTCGGAACACATTGTTTACTTCATCCTTCACATCATGTAAGCTCCCTTTCCTTCATATATGTGGGTTATCACTGATAGAAAGGTTTCTTGATCCCCTCTTGCAGTTGTATTCTTAATTTGTGGGGCTTTCATTCTATCAATTTCATGGAATTGGTAACTGCAATGGCCCAGAATTGGGGCACCTGATTGAAATGGACATATGACTCATGATTTGCTGCTGAAAAGGGGGTACCAAATAGTGTCTTTCGTGTTATTATAACTTTGCAAAATGTTGAAGCTATTTGTGACCACTAGAGGATTTACGAGGTGTCTGATTTCTTGCTTGGGATGAAGGGTTTCGAAAAAATAGGCAGAAGCTGACGTTGCTGGAGCTTCCAAGCATATTCATACCTGAAGATTGGTCCTTCACGTTCTTTGAAGGAATAAACAGGCTTTCAGACAGTGCATTCCAGGACCGTGTTGTGGCAGAGCTTGGTTGTGGAAATGGATGGGTGTCTATTGCTCTTGCTGAGAAGTGGTCTCCTGAAAAGGCAAGTATCAGTCTGAATCTTTTGGGAGACCAGGTTGTCATTGTTCATTTTTTTTCCTAGAGCAGGTATATGCTGTGGAATTTTTTAATGTGTTTCTTCTTACCCTTTCCATTGTGCACATAGGTGTATGGGCTTGATATTAATCCAAGAGCCATCAAAGTTGCGTGGATCAATCTCTACCTCAATGCACTGAATGTGGATGGTTCTCCCGTTTATGATCATGAAGGGAAGACTTTACTGGATAGAGTTGAGTTTCATGTCTCGGATTTGCTAGGATACTGCAAAGAGAAAGAAATTATGCTCGATCGAATCATAGGTTGCATACCGCAGGTAAAGCCTGCACCCAGGTTGTTTCTTCCACCCCTATAAATGAACGACTATTTTAAATTTTGTACTAGTGTATCTCTGAAGCCGGCCTTGAATTGTGGATTGTCCAAAAAGCAACCATTATTTTCCCGAGTTTGTAATCAATGATCTGTTATCTTCTGCTTCAGTTTGTAATAAATCATCCAGTTTGGGGTTGAAATCATTCAACAAGGTTGTTGCGTATGGAATTCCTCATGCAATTTGCTGGTAAATAGATCAGAGGACCTACTATTACTCTGATGCTGTGTGTCCTTTATTTTCATGCTTTTCAGGTCCTTAATCCAGATCCTGATGCTATGCTCAAAATTGTTTCAGAAAACGCAAGTGAAGAGTTTTTGTATTCTCTCAGCAATTATTGTGGCCTTCAGGTTTGGTCTTGCAATCTCTGTTATACTGAAATTGTTGTATTTTGCTTAAAGACATCTAGTTATTGGGCATACTGTCACCTAGTGAAGGTTTTACATTCTATGAGCAATCACTGAACATTTCAGATTTGTTTTTGCAAGCAATGGTTTATTGCATCTGTGCTTTAATATATTCATATCGCTAATTACTGTACCATACAATGTCAAGTGGTGCTTCTTATCCTTTGTAGCCAACTAGTTGCTATGACTCAACTTAGACCAGTTTATCCATGGCAACTCATGCACATTAACCATTTCCCACGGCATGGATTACAATGGAATCTTGGATAGAATCTCACTGTGGACTACGTAGCAAAACGTAATTTGAAAAAGCATTGATTTGAAACATATTTTGGCTCAAATCATGTACCTAACCTACAATTTTTTCACAGTGAGACATTCAGGCATATCATGTTTGTAGTTTCTAGAACCTATCTTTTCAACCACCATGTCATGAAGTGATTCAACTTGGTATTTGTTTCTTGTCAGTTGCGATAGAATATTTTATGCATCTCTTGCAAATGACTCTAGATGCAGTTTTGGGTGTTTTGCGGCATACTCTCCTCCGAGTGAAATATGCACTACCTTTTGCATCCTTCCATAACAATTTGTGACTCTCCATTGAAGATTTGTTTTCGTGGATTTTCGATTGCCTTGGGCCTCATTGGCCATGAACCCCCTGAATTTTGTCGGTGGATGCCCTTTCATCTCCATTACCTGGTTCAACATTGTCGAGTACAGAATCTGGGCTTCTTCTCAAGCCTATCGAGAAGGATGTAGAGCCTAAAAGATTGCTGTTAAATTTTGAGATCAAACTGAAATGTACTCATTAAATACAGGATTTTGATGGAGGGTTATTGGTTGATATCAAGGCCCCCAATGTAGATTTGTCGCTTAGTTGCCTTCTGGAACGCGTTCCGGAACTTGGCCAATTTTTTTTTTTGAAAAAATACGTAGTTTTTAACAAAGCAATGGAGATTAAGGAACGGAATCAAGATAATAGCGTGGCTCAGACCGGATATATATAACGTGGCAGATAGCAATCCTAGGATCAACGTGAGCAGCAGTCAGAGAAGATATCAGAGACGAATAGAGATGGAGGACGTGACAGTAACCGATATGGTGGTGGTGGTCCATTGTGGTCCAAGGGAAACTATGAGATCAAGCTGGTCCTGATGATGTCCCCAGTTGCTGGCCGTGGTGGTCGCTCATCAAATAGCTGTAATTTTTAACAAAAAATCGAGATTACCTTGACAAATGAATCTGCTTGAACTGTATGTTTTCCAGCGTTTCTGATCTCTAGCGTCCCTCAATGCATTATAAAGCATCCCTCAATATATTATCAAGAAGCAAGAATGCAAAGAAGGCAGATCATGGCCAGCAGTTTGATACCTGGTTTTTTTTGTTTTAAAAAAAACATTCCGACCCAGTACGTTCCGGAATGTACTGTACGGAACGTACAGTATGTTCCGGCCCGGCCCAAAAGGGTCGGAACGGGTTTCTAAGATTAGTCGGAGCCCAATAAAAATCTAATTTGCCGGCCCCAAAGTGGGTGGTCCTTTTTATAGTCCTCTGATTTCAGTGACAGACTGGTTACCTCAATATGCCTGCAATATGACCACCATGCATTCTTGAATGACTAACCTCTATTGAAACCCCTGATGGAGATGACGTTTCTTTGCCTCCATTTCAAGCCATGCAATGTCTTTGATGCTGATTATACTAATTACTTTCAAGATAATTGCTGTGGTATCTGAAAAGTTTCAAAAAATTTGGTGAGGCATGCCTGTTTATTAGTAGTTTATCCACCCAGAATGCTTTTGTTCCCATCATAGTTCACTCTGCTTAATGCACAAATAAGGTGAACAGATCAAGTTCAACAAAGAGGAAATCCCCTATTCAGGTTCTTGTGTGACCTTCTATTATTTTTAGGCACTTGTGTGTTTTCTTTTCAGGGTTTTGTAGAAGACCAATTTGGCCTTGGTCTCATAGCAAGAGCTGTAGAAGAAGGTATCGCTGTCATCAAACCAAATGGTGCTATGATCTTCAACATTGGTGGCCGTCCTGGTCAAGCTGTATGTGAACGCCTGTTCAAGAGAAGAGGTTTTAAGATAACAAAGCTCTGGCAAACAAGAGTTAAGCAGGTATTTGGTTTCATAACATTCAACAGATACACAAGCCGTCAACAATGTACTACATGGATTTATGATCAAATGCCATACACATTATTTCAATCTTGTAGTAACTTCTGTACATGTTTGGTACGTGCAGGCGGCTGACACAGACATACTTGCACTTGTGGAAATTGAGAAAAATAGTCGGCATCGATTTGAGTTCTTTATGGGATTGCTTAGTGAAGAACCAATTTGTGCTCGAACTGCTTGGGCATATGCCAAGTCGGGGGGTGAAATATCGCATGGTTTGTCTGTGTATCAATGTCAGCTTCAGCAGCCCAATGAGGTAGATACCTTGTATAATTTGGATGCTAAGTACAAGGTTATGTCACCTCCTTAGTGCTCATACACATCTTTTCAATGCATTCTTGCATGTAAACTAAACATCTGTACCATGGTTGTGAAGCTGTCTTAGTCAGTCAGCTATTACTTGTTTTCAGGATTCTGAGGCCCTGCACTTGACTTATTTGGATGATAAATATTTCAGGTTAAGACAATCTTCAGATTTTTAAGTTCTGGGAATGAAGAAATACGTGGTGCTTTGGACTTATCATTTGTTGAGGAGGCAGTTGCAGAGGAAAAAATCCCATTTCTTGCGCATCTAGCACAAGCTTTGGAAGAATACACATACTTTCCTTTTGAATTGCCAGCTGGTAGTGCAAAATTTCGAAACCTAATAGCTGGTTTTCTGCGTATATACCATTGCATTCCACTGACACCTACTGTGAGTAAACCTTACAAAGATGTGCAGCTTCTATCACCGCTTAAGGAAAAAGATCCATGAGGGATCTATCCCTGAATTTGATTGGAAAATGGTGTTTTATCAAAAAAATTTGCTGATTGTTTGATCTTTAATATGTTTGGTGTCCCATTTGGCTAAAATGTTCTTGCTAAAAGGACTCTGAATTTTGACAAGACTTTCTGTGGAACTTGACAAAATATTCTATATGTCATTGACATCTTGGGCAAATATCACAGATTCGATTTAACTAGCCTCCTGTAGTATTTTCAGTTCAAAATCATGAGCAAATGTCTTGTAATGCCTTGCAGAACTTCATAGTCGTGCCATCAAGATCTGTTTTGATTGAAAATATCTTGCACCTCTTTTCACCACAACTTGCTTTGATTGAGGCAAGTCTGGCAAAGTGGCTACCTAAGAAATGGCTTACTGTGTTACCTCATGAGGTAATTTAGTTCGATACACTTTATACGTCAGCTTATTTCAAGTTGTAAGTCATTCTGGTCATAATAACTATTGGAAACTTGCCTCGATGCCTATTGCAATTATTTTCTGTGCGAATTCTGTTAGACCAAATTTCTTACTGACAGATTTGACACTCTGCAGGAGCTCCCAACGACAAAAGAGATGTACTATGAGTCAGGTCATGCAGTTGTTGTGCTGGAAACTCCATGTCGAGCAGATTTAGTTATGCAGCTCTTGAAGCACTTGAAGCCGCAAGTTGTTATCACTAGCTTGGCAGATTTTGAAATGAAGACTTCCACGGCCTTCGAACAACTGATTTATGAATCTGCCCAAATCAATGCTAGACTTTTCTTGGACATTTCTGATCATGTTAGGCTCTCTAGTCTACCTGGTACGAATGGTGTATTGCAGTACTTGGCAGCTCATCCTCTTCCACCTCACGTGACAATCATGTGTGGGCTTGTCAAAAATCAGGTAGTCATTGCATCTATTGAACCGGTATAAATGTTGCAGGAGTAGTGTACATATGCGCAAATTCTCGGGCAATGCTTTCCTGAAACATATTGGCCTTTCTTATCTGGATCATATCATTTGTGTTTAGGGTTTAGAGTGATTTAGGTAGGATCTAACATTTCTAGATAGCAATCAGGTATATTCGGATTTGGAGGTGGCTTTCATGGTTTCCGAGAATGAAGAATTCCTTCATGGTATGAGCAAGACAGTGGAACTAATTCATGGTCGGACCTCAGTAATCAATCAGCTTTACTATGGCTGTCTTCTGCACGAGTTGCTCAGCTTTCAACTTCCTAATCGACACACAACCGCCCAGGTTAGCTTTTGCCATTTAAGTCTTTTCTATTTTGATTTCTTGTATGTCCTCTTTTGTGCGGATGATTAAAGTCAAGCTCTTGACCCTGAGGAGAGGAAAGGAGGCATTCATCAACATTCCACCGACTATGGGGTATAGTTTCTGCTATCTTCATGGTATATTACATCCCTACATTACAAGTGCCTCCTCTATGCAAGCTTTTACCTGATTGGCCAACTTTGTTGCTCCAGAGACCACCCAGCAAAGAAGCACCATCTGGCTTCATCAGGTTTTGTGAGTCAGCTGTTTTGGCGATGGATAAGGCAGAACTGTCCAATTTTCCGTTACAGCCAACAGACCCAATCCGTATGGACTTGGATGAAAATTGCCTACCCTTTCCCTCAGCTATCAAAATGGTAGTTTTTGAAGGCTTTGCTCGGCAAAACATCAGTGATTCTGAGACCGACCCAAGGCCTGAAATCATGCAGTTCATGACAAGTAAGTATGGAGTAAGCTCATCTGAAAAGACTACCGAGCTCATTTTAAGTGACAGTTGCATGTCACTCTTCACCAAGCTTGTACTAGCATGTGTCCAGGAGGAAGGAACCCTTTTCTTTATCACTCCTTCCAATGGCACATATGTATCTGCTGCTGTCTTTCTACAAGCCAAAGTGAAAAAGATTGCAACACAGTCCGTTGATGGCTTTAAGGTGACAGCAAAGTTACTGGATGAAGCATTGAAGGCTGAAAAGAAACCTTGGCTGTATATAACTGGACCAACAGTCAACCCCACTGGAATGATCTACACAAATGATGAGATCCACTCAATCCTATCTGTATGCCAAGAGCATTCTGCTCGTTTGATTATTGATACTTCATTCTCGGGACTGGAATATAACAGTAACAGTGAAGAATCCTGGGATCTTTCTGATGTGGGTTTTGCAGCTTGTGAGAAATCGAGAATGGCAGTGGCGCTTATTGGTGGATTTTCAACACAGCTCTTAACTGGAGGCCTTGAATTTGGGTTTGCTGCAGTCCAAGACCCCGTGTTCATTGAAGCACTCAAGGGCGCACCCAGCCTGACTAAGCCTCATCGCACCTTAAACTACACTGTAAAGAAATTACTTGGTATGGCAATGCAGGGCTCAGAATCCAGTGTGATTCTCCAAGGTCTCTCGCAGCAACGAGCACTACTACAACAAAGAGCTCAAAAATTGAAACAGGTACTACATCTTCTCAAAGCCCGTTCCTTTGTTTTCATGATCTGTTGGCATTTAGTTGTGTTAAAATGATTATGTACAATATTTGCCCCATACATCCACATAAAGGCATAGCCAGATTTGGATAACACGGCTCCCATGTCCCTTTCTGTGGCAACCATTATTCAAGCTTGGGTCTTATCCATTGCAACCATGGGGGACAATCTTGGTGGTGGGGGACAATCCTTGCTCTTTTGTATCCGTGCTATATTTAGCAATTGAAAATGTGTAACCCCACTGTTGTTGGTATGTAGGTGCTTACTGATTGTGGATGGGATCCAGTGGAACCATTGGCTGGTGTTTCTTTGATAGCTCGACCTGCAGCCTACGAAGGCCGGATCATCTCCTATGAAGACGTTCATGGTGTTCCAAGGAAGGTAACACTGGACAGTCAAAACATAAAAAATGCAATTTTTGGGGTTACTCAACTCTGCATTAGCAGCAGCTTTTGGACAGGACATACACCCTACTGCAGGTTTGGGTTTGCTTTGCAAGAAGACAGATTTGAGCAAGCGTTGGAATTACTACATCGATTCAAAGCTCATCCATGAACAATTCCTACATGAAGTGTTTGGGTTCTAGAGAATCATAAATCTCCAAAATTGGTTATGAATAGATTTCCGAGCAACCCTTACCCATTTGACGAGTCTGAAATAATAAAAATACATGTAAGTGTATCATGGACAAATCCGGCCTCCTGAGGATATGGCTTATTGTTATCTCCTGAGCCCAGTATGAAGGTTATGTACTTTTTTATTAGCTGATATGACTTATTGAAGCCTGCCACCATGAATGATCACACCTTATTTATTTGGTGTTGGTGAGAGATCTCTCGGTTTGAACATCTTGGGGATCTTCCAACTTGGAGTCCACAGCTAAAAATGGTTGGTCAAGTGATTCAGCACTGTGAGCCCCTTTGGATTGACCAGAATTTGAGTCTCCCCTTGGCATGCAATCGCAATTTGATGTTCTATGGGAGACTTTCTTAGGGCTTCAGCCTTTGATGGTGCTTGGAATAGAATGCATAATGCCATGATTTTGGATTTAGAATCCTTTTCAAGTTACAGCCTGGATCAAATTTATACCAAAAAAACTCTGGGATGGGGCTTGCATTTGACTAGTGGGTGCCCAGTCCATCTAGAGTTTTCATTCCTTCATCTTTTATCGATGCACATTGGCTAATGTATCAAACAAGTTATGAACAAAGTTTCGCTCGTTTAATTGCTATGCTTTTACAAAAGTGAGTCAATTATCAGCTTGCGAGTTCATGATGGATTGATGATCAATGGGCTCCTTTGAACTTACAATCACAAATTTAATCGATGAGCTTCAGAAACATGAAATCTAGGAGAAAGTGATGATCATTTCTCCTTGTAATCACAAGTTCGGTGAGCAAAAGCTTCATGCAAGTTGCATTTGTTGATACGCAGTGCAAACATTTACTTCAAAATGCAGAGCAAACTTGTACATAGATTGATTGTAAATAGAAAATTTTATGGATAAGGAGAGGGAGAGAATGAGAAAAGAGCCTCCAGTACGTCAAGTATTGAAGGTTTTGCTGAAAGAAACTGGAGCCCCTTAGTTTACTTTTTTGAGCCCTAAGCTAGTCATCGATGCGAATTATTCCGAAAACTCAAAATGGATGCAGATGCACTTGTTCATAGTTGTTGGTAACCCACGACTACCACCTCACCCTTTGTCCTAGAATTCGAGCTCCTTTGGGAATTCTTGCCATTGCCATGTAAAATTTGAGGAATAAAGCATGGGTCCATGAAATTTAGTGTTTCTCATTTGAAATGATGTTTGCATTATACGAACAAAACTCTTCTTAAAGTCATATAAATGCTCTCTATGCCATTGCTTGACCAAAGGAAATTTTGATTTACTAATATAGAGTTCTCAAATACAAGATCATGCGTGGTCGGAATATAAGTAGAGGCATGCATTTGCAATTGCATGTCTTGAATAATAGGTATAAGAGCATTTGACTATTTTTGAAAGCACACAACTCTTCCAAAAGATGACTATTTGAAGTTGGAACATTACTTGTCACTTGATATTGTGGAAGGCATGATAGCAAACTTTCAAATGCTGGTGGTGTTGACCAAAATGCAATTTTGACAAGCTATAGTTGTTGTAACAAGATTTAAAGAGCATATAGGCCTTTGAGATATGAAAATTATTGCCAATTTTTTTCTACAAAGTAGAATTAAATGAGCTTACATGTGGAAGACTAAGGAATGTTGCCAAGATTGCAATGTGGCAACAATAAAAAACAAACTCAGATTTGATGATTGGAAATTTGATCGTGAACATTTGATAGGAAACTAACTCCAAACACATGAAGAATCTTGATGAAGTCTTGGCCTTAGGCCTTGAAAGAAGCAAAGTCCTCTGTTGAAAATTTTCAACCTCAAACTTCATCAAAATCAGTGTCACTTTGCTAATACTTTTTTTTTAAGCTTGAATTTCTAACCTAATATCTTACTTCTAATGTTGTACTTATCTTGTGTTCATATAATAGAAAGTTGCCAATGAGATTTCCTAGCATCTCAAGATAGAATGCTTGCAAATGATGTCAACCGACTACATGTAGCTCTAAGGCCTAGTGGCCAACTTCCCATATAAACTTGATCCTCAAACATGTTGGTATTCAATTTATCGGGAGATCTCTTCAAAGTTATCATCACTAACAATGTGGTGTTTTCACACTTTTATAATACATGTTGGGTTAGGGCATTTTCATATTTGGATGTTTTGATGCCCCTATTGGCTCTACACACTATGCTTTTAATTTTTTCTATACTTGTCAATGTCAGGCCTTTGTGAGAGTAAACACTCGTTTGTTTGCGGTATCAATCAAGTATATTCTCTTTTGAGCATGGCTTACAAAGAATGTCATTAAAGTTTATAGAAGTAATAAATTAAGAGAGGGATTATTTCAAATTATGTAGTTTGTATATGATATAAGGGTATATATTATACAAGAGTATACATATGATATAAGGGTATACAAACTCTTATATAGAAACTCCAAGCATTAGGCCAATATGACTTTTGATACCATCATGTATCAAGTGTTAGAAAGTTTTCATTTATTCATACTTGTTGCTTCTGGGTATGGTGTGTCTACCTAGTTAAGAACTTGCCTTGACACAATACTTACTCAACAAGGGTCTTTATCTTTCTCATGGCCCATATTGCTATCTCAACAAGAGGATCAAATACTATGATATAATGAAAGTTCTCAAACTAGTAACTATATAATTTAGAAGTTGATTGAGGAATCATCCAAAGATCTTCTTTCAAGGAGAAAACTTATTGTTCTATTTATTGCCACTATTCTCTATTTTCGTAGAAATGTCTAGATTTGAGACTACTCATCTCTCTCTTCTTCGAGAATTTGGAATTACTAATAATACTGACTACTTTTGTCACCCAAGGTCCTGGTGTAGAGGCCTTTTTTGAGATTTATCTTAGATTCAAGTCTTGCATAAATCCACCTTTCTACAAATCTCAGAATAAGAAATACATTATTAGGACTTGGTGAACATTGACAAAAATAAAGATAAATCAAAACTTGATAGGATGTTGCATGATGATTTCAAATCTGTAGATAGTTGCCCTCTGCAGGATAAGAAGTGCAGATTTTTGGAATTCCATTCAACATTTGTTTTTTTTCTTTTGATAAATATTGATGATAGTTCTGATGTTGCATCAACATCTACTTCTGAGATCGGTTTTTCAAGTAGTGTCAAAACTACAAAATCTAAACCTGTTGATTTGGATCCATTTCTTCTTAATACCATTGTATATAATGATGATTGTTCATATTTAGATCTTGCCTAATATAGCGCTTTATTTATATGTTCTCCTTCTACTACCTCTTTGCCCTCTAATTGCAAGACTTTGATTAGTCTCCCTACTTATATTATCAATAATGATTCTTATTTAACTTTATCGGATATTTCTGATCTTTTTGACTTCACAGAAGCTGAAGCCCTTTGTATTTTAAGCAAAGATTTAGATGAATTTTTTGACTTAATTGATTATGAGGTTGATGATCTTCTCTCATGAGTGGATGATCTAGTCAATGATCAATTTTTGTCAAGAAAAGATTGCTTAAAGATGGTTGTTGATCAAGTTCATAGAAATGAAGCTGATCGTCCTAGTGAAGATGAGTTTCAAACAATTCAATTTGGCTTCCCGGAGCTCTCTGTATATACTTCAAGCTCTCTGACTACGAGAGGAGGCCACAATATTGATAGTGAGGCAATCATAAGTGAAGACCAAGTTGAATGTGTAAGTTCTTTTTTGAATTAAGTTACATGATGTGTAACGCCAAAATGATCTTCGACTAGTGAATTTTTATGAGACATGCACTGGGACATTATTTGAAGTTCTTCAAGAATAATGAGATAAGCACATCATTATTTGAAAATTTATCTTTTCTTAAATGTTTCACCATGTTGTCAAGCTTTTTCCATACTTCTGCTTTGAGTAGGCGAGTTGAACCTCGATCCTCAAAATCTTGAGTTGTAGCTATTGTCTCTTTCCAAACTGAGTATTCAATTCTAGATTCTTTTCCAGAGTAGTTTGATAAGAATTTTTGAGCTTTAGAGCCACTAATGCCCGGTTTGCATGGAATATTTCTTGATTTATCTGAGAGCTTATCATCTTTTTTTGTTTTAACATGGCCTTTATGTAAGCCCGCTTTAGACAAAACATCCTCTAATCTGGAAATGGCTTGCTTTGAAGATGATTTTGGCTTGGTATTTCATGCAAATAATATTTGAAGATATATTATTTTTTCTATTATAGCACCTCTGCATGTAATGTACAAATATGAACATTAGAACTTGGAATTGGTAGTACGGATTTCCAATTTGGATCTTCTCGATCTCTTGATATTCATGTACTCCTTGTCATGTCTTTTGATGTCTTCATGAAATACAGACAAGGGTGCTTCGAATTAGCTCCATGAGAGACGTTGAACATACACTTTAACATCTTTAGATCTCCTACCAAATGCCACTCTATGTCAAAATTGCCAATGCTTGGAACAATAAGTGGAACTCTCTCCATATGACTTCTGATGATGGCATGATATGATGTTCTACTAAATATCCATGAGAGAATGTCATGGTCTTCTTTCAACACCTAAGAGAGACAAAATATTGTTGCATCATAAAATCAACATAAAAATGAGTATCCATATAGAAATTGCAATAGAGCAACTATACCTGAAATGTTGCCAACCACCAAATATCATTTTCTGATTGAACACTGAAGTTGAGTCCGTGCTGGTATTCTGAATTTGAAAGTGCTCCATTCATGACTGTAAGAGTAAGTCTCTCCATTTTTTGTCCCTTTATGATTTCAGACTCATCTAATTTGAGGACAACTATTAGCTTGTTATTTACACTCTCATTAGTAATACTATAAAATCCTATTATGAATGTTAGCAACTAATTAATTTCAATAAACAGATTGTTGGAATTGTCATAAGCTAGACATTCTCCTTTCGAGCAATACACTTCATTGATATGAAATGGAGTAACCACTATTTTTGGCATGCTTTGGTTTAACATGTTTATCTTTTTTTTAAGATGCAATGATCGACGTGCAAAAGAGAGATTTTCACCAATTTGGTCCAATCAAGTTTGAGGGCTTACAAGTCACTCAACCAATCAAATTTAGAGGAGGAGAAAAAGAGGTCCAATCACAATCAAGCTCTCCCCACCTCGAGTTCCTATTAGAGAGTGTGATAGGTTCATTTGTAATCAAGTTTTTTGGAGTTAATGAGAGTTTCTCCATTTTGAGCTATTTTGGCTTTCTCTCTCTACCCGAGTCTTTGATGTTGGATTCTCTCTCTACCCGAGAGCAAGGCTTTTCCACACATAGTTTTTTCGTCCACAAGTTTCCACACGTGTGAAAGAACTTTGGTGTTTGATATATGCATGTTACGTAGTGCTCTTGCCTTCGATTTTTTATATAGATCTTGGATTTCAATCTATGCTTGATCTTTGTGCAATCACCACATCTTAGGAGATCATAAACACACTTTTGGGGAGTCCCACACGTGTGAAATTCAACAAGTGGCACAAAGACTAGGTGAGTGAGAGAAGCAAAATATGTGACAGTGTGGAGCAGAAATTAATGTGTAGTAGATGGGCAAAAAAAAGTGATGTGAAGCAATCGTCTCAAAGCTCAATTATTACATTTATAGTTGTCAAAATGGAGAATAAATGGTACAAGTAGGAGTCATCATTTAATAATTTTATGGACTCCATTGTTTTTGCTTCTTTCTAGGTCGATAAGAGTGACTTACCTAACGCACCGAATGTATATCGTGTCTTATTGGGTCGCCCATGGTTAAGAGTTGTGCAAGTAATTCATAATTGGGGCACCGAAAAAATCGCTTTCGAGAATCGTAAACATGCAGTCAAAGTTGATCCAGTCACTTGGACTATCAAGCCAGTAGTCCAAAAAGGGGATGATGATTAATCAACAACGGATCATACATGTGATCAACAATTAACTCTGGGAGTTCACTATGACTCTCAAACTGATATTGTCAATTGAAACCAAGCTCTTGCAATAGTGGATTGTACAGCAGGCTATATGTGTCAACGAGATAATCAATCCGAATTGAGCGAGATTCCTTTACCAGATCGAACTTTGGATACACATATCACTTTTCCATTGAATATGATGAACGTAGCTTGGATATCAACAGATCCAATTCCAAATCTGATTGAAGATGAACTAATTAATATTAGTTACACTCTGACTTATGATGAAGATCCAGAGCTTACAAATGAACAGATATTAAATCACATAGATCCTACGAGATTCGGAGTCCGAAATATTCTTGATGAACCAACAATAAAACCGCCAAAAGCAATTGTATTGAAGGAAGGAAAAGTTGCAGGACCTTTGACGAAGAGACAAGCTAAGCAACACTATAATACGGTCCTGAAATGGGAAAAATCATCTCGAAAGGTTGATTATAAGAATGAACCACCTTTATTGGATAAAGGAAAAAGGAAGATCAAGGATGATTCTTCAAGTCAAAGTTCTTGCAAGAAATCACCATCAAGGAAGTCATCACCTTCAAATAAGAACACATCTTCAAGAAAGTCATCACCTCCACGATTGATTCCTGCCAAGAAAGCTAAACGAAGATCCAAGATCAATCCTTATGAAAAAGAACAATCTGAAGAAGTCCATCATGATATGATCGAGCATTTCAAATGCTATACTTTGGATGCTGTTGTGATTATGTTACCAAAAGCTTATCGTGAACATGAAGAGAAAGAACCAGAAATTTTACAAATGAAGTCAAGAAGTCCTCCTAATCCAAAGGTAGTGCCTCCAAAGGTCCTCCAAATAACCTGCAAGCTCCAAGATAGGATGCCTCCACCTACAAGTAAGGACCTTCAAGCCTCCATGGATCTCGCCTCCACCTATGTCCCTAATCTTAATCACAAAGGTAGATAACAAGTGGCCTCAAGTATTCACCACCCAACCATAGCTAGCTAGCACATGCAATCCTGCAACTTGGCGAATCTAGCACCCCCGTGCTAACCAATAACTAATCACAAGCATACCACCACAAACCATAGCACACTCAAGATCCAAACCCTACTTATGTCCCATACCATAAGCAAGATCCAAACCCTAAGCATACTACACACAAGAAAACACTCTATACACTAGTAGCCACACTAGAGCATAAGCATAGCAAACAAAAGAGATATCTCTCTCTCTCTCTCTCTCTCTCTCTCTCTCTCTCTCTCTCTCTCTCTCTCTCTCTCTCTCTCTCTCTCTCTCTCTCTCTCTCTCTCTCTCTCTCTCTCTCTCTCTCTCTCTCTCTCTTGCGACCTTGTTTATCACTTGGATAACCTTAAAAGGAATGCAATACCTAGGCACCAACTTTGCACACTTAATAGTTTTCAAGCCCCTAGAGTGACTAGGAACCCTCAAAAACACCCACAATTGAAGACAACTAGCAAGCAACTACTTGCATTAGAAGCAACGAAGGACCCAATAGTCAAGAGATACATTAAAGAGGATGCCCAAGGAAAGCCCCATCGACCCAGTCGTTGTACATCCCATGAAGACAACAAAAGGTCTTTAAGAAAAAAATTTACCATCTTAAATAGATAGTAAAATAGAAGCTTTCAAGAGATCTCCAAGAGTACATTACAATATGACTCAAGTATAAAACACCCAGACAACCCTCTCTTCATGACAAGAGAACAAAAGGCAAGTTTTGGAAATGGCATCGAGCTCTTCATCAATTATAGTTATCTGACTCCCTTAGTTATAGTACATGATCTTGACTATTTCCTCCAACAATAGCACAAAGTGTCTAACCCACTCCAAGAAGGAAATAAGAGCATTTGTTCTTCGCAAACAAAGGAAATCAAATCCATGTGTTGCAAATTGGTCAAGAATTGGGTTCGTACGAGTGACATCTTATCACTACTTCTAGATGAGGTATAACATGATACCTTCAAAAGCTCATTTATAGCACTTTATACATAAGCTCATTCGGTACTCATTCGGTGCTCATTCAATAGTAGCATATTATGTTGGTATACCTACCTTACAGAGGATTTTTTTAAGTTCCATTACTAACTATGGGGAAGTTGAACGTAAGATTTCTCAAATCTCATCAACTTTCAGCACGCTTAAGAAGGATTCTCCAACCCAATCTAATGCACTTTTTGTCTCATCAACAAGTTTCATGCAACTCCCACTCAAGATGATAATAACAAGATTGCTATTTACAAATTATATATTCAAAGATGGATCATATGCACTTAGATTGAATCCAAGTGAGATAAGATATGAATTGAGCATTGCATACCAAGAACTTGGGGCTTGCTTAAGCCCATAAAGACTTTTGTAAGAGACACACATTGGATTCATCACCTTCTTTGATAAAGCCCTCGGGTTGCTCCATATAAATTTCTTCCTCTAGGTAGCCATTGAGGAAGGCATTAGAAACATCAAGTTGGAACATCCTCCACTTGAAATAGCGTGCAATAGATATAATAATTCTTATAGTTACCATCTTCAGCTGATGTTCTCACAATAGATGGTAGTTGAGTTAATTTGGTTGAAGTTCAGGAGTCCTGTAGAAGAAACCTCAGCTAGATGGCTTCCTTAGTTGCTTGTGTTGTTGCTACATATTCGGTCTCAATCGAAGATAATGAGATTGACTTTGGCTTTTTGCTATTCCAAGAAACAAGTGCAAACTATAGGTAGAAATAATATTCGAAAGTAGACTTCCTCCCTAATCTGAATTAGAATAGCAGAATAAACATAAAGTTGTAGCAGAGTTACCAGCATAACAAAGAACTTGGTTCTTTGTCACTTGAATATATTGCATCACTCTTTTGAGTGCTTTCCAATGTTGGATTCCTAGGTTCAACATGAATTGAGAAAATGTGCTTACTATATATGCCCGATCAGGTCTAGTGCACACCGTCACATACATCAGTGAACCGATAAGTGAGTGGTATGGATAATTTTTTCATGTTAAAAATCTCAGCATCTATTGAAGGACACAATCTCTATTGAGTTTAAGTTCGAGATCCATTGGCAAATCAATTGGCTTTGAGTCGAGCATTCTGAATTTCTCTAGAATGTTTTGCATATACCTCTATTGGCTTCAAAAGAATGTTTTTTTGGTTCGATCATGAAGGATCTGAATACCAAGCAGTTAATGAACTAGTCCTAGATCTGTCATGTCAAATTATTTAGAAAGATTCAACTTAAAGCATCTAGTGTAGAAAATCCAAAAAATGCACTAAATTGAGCAATACATTCTAACATTGTCCCTTAGTGCTCAGCTATATTATTTCTTATTATTAACATACAAAACTTTTCAAACTTATCTATTCCCAGAGCTTTAGGAAATATATCTACAATTTGGTCATTATGCATGCAAACCACTATTTCTATGACTTACTCTTGGATCTTCTTTTACACAAAATGATGTACCACTATATGTTTTGTGCATGAAGTATTGAATTCTTATGCAACTTTGATTGTGACATGTGATTATAGTTGTACTTGTGATTTGCAATCAAGCATTTCAACCATTTGGCATCATGTATGGCATGACTAACGGCTTGGTACTCAAGTTTCGTAGTAGATAAGCATCAATAGGCTGCTTTTATTACCACATGCAATGGTTGTTGAGGTTATACCTAACATTTTCTCTCATGTCAACTCTACCTGTATTATATGAATTAGTACAACCAATGAAAACAATGCTACATCCTACCATCAATATTCAGTCCATACTCCAATGTAATTTTCACACACACACACACACACACACACCCACAAATAAATTTATTACTATGGGCAATGTTACTAATGTTGACTTCATGTCACAGTGCCAAAAAAAGGATGACTGCGAATGCAATCAAAAAGCTTCTACTTTTGTTGAAAACTTTATGTTCTAGTGGATTTAGAGAAGTTGCTTGATGATGAGCTGTTTTTTTTGTGTAAACTTGCACTATTATGATGGACATTAAATTTCACATTTAAGATATTATTATGATGCTACTTATTACTCAAACGTTCTGATCAATGTGATGGTTTTTTGCTACGGCTTAACGGTTTTCGTTTAGTCTTTAACTTTAGGCTTTGCTATCTTTGTCGTCTTGTGTTACTCGTAATATGTTTTCCTTCACTTTGAGATTGCTTTTTAAGCAATTCAATCTCTTATGGTATGAAAAGGATTAATAGAAACATCCTATGTAGTTTTCGTTCTATGTAAGATAAACACAATGTGATGCATTTCCTCTTCATGCTTACTATGTTATGCTATGGCATGCTTGCAATCGATTAGATAGTCATAGTTGACACTTATTGTAGCTTTGGAGGTCTACTTTATGTATTAAGGCATATATGAGCTATGTCAATGAAGTCTTCCAATTTTCTATCAATAACTCCTCAATCAAGGCAATAAAGAAGCCTTTATAACATCTTTGTGCATGATCTGATGGTATAGTAAGTTGTCTAGAAGATATTTTGATGATTCCTCAATCAACTTCTAAATTATATAGTTACTAGTTTGAGAACTTTCATTATATCATAGTATTTGATCCTCTTGTTGAGATAGCAATATGGGCCATGAGAAAGATAAATAAGCGCCCACCAACCACCATAAAAGCGCCTCCATCCAGCCGACACACCAGGCAAAAGCACGTGAAAAAGCAAGGCTCATAGCAGAAGCCAGGAACAGCAAAAGCACGAGAGAGAGAGAGAGAGAGAGAGAGAGAGAGAGAGAGAGAGAGAGAGAGAGAGAGAGAGAGAGAGAGAGAGAGAGAGAGAGAGAGAGAGAGAGAGAAACAAAGGGGGCAAAAAGTACAACCAAGACAAACTAAGAGGCCAAAAAGAAATATCGTAACGAGCACCATGTCCCATGACGGAGAAAACACCAAGGCCCGAACGTCCCGAAGCCCACAACAAACGAACCGAACCAAGAGGTCAGCCAAGTACCATCACAAAGCAAAAGAAACAACCAGAGGAAGAGAATTAAAAAACACAGGCCACGAAAAAAAGGTCATCAGGGAACCAACAACATAAAGGCAACCCACAAAAAGACCAACAAGAAACAAGATATGCAGCAATACACCAACAAACACCCGAAGAAGGACAACCACACTAGGTAGTGCGACAGGTATACCTAGTGGGGTTATACCTGTCGCACACCTAAAACACATGGCGAACTTACATAATAAGAAGCGAGTTGTTAAAGGACAACATCTGGCTCCAAGGAAGCAGCCCTCCAGAAAGTTTCCAGTCAATGATAGAAGTCTTTTTTCATCAAACCCATTTTTAACAAAGGTATCGACCACTATTTTCATTTGCTACATAGCATCCTTTGGATTATCACAAATGTAAAGTAAAGGAAATATTTGTGATAAAATGACTTTATATGCGTAAGACGAATGGGAGAGATATTCGTTTATCAAATTTAGTGACAAAGAATGATGCAAACTTGACCGATGACACAATAATTTCCATGTCAAAAAAAGTAGTCCTCGTTCCACATACTATCCCATTATGGCAATTTGCAAAGCAGCAAATTTCAGCTTTAATTTCCACAAATTGCATGGGGTAGATCCAAAATGGGTTATCAGACGAGGTTATAGCGTTGGTATCAACAAAAAGAAGGGGATCAGGTGCATTAATCAGACAAATATTGTCAATGTATCTAAAGAGATATATGAAATTATCAAGTATATCCCATCTATTCAATTTTGCCAGTCTAGTGCAAAAATCGAGTTCAAAGAAAAAAAGGTATAGATTGCACCAAATAGGGGAACAAGAGAACCCCATTGGAATACCACAAACCTGCCTCCACACTTTGTTAGCTAAACTAACATGCATACTTCGCGACAGCCAGTCCTTTAGGGAAATAAGCTCATCAACACTAAAGGAGAAACTATTAAGATATCTAGACTTAGACCAGATTCTTTTTTTTTGGTGTACAAGGGAAGTTTTTAAAGCTGATAAAAGTAAGCCCAAACTGATTAAATGAAATTTTAATCACTTTTTTAGTACGTCTTGTAACCCATTTGACCCTAAGATAGGAATAGACTCATAACACCTGGTGATGTCAGCTGAAAAGACACTGAATAGGTCCTCTGGTAAGTTAATGGAAAAATCATATACATCTGTAATCTAGAAAACTGATGGCTTTGCACCGCTACGAAGAAAAAATTCAAGTTGTTTATTTTTGCAAAAGAGTTGTAGGGGCTCAATACATGAAGAAAGAATATAGGTCACCATAAGTGCGCATTCTGTAAAAATACAAGCATGTGCGTTGCTTAGCCATCTGAATGTGTCTTTATGTGCCTTGTAGATCCCCATCAGAAATGGAAGTGACATATGTTGGACCACAAGAGATGGAAAAAAGACAAAAATCTGTTCGTGTATCTCTTTAATCACGTCATGAAAATGTGTATCAATCTCTATAAAATCTTTACTTTCCAGTCTTTTTAAGGCCTCTAGTCTCATCAAACGTTTACATAAAAATACAGGGCTATTTGGCGCTTTGTCTAAACCACAAATGTAAAAGTGTGACAAAAGCCATCTAATTTCCCTTCCTAAGGCAATGTCATCCTTGCATACCAGATTATGCTTTCCAGAATTATGAATAGAAAGTCTATAAAGGATATTTTCTTTAAAAAAATCAGCATAGGCCTCAACCTTTTCATAAAACTCAAGAATGTCAGCAAGTTTCAGCCAAACATCTTAATTACTTCGTAAGCTTAAGTTATATTAGAGTTATGAACATGAATGTGAATTAGGCCTTTCTTAAGTTCAACATGCAACCAAGAATCAATTACCAAGTCTGAGTTGTAGAAATGACGTGGCCCCATGTTTTGTGTGGGAACGGGCTAAGTCTTCTACTATTACTATAGATACATGTAGGAATGTCCTCAACCCTGAGATTATAGAAAGTGTCCACGAGTTTGTAGAGGGTAGAACATAAATTAGAAGTGAATTTCCAACCAAATCTAACAGCATTCCATACATCTTCTTTGACCTCGATCATACATAAGTCTAGCATATTATGAAAGAAATTTTGTATAGAGAAGTAAGCAACATTAAACCTTCCTCTTCCTCTGCTGGATTAACTGTTAGAGCTTTTGGGTGTAGTAATGCAGGTGATAGATGGGGAGAAAGGTTTCAGCAAGGGAAGAGACATTTGTTTCTGTTGTCGCCCAATGAAGGTTCTAGAGGTTCTTCCACGTGAAAAAAAGTGACCACCCGCGAAAGGAAGGAGTCTTTAACCTTTTAGGTGGAGTCTCATTATTGTTAGAAGAGAATGTACCAGGTTTTAAGGCTTTTTCAATAAATGCTATACCTTTTTGGCTCAAGGAAGGAAACAAACAATCATTAGGATTCTTCGAAAGGCATTTCACAGCATCAATAACAAACTCTCTAAAGTAAATAAATATCAAAGAGGCTCTCACAATTAATTTTGCTTATGAGGATAGCCACATCAGGAAAGTATACAGTTTAATTTTTAGACTATCCCCAGGCATGAAAAGATCAAGATTGTTGAGAATGAACCAGATTGCCAAGCCTCATCAAGGTAATTTTTAGTTTTTTCAGCATTTTTACCTTACACATTTTTACTCTTCAGAAAATTCCATGCGGCGAGGGGCATATTGATGGTTCAAATTGATCCATACTGAACATGGCAGGTAAGCAAAGATGTCTATCAATTAAGTAATATTCATCTATTGTCATTTTTCTATGTAACTCCTTAATCTTTTTTGGTTCAACCTCCAGGTCCCCAAGAATTATCCACATATCAGCAAAAATAGGAGCCATCATAGCAAAATTACCAAACAGCCACGCTTTATTATCAACAACCCTTAAGAGATCTTCAAACATACGATAAGGCATAAGGGGGTTAGTAAAATGAGCCTCACTAGGTTTAAAGGGAGAGACTTCAGCAGGAGGAGGCAAGTAATATTTATGAGTAACAGTCTCCACTTCTTCTTGCGAACGGTCTTCTAATGAGATAAGGCAATGTTTCGACGTACTAAAAGGCGAAGACCTGTCAAGTTTAGGTTCTTTTGAAAAAGTTTTCGAGTTAGCAAAAAATTCAAGACCATGGAGATTAAAAAATATTTTCATACAGTCAGGGGTATAAGTCTCAAATTCTCCATCCTCACGAGCTTGTTTTCTTGTCTACACTCTTCAGCAATAAGTACACCTTGTAAGGCCTCCAAACTTGGTAGCTCTTCTTTGATGGCATATGATTGGACAAGATTATCAAATTCATCTCAATTGGAACAAGTATCATAAAAAAAAGCTATCAACAAGACCAAAAAGGAACACTCGCCGACCAATCTTTAGGGTTCATCTCTAATCATGGTTTATGCCTGGGGGACAAATTCTTAACAATCATTTGAATGTAGCATGTCATTTATAAATTTCCTATAAAAGATTAATATAAAGCTTTTGATATCTTTGAGAACCAACAATGCTCTTGAATGTCATAGGTTCAAGATTCATGTGAAAAAAAGCCCATAAGAATGAATAACAAGAAAAAGTCAGAGCAAGGATGGAAGCATAGGTTATAGTGGCTTGATTTTGCATATATTTTTAAACTGTTCTTTAAGGTTGCCATTTTGATACATTAGAGCTTTGATACTTGCAGTCATCAAAAGAATTCCCCATATGCATGATTTTTTTGTGTTGCTTTAGACATGTCTTAAACACCAACATATGGAAATATATGATTATTGAAGTGTCTTAAACACCAACATATGGACATATACGATTATTGAAGTGTCGATCTTTCCTTTTATTTATTTATTCAACCGTATTTGAGTTTTCATTTTGCTTGTTCATGTTGATGACATTTTCTTGGTCGACATTGAGCTAGATCCAACCCACTACTCAATAACAAACATCAAATCCAACAATTAGCAAATCCAAAGAAAACATGAGAGATAGAGAGGGGAAAAAGGAGAGAAAGGACATTCCATATCCATTTGAAAGAGGATCCACCTGCTTTATTGAAATGAAGAGTGAATGTACAAAATAACTCGAAACCACCACTATATATAGTGGATTTTAGGGCTTTGGCCTCATCCTATTGGCCAATCTCCACCTCCCTTATTATTTGAAATTCGAATTTTGGGGGGAGCCTTTTTTATTCACTAACTTGACTATTAGGCCTTGCAATATTAAAAGTTCCGCAAAAAGGCCTAAAATCCTTTTATTGACTTTTAACTAATCAAATAACTATGTGATCATCGGGTTGGATGTACACATGCAGGGTGCCAAATCCCTCTCACTTATTAACTATGGTTAGGGTTGCCTTGGAATTTGCAAATCCTCCAACAAGGTTCTTAAGTAAATACCCAGGTCTAGGACTCTGTCGTGGATACCTAAAGAAAATTGTTGGTAGCTAATACATTGGCAGCTAAATCGAATGGGATACAAAGGTTTGAAGTGGAATTAGAATTCTAACACTCCCCCTTAATTCGACTTCAAACATTTAGATAATCTTTAAATTTAGTATCTTCTTGAATAGAAGATGTTTATCCTTAGGGAAGGCCATGGTAAAGATATCAGCTACCATAAGATTTGTTGAACAGTAAATCATCTCTACACATTCTAAATTTATTTTCTCTCAAACAAAATGAAATTGAATTCTTATGTGTTTCGTCCTATAATGAAATCTAGGAATGCAGTTGATGTTGTCACAATAGATGGTAGTCGGATTGTTCTATTTGAAGTTCAAATCTTGTAGAAAAAGCCTCAACCAGATAGCTTTCTTAGTTGCTTGTGTTGCTGCTACATATTCAACTTCGGTCAAAGATAGTGAGATTGACCTATGTTTTCTGTTGTTCCAGGAAACTGGTGCAGATGATAGATAGAAACAGTATCTGAAAGTGGACTTCTCGGTGTCTAAGTCTCCTCTCCAATTCAAATCAAAATAGCCAAATATGCATAGTGTTGTAGCAGAGTTACCAGAATAACAAAGAACTTGGTTCATTGTTGCTTAAATGTATTTCATCACTCTTTTGAGTTTTCGAATATTAGATTCAACATGAACTGAGGAAGTGTGCTTACTATATATGCAGATCAGGTTTGGTGCACATCATCACATACATTAGCCAATAAAAGATTGATATGGATAGCTTTTCATGTCTGAAGTCTTAACGGGTGTTGAAAGACACATGTCTTTGCTGAGCTTAAGTCCTGGCTCCATTGGTGAATCTTCCTAACCTTTGACAATGTAGCCTGTGGGTTGATGCATATAGATATCTTCGTGGATAAAACCATTTAGAAATGCAGTTTGTACATCCATCTGACGTACCTCAAGGTCTTCTGTTGCTACAATTGCCAATAAGATTCGAATTGATGCAAGTTTGACGACAGGACCGAAGGTCTCTGTATAGTTGATACTTGGTACTTGTGAGTAGCCTTTGGCTACAAGTCTTGCCTTCCATTTCAAAACAGATTCATCAAAATTATATTTTCTTTGGTAGATCCATTTACAATTGATTATCTTTCTTTTGATTGATGGTTCAACAAGAGTCCAAGTCTAGTTCTTGATGAGTGAATTGTATTCACTATCCATTGCTACTTTCCAATTATCAAAATCTACATATGATAGTGCATCACGAACAATCAGTGGCTCCTTGACTACTGCCCCAAAAGCTTGAGGTGTACACCTCTTTGGTGGATGCGTGATTCGAGTAGATATTCAAACATTTGACTGTTCATCATGACCGACTTGAAAGAAAAATGACAAGGTGCATAAGTGGAATGAATCGAGACAAGATTGTCTACAAGAGTTCGATTCTTTCTTTTGGCTACTCCATTCTGCTAAGGAGTGTAGCTCGAAGAATACTGCCTCTAGATCCCATATTCACTTAGAAAGTCATTCATTGCATTTGAATGGACTCTCCCCCTCCATCTATGTGTAGAGCTCAATATTCTTTCTTCCTTTTGAAGTCTCAGAGAGTCGTCTAAATTGTTGAAAACACATACATGCTTTTGATTTGTTCTTGATAAACATGACAATAGTTCTTCAAGAATAATCATCGATAAATGTAATGAAGTACATTGATCCATTGCACGATGTGGTCTGCATCAGACCACATAGATCACAATGAATAAGATCCAGAATGCCTTTAGTTCCATGAGCTTGGCCTTTAGGAAATTTTGACCTTGCATGTTTGCCAAGAATTCAAGTCTAACAAAGCTGTTTCAATGAGGACTTGTTAATGTCTAAGTCTTTGATAATTTTATTGCATAACATATAAGTTATTGTTCTTATATGGAAATGTCCTAGGAGTTTGTGCCATAGGATATTCTTGTCTGATGAAGGTGTAGACAAAGATTTTTCTTATGGAGAGAGTGCACATTCATGACTTAATATATAGAGATGACCATCTCTATACCCTTTTGACCATAATATTTGAGTTGTTGTCTCGAATGAGGCATTGATCTGCATCGAACGTGACAGTGTGGCCTCGATTAGCAATTCAACTAACCGATAGTAGGTTCTTGGTCAAGGTTGGAACATATAAAACATTCTAGAAAAATCGAGATGAACTATCATCGAATCTAATGGTAAATGTTTATTTCCCTTTGATCTGTAGAGAGCTAGCGTCTCCAAAATGAATGGTGTTGTCATGATGTGTCGAATAAAAACTTGTAAACCAATCTCGTCTAGAAGTCATGTCTTGTGTCACACTAGAGTAGATAGAATCTAGACAATTGTTCGATTCGGCCATAAACAGCTTTTGGTTGATTTGTCTTCTGAAGCATCAGTGATTGTTGTATGAGCCAGCTGGTTCTTCACCACTAGGATTCTGTAGTCCTTTATTTCATGTCCTTTCTTTTTGCAATACTTGTAGAAGAGTTTGGCATGTTGATGTTTTAAATTTTCTTGTTGTGTTGGTTGTGTATCTGACTTTGAATTATTGATAGCAATTTTTTTTGAGTGTTTCTTCTTCTTCGAGTATAGCACGATCGACTTGTCTAATGTAGAAACATCATTCGACTTCCCTATAAAATCGCCATCTTGTTGTGGTAGGATCGAGGATCCATCAACCACATCCCATAAATATTTCTTTAACAATATCATCTTCATACGATACTTCCATATGTGAAAGTTGACACCATTGAATCGCTCCATGAGTCGAATTCCTGAAGACAATTGCTCCATGTGTCTGTTAAGAAAAATTAACCGAAAAGGTTATGATAATCAACACAAGCTTTGATACCACTGTTGGAAAATGAGGTGCGAGGTGGGCCTACAATTCAAAGTGTCAAGAGACATAGTTGACCTCTGAGTTAGCGCTACAAAAATCTTAGTGAATAAGAAGCAATGTGTTAGATCTTCTGTCACAACAGATCCAGTCGATTAATCGATGAGTCGGTAGGTGTCTAAGACAACCATAGATATAGAATTCGAAGGCGTCAAGGACAGTCATGATTATGCTCTTCGACTCATTCTATACAACACATAAGGAGATTAATGAGCATTCTTATCACAAATATGAAAGTAGAAATAACAATAAAATATTCACACATTATACACCAATTTTTATAACACATAGTATAATTAAGATGCGCAAATGTACATGAGATTGTTGTAACATAAATTTACTTATCAATGTACAGGCCTAGATGAACAACTTAGAGTTGAGCAATAATGCTAAGCTAAGAGCAGCAAGAATGTATTCGGGTTGAAGCTCCAGATCAGATAGATTAGTATATCTATTTGATAATTACATTATGATAACATCTCTCTTGTATTACTCTCTATGTGCATCTAACTTTATACATGTACATAATGTAGTTGTCGTATAACACATTAGCCTTGGACTGATCATGAAGTAAAGTGGGCGTGAAGACCCAATAGCAATAACAATAGTTTGAGACGTTAGTTTTGTCGTTAGGTTCGAATAGTGAACAATCGTTAATTTGATGGTCTTTGAATTATCAAGTTGAGGGACTGTTGATTGTTGAAGGATGGTTCAATTTGTGAGGTGTCGAATGTAGTTGACTCTTCACAAACTTTGTCTCGAACTTGTGTGTAAAGCTACAGGTTCTTCAACTGTAGTAGGTTTTTGAGTTAATAACCAGGTCTAGGACTACATCTTGGATACCTGAAAGAAAATAGCTGGTAGCCAATACAGTGGCAACTGGATCAAATGGGGGATAAAGGTTTGAAGTGGAATTAGAATTCCAACACATGAGGCTATCAACATCTATTGACATGTTTTTCTACACCATCATAGTCACACATTGAATGCTTAGAGATGATAGAATTATGTGTGGATTTTGGATACCCAATGGCAGTAGATGAGAATTTTGTTGGATATACCCAAATAATCAAACTTTAATCTACATCCATTCCTCTATCCAGTTTTGCAATTTTCCTCATGTTTTTACACAGTTTGCAAAGATACAATCAGGTTCGACAATGACAAAGAGTATCAAAGGTGTTCAAATTGTCGAATGTTAACAAAACTTGTTTCCACTTGTTTTGAAGCTAATGACTTGTCCTAATGATTTTTGCAAGTAATTTCCGGAAAGCCCAACTAGCTAAGTGACAACCCATTGTGGCTAAGTTCCAATTGTGATTTGCGACCATATAGATGTCATCAACTGTCATTTGGATAAGCCTAAACGACATTCATAAATAGTATAAATAGTTGATCACTTTCTAGATTAACTTCTTGTTTAGTTCTTCTTTTGCATATTGATCCTGAAGATTAATATAGCACATTGCTAGAAACACTTACTGCTTATTAGCGGAAGTGTCAAACAGAGTTAATCAAATACTCAGAGATAGTTTTGAATACACAGTTGCATCCTCTATTGTTTTGTACTCCTAATTCTTTTGATTTGTACATGCTACTTACTGAATTAATCATACAATTGTTGCATTCAATATCATTGGGTCATTTGGATTGGAATGTGCCACGTCTACATCCTTAGCCATTAACGAATATCCACGTGTCAAATTTTGACACGTCGCCATGTTTCCACGAGGTCGGGCTTTAAATATATATCGTCCCTTTGAGCGCCATTTGCCAGCGAGAGACCGAGTTGAAATTCCATAAGACGAGAGAGAACGAGAAAGCGAGCGAGTAAACAAAAAAAGGAAATGAAAGAGAGAAAAGCTTCTTCTAGCTGCCTAAATGAACCCCTGCTCGATTTCCTGCGTGCATGAATGCGATGGCGGTCAGATAGCTTCTTCCCTTCACTCTCCTCCTCCTTCTTCTTATTATTCTTCTTCTTTTTCTACATCCGTGCGTACATAGTGACTTGATAGGATGACTACAATCGAAGACGTGGAGGAGCTTGTTAGCAAGCTTCTGTCCGACAGAACTCGAGTTCGGGAGGTACGTGAATGCTCACTTTGATCTCTTTCATAATATTATCATGTTCTTATCTTTCTCAATAGAATATAATGCTGAGAGCCTCCATAAACCTCTCTTAAACATCATGTTGATATTATATATGTTCCTTTCTTTCATGATTGATTACAGTACCAAGAGCTTTTGTAAACGGAATAATGGTATGATTGTGTTCTAATCTTATTATGTGAAAGGAGCTCTTTTATGGTTGATTATCGTTTTGTTCTTCGTTGCAGGAGGGGTTGAAATTGCTCAACAGCTATTTGGAAGTGGTTGGGAATCAAAGCTTTTGCACATTGTTGGATAATCAAACTGTTCTGCTACAGCAACAAGAAAGAATACATTGTAAGGGGATATCGAATCAATATTTATACGATTTATTTGTGCTTTTTTCTCTTCTAAGTGCTCATTTGTGCAGTGGCTCACTGCAGACAAAGCCCTGACCTTTCCGTCCATCCCTAAAATCACTGGTGTTGATGAAATGAAGAACAAAAGCTAGGCACAGGCGTCTAGAGAATGATATCTATACAGTGTACACATAGAAGTCTCCCCAGGTTCATATTAACTTTGACGAAAAATTCTGTCCACAAAATTCGACTGAGCAGTTGACTGAACAAGATTATCGTATTATAATTGACATTTTTATGGACAATAAAAGTTTGACTGGTTCAGTCAATCTATTTATATCAGAGAATGATGCATTCATCCTCCAATCGTTTTGGGTAAAAGATTAAGTAAAATTTTTGTTCAACGTTTACACAAGGGAACAATTTTTTTAGAGACTTTCACAAGTATTTAGGTGATTTTTCAACTTGTGCTTCACCCTTATGGGCTCACTATAACTTTTTTACTGCTAGTGAAGCTACTAGATGTTCGGGGGGAATAAGTCGCTGACTGCCTGGCCCATGTGGGACTTTAACAATTTGAATAGGATATAACCACTAGATGCACTAATTTCTCACACTTGGAAAGTTATTGGAAAAATAGGAGTGCGTAGCCTTTGCAATATAGGTAGGCGATTTAGGGGTTAGGGTTTACCACTTGACTAGGTGTGGTCATATTTACCGCTACCTAGCAATGCCACATGCAAATGGTTTAGGGTTTAGGTGTTGGAAATCAAGCTTCTCCTCTATCATGGAGCATGAACCCTAAGCAAAGGTGTCCTCTCTTAAACTTACACATTTTAATAATTGAAAAGCATTATGGGTCATCAACCTAACACTAGATAATTATCAATTTAGGACATTGGAGTGCATCATGCTATGTGGCTTGATTTGTTATGGCAAGAATCGCTTCAAAAGAAAAGCATGTGCCTCCTAGGTCGTAGAAGTGGGAATGCCACCTTAATTTCTTCATAAACTCACACATGAGGCCCTTGATCATAGTTTGAAGAATCTTGATCTTTGGATTTTGAATTAAATCCGGATTCAAATCTCGATCTTATGTGTAACTTTTTTGAGGTTTGAAGATTTTACCCCTTTTCCCCACTCTTTGTCTGAAAATCTGATAGATTTTGAGGGTTTTTTTTGATTTGTTTAACAGGATCCTGTGTGGGAATTATTCCCTTGATCAATTAATTCTAATAATTATGTATACACGATGCAGCACTTAAAGTACATGCTTGACTAGAAGCTAAAAGTCCATGCCGAGGCCCGAAATTATTGAGTGTGAAGTTCTATCCTGGATAGCACTTGTCAGTGTGCTGGACAAGAGGGCAGTTCTCTTGTATTGCTGTGAGTTATACTTTTTATAAATGAGATTACTATCTCCCTAATAATGTATTTATCTGCAATATCAGAAGGAAGACCTGTTTTGAATCAGGCTACAATCAATGTTAGCATGCCTATGTTTAATAGTAAATTAGTAAACTTGAGGTAGCAGAAGCTTCTTTCAGTTTCCAAAAATAATCATGAATCGATTCAAATCAATTAAGAGTCATGTGGGAATTATGCCTTTGATCAACCAACCATAAAATCTACGTATACACGTTGCAGCACTTACAGTAGATGCTGGACTAGAAGCTAAAGTTCATGCTGACTCCTGAAGATTGAATCTGAAGTTCTATCTTGGATGGAACTTGTCACTGTGCTTTATATTGCCTCTGTTTGAAAGAGATTAATGTATCTCCCTAATTATCTATATATCTGTGATATCAGAAGGAAGACCTATTTTGAAGCAGGCTGCATCTAATGTTAGTGCGCTTACGTTTAAAATAGTAAATCAGTCTATTTGAGGTGGAACATGAGGTTAGCTTTTTTGGATTTCACATAGTGATTCGAAAGCTAGCACACAATAATGCTAGGTTAAACAGGTCATTTGCATTCCACTACATATCCTGCTGATTCAGAGCAACAGTCTAATCAGCGGATTTTATGCTTTTGTGGGTAAAGAGACTTTTTTCTGTTTACTGCTGCTTGACTGGCTCTGTGACTGGCTTTCAAGTTTGAGTCATTATACACTTAAAACTTAAGCAGTGGTTTCCGCCATGGAGTGATCATGAATTGAACTTGCTTTGCATTTTTTGCAGCTTCAACGTGGCCGGGTGTTCTGCATGCACTTTGCCAATGCATCTCTATGGAAGTGGCTTTAAGCAAGAAACGAGGACCAAAATCATTTCTGTCAAAGACTCTCCGTACTTTCGTACAGAAAGCTGAAGATCACAATCGTTCAGGTGATTTGAACCAACCTCCTATCAGTGCTTCTAGCAACATATGTAGATAAGCTATTTTTTTTGATAGCTATGCATGACTTAGTGTCTTTTGGTGCTTTTTATAGAAGTCAGACCTTTTACTCAACGTCCTGTTCTCAGTTTCATGTTGAATCTACTAAATGTGAAGGATGCCAGGCTTAGTAGAGTTTGCCTAGGTGTATGAAATGACGTTGTTGTTTCCTCCAGGACACAAATTGTTGCTCTTACGGAAGATGAAGAAGTTATTCCATCACTTATCTGAGACGGTTCGAGATGCGTCTAGCTTTGTTTCGGATTATGGTCAAATTCTTTGCCAGCTTCTTCCTGATATAGAGTACCGGTTATGCTTGAGCAAAAAGACATACACAGGTGAGAACAGTGTTTGCACAATTGAGGTTTGGGCACTATTGGTGAAGCCCTGTAGATTTCACAATGTGAAATTTCAAATCTTGATTGACCTGGTGCGTTTGTCTTGAAGGAATGCTTATAGATGGACCATTTCTACCATCAGTTAAAACTCTGCCTTTGATTTCTTGACAAGTTTCTGCCATGCAAGTTGATGTTGCAGATCTTTTCCATTTTTTCCTGGAAAAAGTTAAATCAGTGGCCCACAAAGATGCACCGGAACATTCTATTACGAAGGAAGAGGCTTTTAGATTAGCTTTGACCCTACTGTCTCTAGTTCAACATCCACCTGGAGATATACCTGATCTTTTAAGAAGTGATATTGTGGATGGATACTGTGACATTTTTTCACATCTGAGGTATGCGTTTACACTCAGGAGAGTAGATCTACATGTTTTTGTGTATTATTGATACTCAAATGCTCCTGAAAGAGATCGACATAAACTGTCATTTTATTATAAATTCAACCACGAATTGAATGTGAAAGAGTCGTTACGGATGGTTGCAGGGATGATGGTAGAATAGCAAAGAAACTTATAGCTGCTGTGAATACTACATTGATCAATGACGGCCTCAATTTAGGTGATTCTGTTGTAAAAATACACTCCAGCTTCAGGCATTTCCTGGTTCGTACATGGCTGACAACACGCGATTGGGAGCTAAAGGTTTCTACTGTCCACATCTAGGATGTTCAGTTTGTTTTGAATTTTATTGCTATCTTGTAATCCCTGTATGATGAATTCATCCAATGTTTGAAGGATGCAGTTATCTTTTGGTCTGTTCTATTATTACAGAATATTGAAACTAGAAATCTGATGAAGCTTTTCATTTTTTTTCTCAGGATGGGCTGGTGCTTTATCTTCGGGCTCAATTAAACCTAAGAAGAATCATTGCATCAAGGGATTGTGGGGTGCTTCAAGAGTTGCTGGAGCTTATTGAGAAAGAACTTGATCATACGGGGGCCTTCCTTGCTGGGTGCTTCAGGTAGTATTTCCTTACTCCTCTTGCACATTTAAGGAGCAAATCCCAGGTAGATTTTTTATTCACCTTATTATTTTTAGATGTGTAGACAAGTTTGATCAACTGTTGCTGATGGTGTCAGAGACGACAAACCTGGATGCTTATCAAAATCATCACGCTCATTTTTTGAACTTGCAGCCACTGTTTTATTTGAGGTATGACAGGGTTCCTTCCAAATGTTCAATGTATGATAGGATTTTGAGGGTTTGACATCTTACAGACCTGTTAAGTGTTAACATATTTTTCTGATTCTTGAAGGTTGGAGCTGGCAGCAAAGTTTATGTGAACACTAAGCGAAGGAGGAAGGAAAGTGTTGATCTTGTTATAAAAGATCGGCTAATGAACGGGAACTCTTTGTGGTAAGTTGCCAGAATCAAATAAGAAGATAGTATAGATGGCTGATAAAAGCAACTCAATAGACCTCTAGAACCAAAGAGAGTTTCGCCTACGCTTATAAATCGACTGTGGAACAATTGCATAATAATAAGCTGATCAAATAAGCGGCTGAATGATTGCTTGTACTCGCCCGTGTGCAATCTATGTGATGTACTTGTAAATCTAAAAAATGTAGTTGTTTCAGAGAATGTTTGTTTAGTGGCCGAGTGATTAAAAGCGACAGACTGTAATTCTGCTGAGGGTTTCCTACATAGGTTCGAAAGACCATTGCATGGAATCCAAGGGATCAAGAAGATTACCAAAAAATAGGTTTGTATAACCTTTCACGCCTTTGGGCTAGAACCTTAAAATTAGAGTCAACCCACAGATAGTAATGTCTCAAAAAAAAAATACCTGTAATTAAAGTCAAAATAGAACATATAAAGTAGTAGAAAGAAAATTTAACTGAATGTATGACAAGTATTGTGCATATTACATTGCATCACGTCACATTCATGCACAGTATTAAGGGGCCAAGATGACCTCTCTGTTTGGGATTTTTTGGTTTGAATTTATTTGATTCAAAATGATTTTGGATTCGAATGTCAATTCTAATTAGTCAAAGTTCTTGAAAACTTCCCCCATTACTTCCAAATCTGTTGAATTTGGAATGTTTTAGGATTTTTTAAAATCCTTTGGCTAGAGCTCGATTTGATCCTCTATATTCTTTTCGCACAATTCAACTTGATTTGAATCTCCTCAAGACTATTTATTTGATACAGATTATCTTATAATGCTTGTAAGTATTTGAAAATTCCATCACAACATTATCGTAATAGATTCATTCTAATGTCAAATGACAAATAAGAATAATCTAGGTTATCACAACTTTTTATGTAGCTCTTTCTTGTTTGATTCGAAAATATGACACTCACTCTTGCCGCTGCATGCCGTTTTGTAAAGTGAGTCTTTTCATAACTTTATTTTTGAAATAGGTAGTCGAGCCATCTGTTCCCTTTTCATCTCTTCTGCCTTTTGTCATTGGTGGTTGAAGTGGTTTTCAGAACCCAACTATATTGAAGGTGAGGATTTTTCTGAAAATATCTAAAGAGTACCTTGGACTAAACTTATTTGAAAGCCTTTTTAAATCAATAAACACGTGTAGATTTTATGATCAACTTTGTCCATAGTCAACAACTCCTGTATCATTGGTTTATCCTAGTTGCAAAATCTGCAACAAGAATTTAGCTTCTGTCACATCATTCGCTATCACCAATATTGAGGCATGAAACTCCAGATGAGGGCTGAACTAAGATTCTCAATAAAGAATTTCAGTAACTCGGATTTCGGCATAACTATACGTGGTTCTCTCTCTTTTTCCTAGTACCTATTCTATTCTAGACATAGAATAAATCTAGTTGGTTCTAGATTAGTAGGTTTTATTCATATTCTACTTTGACGCCACTTTGAAGTTTAGGGCACACAACAAATGCATTCAGGAGAGAGGAGGGGAGAGAACACACAAAGATTGATCTTAGAGAACTGTAAATTGATACATGAGAGACATGAAGTTACCTAGAGACGTGTCTCCTCCTATCTACTCCACAAGTCTCAAGTTGTTCTAGACATAGGGAGGACCAGGACTTCATTAATTACATTATATGACGCACTTGGGGGCCTGTTTTGTCGTTCAATATGCGAAAGTGCATTGCGAGTATGTGAATTGAGGATGAGAAGATCAAATGGACTAGTGTATAGTCTACATTTTGATAAATAATGATAAATCTTGTTACTAGATTATAATAGCTTCTAAATTGTTGATGTGGCACTCGGTTGATAACTCCCACAAAGTCATGATTTGAATATGGATTTACAGATGAAGTCTCGAACATTCTTGGCTTCTTCAAGCACTTTGACCTACTCCAATTTTTTTTTATGATATGCTTATGGACGTTATCCTCTATATTATTATACATTGCTTGCGTAGTTGTGGGTTTACAGTTTTTTAGTTGACCCACTTGCTCATACCGGTGTTTAGCATTGTGCATGTCTTTTTCATTCAAGATGTTCAAATTCCATGTGTTACCTCATCTAGGCGTTGGAACAAGACATTCAATCTACCAGTGCATCCCAACGATACACTAGTCACTCCAATTGGAGTTTAAACATTGAGATGTATTGTGTCCAACTTTCATTCTTCTAATGATGTGCTTGCATGTGATCCTTCATTTGGTAGATTGATTATTTGCTTTGTTTTCTTAGATTAAAGCTTTAATTTTTCAATCATGAACTTTTGTTGCAAAGAGTTTTTGATGCATTCAACTCGCATACAATGGTTCGAGAACAAATTGTCACTATCTCTTGCATCGTGCATGTTGCAGGTGTAGTGCATTTTCATTTTTAATTCGGCGCTTTGGGTTCAAGTTTGCTAGAGAAACTTGGTTTAGCTGGTTAGAGGCGATTGCGTTGAACCTAGAAAGGTATCTTCTCTCCAGTGCCAACATTTTAGTTTTTTTTCCCCTCTCCAGGATGTATGATATGGGTGTGGTAGTGGTAGTGGTAGTTATTTAACTTCGATTTTCCAAATGAATTTGACATGAGCATTTATTGAACTGCAGACTCTTTTCTGATGCAGTTAATACTCGTGCTTTCCAATCCTCAATATGGACCCTGAGGTATAAATATTGGCCATCCTGCAATTGTATAGTCAATATCACAAGCTTGATTTTAAAATGAGCAAGCAAAAATAATCAAACCTTATTCAATTTTTTGGGCATCCTTGCTCCTATATTATGACCTACTGCAACTTTTAAAGTCGCTTAGAGAAGTAGATAATTTAGATTTGCAATTTGAGTTTGTGATGCAGATGCTTACAAGAATTGAGCGCTCTTTGGCGAAGAGCCGCCTCAAATGCTGTTGTCAAGAAACACTTGCAGCAATGCACAATGGAGGTAAATAAGTCAATATAATGCTGTGTGGAATCAATCAAAACCATAATTTGGAAATGTTAGAGTTATATGGAAAACTATTGTCTTGTAGATGTGTAGATAATTATGTCAGAATGGTACTTTTGAATAATATGGTTTTCAAACAAAAATAACCACTACTATTCATTGTAATTTGTTTATGAAGGCTTTTTATAGTAGCTTTGAAGTAATTGTGCATTCATGTTTCCATACGAGTTGCATTTAAGTCCGCCATCAAACAATTAAAGATTGTTTGTCTATTTTGATGTGCTTAATAGCAAACAACCCAGAGGATCAATTAGCACCTGCTCTTAGCAAATTTCTCTCGTTTGAAGCTTCTTACTTTGCTATCCTACTTGCATGATACCAAGATGCGACTTTGAATAGAGACCAAGTACATGATAAATTCTCTCAAAGGACTTGTGCCAAACTTAAAAGAAGTACAAAGATAGAGATAATAGCTAGAAGTAATAAAGGGCAAGGTGTTGTGGTGGTTGCAAAGTGTTATAATCACTTGGGTCTGGTGGTTGCAAAATGTTGTAATTACCACATGACCATTTTGAGCCTTCATAATTTGTTCTTGCAAAGGCGCCACCATTTTGAACATTCTATTTGAGATTTTTAGTAGGTCCGAGCATAGTTGCATGGCATTCAAATTGTCTTCCTTATGTTGACGAACATTCTATGAGGGTGAGTCTGATGACCTTGAGCGTGAGGACATGCCAGTGCCTCCACGACTACAACGTCCGAGGCGGGCAGCTAGAGCCTAGATGGGGGGGGCACTCAATACTCAGCATAGATGACAGTGGCATACTCTAGGCTCTAGCATAGTAGTTATACATATGACTCTCATGGTGTCTCAGGCTTGAGCTTTGAGGCCACGCGTGACATTCTTGTTATTTATGCTTTTACTTTAAAGACTAAAGTTTAAACTTTTGACTCTTGAATTGTAATTTGTGATTTGTCGGTGGTCACTGGTCAGTACATTGTATAGTTTATAACTTTACTATTTATAATTTCCTGAAGTTCTTGGATGTTTGAGACTGTGATTTGTTGCATGCATAGAAGTGTGATTGTTGACACGTTATCAAGTACCTACTAAATGGGCATGCAAACCCTCACGAGCTAAACTTCTTGTTCTCTTAGTACTTACTACTTACAAGTTACAAGACTCTAAAGATGATGATGGTCGTGTGACTCGTGTCTTTGCATACTTCTTGTATGCACTTGTGACTTGAGCATGATTTCTCAAGGGCCATAAGCTTTGTACTGGCAATGGGCATGAATAGATTCTCGCAACCTAATAACCTATCCATGACAATATCAATAATTGACTGAGGAAAGTGACCATAGTCACCATACACAGTTTCTCCTCTTGAAATTGCATTCTCTAGAGCATTCTCATGAAATTGGATGTATCTACTTGGTACTAGACTTCCTATGACATGTGTAAACCCCAAAAACCCTTAAAAACACATTTTCAAAAAATAAAAAACCCTTAAAAAATTTCTCGTTTCGAACCTGAACCAGCCGTTTCATACGCATTTCAAATGTGTTTCGAAACGACGTGCAGAATGACCGCATGAAACATTGCTCAGGTACTCACCAGTATTTCAAATGCTTCTTATATCGGGCATATCTTGATCGTACATGGAGACGACAACTGTGGGTTTGACCCAAGACTCATTTCATTGAGCTAGACATAGCAGGGTTCCCAATTTTACCACATTATTTGGACTCAGAATTATCACAGAACCTCAGATTTACATTCGGACAACTCCGTGTATCATCGCATCAGCTGGCTATCAAAACTGGGAGGTTCCACAGTATTCCGAGAGAGGAGTGGATTTGCCAAATTTGCTCTTTGGATGAGGTGGAGTTTGAGGAGCATTTTATGTTTAGGTGCCCTGTATCCTCATCATCCTCATCCTCATCCTCACCCTCAGTGGCGGATTCCTCATCTGAGTCAGAGGGACTCTCAGAGGTGTTTGAGACTGCTGGATGGCTTAGACCCTTTGCTGCGCTCCTGGTCCTACGTGCTGCAGCAGCTCGAGTGGTAGGCCTTGCGTAGTGCACACAAGGAAATTGGAATCAAGACTTAGGATTGACATTACTTCTAACTTAAAAATTACAATTTACAATCTAGTATCTAGTATATCTACAAAGTACTGATATAAAGCAGTGAATCGGGGAGTCGGGCATTGAAATCAACCTGTAGCTAATAAGGCCGATGGAGTAAATTATAGACATCCGGACCTCTTGTGTTCTTGGTGGCAAGTCTAGAACCCTTGCCACATCGATGTCATCGAGATTTTCCTATGGAATTAAACCAAGATCTTGATTCTCAGTACTGTTAATCGATTCCACAAAAAATAGCAAATTTAAACGTTTAACGTTGAAACTTGAAGCCTAAAGGTACTTAGTCCAAACTCCAGACAGATCATGGTAGACTCGTCACTCTACATAAATTAGAATTCAGATTACTTGTGTGGGCTCCTCGGTCTCCCTTAGCTTCTTCAGAAGCCGTAGGTTGGCATGCAGGTACACCAACCTCTCTAGCTGCGCAGTAGAAAGTCTGTTCCTCCTCTTCGTATGAATCAGAGAGAACACACTCCAATTTCTCTCGCATGCAACTGCTGCGCAATCTTGTGAGAGGACGCGGATGGCAAGTTTTTGCAACTTGGGAACATCATTCACATACTTCATCCACCATGAAACATGGCACAATTGCCCTCCCCTCAGCATGGCAGCTGCACGACTGAAATCGAGGTGCTCGGTCCTGAACATTCAACATTCAACATTTATCACCCTTCAAAATAGTAAATACTAAATGCTTACTACTAACTTAGACTTCAGTACATACTACATAGATGAAATTTGAATCATGATTCATGATGGCACCAAGTGGCAAGTAATAATTTATAACGGCCAAGTATGTATTGCTAGCTAGGAGCTTGTAATTACTAATTACATACTTGAATAAATTCAAGTCATCCATGAGTGCATCTTGATCCCTAGGATCAGGGTAGACAGAGGAGACGTAGGAATGCCATCCCTGCCTGAGCTCTCGATCATGGAATCGATCTTCCTTCTTCCATAGTGGATGAAGCAAGCAAGCCACGACATGCAGAGGTTGATGGAACCACTGCCACCTGTCTAGAAACAGGCCCCTTATTTCTTCTAGCCTGCAAATAATCAGGAGTGAAGTTTGAATATTCAAGTTTCAAGAACCCTGATTCCGATCATGAATATCAAATTTGCAAATATTCATTACTATTAACTAATCATGAATGTTCAATTAAGAATCAACTTTCAACGTAGTAATATACCTAGTGCAACTTTGAAGCTGCTCTCCCAACCTATCCATAAACTCATAGAGAAGAGTGTAACCCTCTTTATCAGTAAGGTGCAACACACTATAGATAGGCTGCATGGATATGATAATGGCGCATGCATCATCCCAAATGCAGTCCCCATCACGGTCGCCTCAAATCTTTTGGCCCTGGCCTTTCGTGATGGGCCCCACTCTGCCCAATGGTTTGAAACAACCATTTGCCTTGGGCTTGCATGCACTTTTATGAGCCGCTCCAAAACAAGGAACATATAGGCAAACCTAGGATGAAATAAGAATGGTAATTGGTCATAGGCAGCAGACTATAGCGAAATTCAAACTCCATGAGCATTGAGACTTGAGCTAAAACAAAATTGCAAATCAAAAAATTGGAAACAGGTTGGAACTTGGTTACCTAGTGGGGGCAGGCCTCAAGAGATCCAAGCTGGAATGGGACCTGAACATGCTCAAGACCCTCTGTCTCTTGGTGACAATCTCACCAAGAATTGTGCCATGTCTACAACCTCCTTGACCTAGGGTAATCTCGTAATGTCTTCAACCAGGAGGTCAAGGCAGTGTGCTGCACATGGAGTTCAGGAAATCCAAGGGTACCTCTCATTCACGAGCTTCCCCATGGCAACACAATTGGATACGTTGTCCGTGACAACTTGCATTGGAATTCTGACAAAGTTGAATCTCATGAACATTCAACATTGAGCATTCTGGAATCTGCAAAGTTCAAACAAGTCACAACGAATGTCGAAATTCGCAAAAAATTGTAATTGCCTAAATGGCAAATGCAAATTGCAACATTTAAAACAATAATAACGATTCACAAAATGTAACTTCAAAGCTCAATGTTGAAACTTGAAAGTGGCAAGTGCATACTTGGACAACATTTTCTTTTCCGACCTCCTCAATGGTCTGTGAGATGTAGTCAAACAATCTCTTGCCATCCAATTCCATGACTGGCTCTGACGTATCAATGGACCTCAAAAACATGTTGCCCATGCAAGAAGGCACCGATATATTCACAATATGGCGCCTCCTTGCATCTGTCCAACCATTTGATAGTATGGTGCATCCATACCTAGAACATTCGACAATAGTTTCAACTATCGAGTAACTTGCAGGCCTCAGGCTACTAGGTTACAACCTACCAGCTAGAGCAGTGAGCACTCAGCATTGAACACCAAAGAGTCAAATAAAGTTGAAATTTGAAAGTTGACTCCTTTTAACTAACTTGCAAATTTGTAAATTGAAACTTGAAAGTAGTAAGTGCAAAGGTTTTGAAGATGTAAGGTATACCTCGCTCATGACTTCCTAATGGGCTGTAGGTCATTATCCACGGACTGCCGCTCAGCATGTAGCTCTCTCGTCCTCAACTGCTCCATGGTCGGGCCCTCCCACTTAACACCGATACGAGATACTACTCGCATCATATCCCTCCATGCAGGGGTCATAGCCAAATGAAAGGGGAGGTCGCACAAGTAAAAGCACCTCCTAACAGTAGCAACAACTGCATCCCTATGCGACTGCTGCCACATAAACATCCCTGCCTCTCACATGTCCCCGACCCCGTCCCCCAACAACTCCAGCCCTACCAACAGCACTACTGCCCGCCCCACCTACTGGCATTGTAGGAGTCTCTCCAGAAGAAAATGAAATGGGTACTGCAGCGGAGCTAGTGCCGGCTATAGGTGACGACTGTGATGTGGAATTTCGGCGCTCTGCCGCACCTGTAACAATAATGGTGCACATGCCACAATGCAAATGTTTAAAGTTTAAACCTTAATGGATTCAATGAATCATGACAAACATAGACATCTGACAGGTCAGTGGGTCACAGGTCACATGACACAGACTCAGAGTCATAGATGCTAATAAATTATAGTCACTAATTACTCATTAGTAATCAAACTATAGAGTGAACTTTGAAATTTTAGCTTTAGATCAAACAAGAATCACCTGTGGCTGAAGTAGTAGCATGAGAGTCGTCCCCAATCCCGGCAATCCTTAGTGACTCTGGTGCTTGAGTGCAAATAGTGATCTCGTATCCTCGGAGACGTAAAAGATGCGCACTTATTCGAACGGGGCCACCTCCATAAGTATTCCCGCAATACTTGCAAGTCCACTTCTTCCTGACGTGCCATAACCTGAATTAAGGGTGACTTGATCCCATAAAGGATCCCATTGTCTGAGCATAGCTAATAGCTATCTAGTGTCAACAAAGCAATAGTATGAAATTCAAACTTTAAATTAAAAACTAATCCTAATTTCTAAAACCTAAGCTCTAACCTCACTCTCCCTCTCACACACACACACACACTCTCTCTCGCTCTCTTTCACACACATACACACGCACACACACAAGTGACACACACTTACTCACTCACTCACTCTCCCTCTCCTCTCACTCATACGCACTCTTCCTCTCTTTCACACGCACACACTCCCTCTCTTTCACACACACACACACACACACACACACACACACACACACACACACACGTCACACTCCCTCTCTTTCACACACACACACACGTCACACACACTCTCCCTCTCTTCTCTCTCTCACACACACACACTCCCTCTACCTCACTCACACACACACACACACACACAACATACGAGTCACACTCTCTCTCTCTCTCTCTCTCTCTCTCTCTCTCTCTCTCTCTCTCTCGTGGAGATGGCGCCTAATCTGCAGCGGGTGTTCCTTCAGCTGTCTATGGCCAAAAAAGGGAAGGGGAGCCCATGCTCCCCCCCCCCCCCACGCACATCTGCCCGTGTCCACGCTCCCTCAGCGTTGGCCCAACCTTCTCCTCCACCGATGGCCCCTCCTTCATTGCTGGTCTCGCTCACCACCTCTTCATCGCTGGTCCCTCCCTCCACATCGCTCACCACCTCATCTACCCCATCGCTGGTCCAGCATCCCTCCACATCGCTGGTCCAGATCCCTCCCTCCACATCGCTGAATGCAGATTCACCCACCAACGACCCCCTGTCCACCAGCGACCCCCTGTCCATCAGCGCTACTGACAACTTGCTCTCCATCAACGCTCCAGAATCTATCATCGCTGCCACTTCCCTCACATCGGTTCCTTCGAGCCATAGTGATGGTACTGTTGATACAGATGGAGTCGTACGTAGGGTGAAGATTGAGTCAACGTTGCCTACCAATCTAGTCCACACTCCCTGCCCTCCACCTGCTCACCCATGTTTCGTGATACTTGAGATTTATACACCAGTTATGGACTCGGCTCATTACATTCGCCATGTCCATTTACATTTACTTTACTTTATGCATAGGCAGGCTTTGGGCCCTTTTTTATTCATTATCTGACATTTAGACTATATGGTTGGCCTTGGGCCCTATTATTGACATTTAGACCATATTATTGGCCTTGGGCCCTATGATTCACTATATTGGTTATTTGGTCATGTTACTGAGAGTGGGGGCCTTCTTGGAGGGCGCACTATTTTCCCTCTCAGTTTGGCCCTAGCCACTGGAAGCTTCCTTTTAGGGCTTCCTCTTGGCTATAAGTAGGGATTTTGTGTCATTTGTTACTTGGTTTATGATATGATCTCCTTCTTTAGTCTCTTTAAGCTTTCTCTCTCCTGCTTTCGTCTTGCTTATGTGATGCTTTCATAGACTAAATCTAGATCAGCCGTGGCTACGTTCATAACATGGTATCAGATCACTTTCCTGAGCATCTCCATTGAGCAGATTTTTCTCTCACAGGAGGGCGCCCATCTTCAGCTTGGATCTTCACCATTTTTCAGCCGGATCTTCAGCATTTCTCCACACTTGTCTTGCAGATTTTCACGACGGATCGGAGGAGGACAGGCGCCCACTTGCTGCCCATTTCTAGCGCCCTCTTGCTGGCTGCCTACTGCTGCATTTTCAGCCTTTTTCCTCCCCTATTTTGGGCGCCCTACTGCCTCCTATTTGCTGCCCTATTGGGCGCCCTCATGCTTGTTGACCAGCGCCCTACTGCTCCTTCCTTTGCTGAAAATTTCCGCTTTTTGCTACCCCTATTCGCCACCTTCCATCAGCCACTCCTAGCGCCCTACCAACCCATCTTTTTGATCCAATTTTCTTTTGCCGTTTACTACCTCTCTTGGACGCCCACACTCCACCATAGCTGGCGCCCTACATCCGCCTCAATTTCAGCTCACCCTCCTACACTGCTGTCTGTGTTCGCAACCCTACCCCGGACAATACAAACACGCCTTGATGCTTAGAAAGCCACTCCCACCCAACTTCATCGCGCATCGGGATTGCTCCTCGTCTTTATCGCAAACTTTTTTTTACCCTTGAAGGGCGATCTCTGATTTTTCAGCCTTGTTTCCTCGCTGCCCATACCTCCTTTTTGTTATCACTTCCTTTCCTTGGCTGCTCCCTTTCCAGCCCCATAGTCCATTATTGTTTCCCATACTTTTACCCACCGTTTACTCCACGTTGTCGGGCCCTTAGCATCTTTTTTGGAGGCTGCCCGGTACCTCGACATATCGCCGCTATTTTTCAGCTCACTTCCGGTTGCGGTTACGAGGTATTTCTTACTTAGTTGTCCTTTCCGTTCATCTTACATCGCGAGTTCTATTGTGTCTTTTCATTGGCGTGCCTGTTGTGACGACTTATGTCCTCTCCTTCAGTTCGTCCAATTGTTTAGCACATTTCTTTTCTCGCTTACTTTTTCTTCCTCATGGCTAGCTCACCCACTACACCTGCGAGTCATTCCGGACCTTTAGATGAACAGTTTGCTGATATGCGTGACTCTCTTACTCTCCTCAGTAGTCGTTTCGACCAAATGATGACCGGTTTTACCACTCTACAGACCGGCTTTGCCACTATGCAGTCACAGATTGATTCCTTACAGCCACATGGACCTGGCAAAGCCCCTGTTCATTCATCATTTGGGTCTCCATTTGGACTTCCATGCTCGTCTACTTCCTTTGGCGGTGGGCCTCATTTTCCACCTAACCCACCACCCGGTTTTCCACGTCCTACAGCTCCTGAGTCACATTTTCCACGACATCTAGCTCCTGAGCCACATTTTGCTCGAGATTTTTGTGATCGGGTACAGCTTGCCACCTATTCTGGTTCCTCTGACGGGAACTTGTTAGAGAATTGGTTTGCAAAGCTTGATACTTATTTTCAGATTTACCCTAAGACTGATCCTCAGAAGATCCAGTTAGCCGCCTTACATTTAGATGGACGTGCTGCCACTTGGTGGCGGGTCTACCGACTTGACCCTGATCAGGACGGTCTCCAGTTATGGCCTACCTTTCGTCGTGATCTTCGTCATGCTATGATTGACCCTCAGTGGCTGAGCCGCCAGCGTGATATATTCCGTAGTCTTACTCAGACTGGTGATCTTTCTTCCTATACAGATCAGTTTATGGACCTTTCCTACCTCTTTACAGATCTTCAGCCCACCGAGCTTATTTCTCGCTACATTGTTGGACTTCGTGGTGCTCTACGATACGATGTCTCTTCTTTCCGTCCACCCACACTTGTTGAGGCCATGTCCCTTGCTAGTACTTTACAGCATAAGTACCCTGATCCTGCTCCCTTTCGCTTTTCCCGACCCCGTCCATCTCTTTCACCTCTACCATCTCCGGCCCCATCTGCCCCATCCACTGTCGTCCCGACCTCTTCTCTTACTTCTCCCGCTCCTCGGCCTTCGCCTCCTCGTCCTGCTTTTGTCTACACGTCTGCAGATTTCGCTGACATTCAGCAGAAGCGTCTTTGCTTTTGTTGTAAGAGTCCTGACCACATTGCCCGTGATTGCCGCCAGCCCCTGCCTACTTCTACTGCTGTTTTCTACCATGAGGGCACTACCCCAGATGAGTCCGATATCTACATTCATATATCTGATGAGCCTGATCTATCTCCTGAGCCTTCTACTGATTTACTTCCTGCTACTTGCCATGCTCAGCTTGCTTATGCTACCTGGACAGGGTGCCCCGGTCCTCGCTCCATTCGGCTACGTGTGCGCATTACTGGTCGTGAGTATATTGCTTTAGTTGATACCGGCAACACTCATTCCTTTATCAGCAGTTATGTCCTCAGCCGGATACGCGCTTCACCTATTCCTGCTCCACAGCCTCTCACAGTCGAGGTTGCCAGTTCTCACTCATTTCCTAGTTCTCAGATGTTTCAGGGATTATCCTACCGCATTGGTGATTTTTCTGGACAGGCAGATCTTTATATCATTCCTCTGGAGCGCTATGACCTTATCCTTGGTGCTGATTGGTTTGCTTCATTGGGAGCGGTTACTTTGGACCTGGCTCAGCAGACATTGACATTTGTTCATGATGCAGTGACCCACTCACTTGCTGGTATTGATTCTCAGGCAGATTTCTAGCTGATCAGCGGGAAGCAGTTTATCCGCAGCCTACCTAAGGCTCATTGTGCAACTTTACTATGTGTTCAGCGTGCTGCAGCAGATTCTCCAGTGACTACCTCTCCTCCAGCAGCTGTTCCTCAGGTGATCTCTGACTTATTACATCAGTATGCATTTGTCTTTTCAGAACCTACGACGCTACCACCATTACGTGATGTGAACCACCATATTGATTTGCGTCCTGGTTCTGCTCCTCCCTCCCGGCCTCCTTACCGTATGTCTAAGTCTGAGCGTGATGAGGTTGAGCTTCAGATTACTGCTTTACTAGATCAGGGCCTTATTGTTCCTAGTCACAGTCCTTTTGGTGCCCCTGTTCTCCTTGTCAGTAAGAAAGATGGTTCCAAACGCCTCTGCATTGATTATCGTGCCCTCAATAAGTTGACCATCCGTAACTAGTATCCTATTCCTCACATGGATGATCTCTTTGACTAGTTAGGCACCTCTCATCTTCTTTCTAAGATAGACTTACGTTCCGGCTATCACCAGATTAGGATGCATCCTTCGGACGAACACAAGACTGCGTTTCGTACCCATCTTGGTTTGTATGAGTTTCGTGTTCTTCCTTTTGGTGTTACTAATGGTCCACCTACGTTCCAGAATGTGATGAATAACATCATGCGTCTTTTGATGATATTCTTGTTTTTAGTAAGACTCTTGATGAGCATGTGTTACATCTTTCATCTGTTTTTCAATTGCTTGTTCATCACCAGTTGTTTGCTAAACTTTCTAAGTGTTCCTTTGCTGTTGTTGAGATTGAGTTTTTAGGATTTCTCATTTGTGATGGTCGTATTCGTTTGGACCCTCATAAGGTTCGGGCAATCGCTGATTGGCCTGTTCCCACAGATGTCCACCATGTTCGTATGTTTCTTGGTCTCGCTACTCACCTTCGTCGTCCTGTTCCTCACTTTGCCACTGTGGCTGCCCCTCTTCATGCCCTTTTGAAGAAGTCTAGTGCTTTTGTTTGGACTTCTGATTGTCAGTTCGCCTTTGACACTCTTCGTCGTGCTGTTGTGGAGGCCTCTGTCCTGTGTTTACCACAGTTTGATCAAAAATATATTGTTGAGACCGATGCTAGTAATGTTGGTTTGGGTGCCTTGCTTCGTCAGTCTCAGTGTATTATTGCTTATGAGTCGCGTCGTTTACGCTCTTATGAGCAACGTTATTCTGTCCATGAGAAAGAGCTTCTTGCCATTATCTATGCTCTTAAGAAGTGGCGCCATTACCTGTACCGTGTTCCTTTTGATATCGTTACTGATCATCAGTCCTTACATTATCTCTTCTCCCAGCGTGATCTTAGTGATCGTCAGTTTCGTTGGTTGCAGTTTTTACAATCTTTTGATTTTTCTATTTTGTATCGTCCTGGTCGTGCTAACACTGCTGCTGACGCATTGTCTAGACTTCCTGCTTTATTGAATACCCTTGTTGCCACGATCCCTTCTTGGTTTGATGATCTTCCATCTGCTTATCTTACATGTTCTGATTTTCGTGATGTTTATAGTTCTGCTCCACCTATGTCGTCTTCACCTCATCAGGCTTATTCCATTGTTGACCACTGTCTTTATCATTATGGTTCCCTTTGTATTCCTAGTTCTTTGGGTATCCGTTCTAAGTTGTTGTCGGATGCTCATTCGTCCCCAGTTGGGGGTCATTTTGGTTTTCAGATGTCTTATGCTCGTCCTAAGGATCATTTCTATTGGCCATCCCTAGGGAAAGAGCTTGTTGTACTTATTCGTACCTGTCCTTTCTGCTTACGTAATAAGTACTCCCGTGCTAAGTCCGTTGGTTTGCTTCAGAGTTGGCCTATTCCTCACCGCCAGTGGACTGATGTTTCTATGGACTTCATCATTGGCCTTCCCTGCACCCGTCGTGGTCACGATTCATGTATGGTGGTAGTTGACAGGTTCTCGAAACAGGCACATTTCATACCCGTCCGCGGTACTATCACAGCAGAGCAGTGTGCACGCTTGTTCCTTTCAAAGATATTTCGCCTACATGGGTTTCCTCGTACTATCCTTTCTGATCGGGATAGTAAGTTTACATTATTGCTCTGGACAGAGCTTATGCGTATATTGGATGTACAGCTTTTTATGGGGTCTGCTTATCATTCTACTTCTGATGGGCAGTCTGAGGTCCTTAACAGGATCCTTGAGGATTATTTGCGCCATTTTGTTACTCCTTCAGGGACGGATTGGGATCAGCACTTATGTTTGGCAGAGTATAGCTATAACAGCTCTGTTAGTACCAGCACCGGCGTTGCACCATTTTTATTATCTCATGGTTATGCACCTCTTTTACCGTGTATTCCTCTTCCTCCCGAGGATACACCTGTGACACTGTCTTCATTTCTATCAGGTGCTCGCGAGCTTATTCTCCAGGCCAGTTCCCATTTGCAGCAGGTCCAGCAGCGTTATCAGGCTTAAGTTGATCGTCATCGACGTCATGTTGAGTTTCATGTTGGTGATATGGTATATCTACGCCTACGGTTTGCATGTCATCATTTTATTCAGGGCCATGCTTCTACTGAGAAGCTTGCACCACGTTATTATGGGCCTTATTGTATATTGGAGGTTCTTAGTCCAGTTACATATCGTCTTCAGCTTCCTGCTTCCACACGTGCCTGTGATATATTCCATGTCAGTTTATTACGTGCTGCTATTGAGGATGATGCTCCTCGTGATGCTGAGTTTCCTACTGCACCGGATCTCTTTCCTTTATTACCTGCTGCTATCCTTTAGGTGCGTTTGCATCATAGTCGACGCCGCCGGCAGATTCAGTTCCTAGTCCAGTGGGATGGTCGTCCTGTTGAGGAGGCCACATGGGAGCCTATTGATGTCTTTTATCATACACCGTCACTTGCGGATCAGGCTCGTGCTCTTGCCGCACTTGTTGATTCCTCTACATCAGCTGTTGCTCCAGTTGTTACTACACCAGATGCTGTTCCAGTTGATCCTCCAGGGCTTGCTGTTACTTGATCCAGTCCTTTATGGCAATTGGGTATTTTTGTGTCGGGGAGAGTTATGGACTCGGCTCATTACATTCGCCATGTCCATTTACATTTACTTTACTTTATGCATAGGCAGGCTTTGGGCCCTTTTTTATTCATTATTTGACATTTAGACTATATGGTTGGCCTTGGGCCCTATTATTGACATTTAGACCATATTATTGGCCTTGGGCCCTATGATTCACTATATTGGTTATTTGGTCATATTACTGAGAGTGGGGGCCTTCTTGGAGGGCGCACTATTTTCCCTCTCAGTTTGGCCCTAGCCACTGGAAGCTTCCTTTTAGGGCTTCCTCTTGGCTATAAGTAGGGATTCTGTGTCATTTGTTACTTGGCTTATGATATGATCTCCTTCTTTAGTCTCTTTAAGCTTTCTCTCTCCTGCTTTCTAGGGTTAAGTCTTGCTTATGTGATGCTTTCATAGACTAAATCTAGATCGGCCGTGGCTATGTTCATAACTCACCTGCCAAGTCATTTGAACAGTACATTCTTTCCTACATCGAGCAGATCAAACACGAATCGACCTCTCTACGAAAGGAAATGAGACAGCTTCAAGGGATCATTCAATCTATTTCCGCTGAGCGGGAAACCATGTTAACCCGGATTACTTCTTTGGAGGCAGCAATAAGTAATGAAGGAGAACCTACCAAGATTCAAGAATTGGAAGAGAAGATAGAGCAGCATAGAGACGAAAACGTGGGCCTCTCTTTTCAAGGAAGATGTTAAGGAAGGTACACCCTCCTTCAACCGAGTCATTTCAGCCACCATATCCGAAGAGCGAATGCGCGAGTACAAAACCCTGAATATAAGGGTCCGCGGAATTGAAGACACCAATGATCCAAAGACTGAAGCAACCAGCTTTCTTTCAAGCACACTCTCCCACCACTCCGAAGGGTTGGATAGAGCTTGGAGAACCAAACGAGACTCTTCTACACTCATTGTTCGCTTCACGAATTTGGAAGAGAGACGGGCAACCCTCAAACTGTGGGCTAAGCTTAGAGGTATACTTATATTTATGGATGATGATCTCACTCCCATGCAGGTTGCAAATCGGAAAAAGGCATTCAGTGAGGCAAAAGCGTTGGGGAAGAGGGTAATTTATCGGGATGGCAAAGCTCAATACATTGATCCTCCGAATCCTGACAAATAGGGAGCATGGCCCTTCGGACTAGGTAGCGGTTCGGGGGCTCTTTCTAGAGCATCGCGGTTGAGATTATGGAACTGCAATGGCACTCATTCTTCAGCTACCATCGGAGATTTTAAAGTTTTTTGCACTGAGGGTGATATCTTACTACTTACCGAGACACATGAGAGTCCTGAGAGAGGTCTATCGGCTGTTGCGGGTTTTTGTTGGTTCTCTGCACATCGGAGGGTGACAAGAGCATTGACAGATCAGGGTTCTGGTGGGGTGGCTTGCTTAGTCCGTGACTTCATTCGGCCTTGGGTCGAGTTGGTGCATACTGATGAGCGAGCTCGCTATATTTGGATTCGGGTGGACCGGACTCTGACGGGACTGAACCGAGACCTTTTTCTAGCTGTTTGCTATTTTCCACCAGACACATCAGTTTTCACATCAGATGAGGAGTCACCTTACTTGGATATCTCTTCAGACATTATCAGATACGAGGAGCGGGGTTATATTCTCATAGCTTGCGACTTTAATGCCAGGACTGGATCCAGGCAGACAGAGTTTCATAGAGCAGAGGATGATCCACAACGGATACATGCTTTAGACTGGGATGATCTTGGCCTCCGGCGACGATAAGCAGATGCAGAGGGTCCAGTTACCGCATATGGAGAGCTGATGCTTCAGTTGGGCGAGGCTCACGGATTGGCCATTTATAATGGCTTATTGCAGTGGCCTGATTCAGGTGACTTTACCTGTTTTCCACATAGCGGAGGGAGTAGTGTTGTTGACTATTTCATGGGATTGCCGTCTCTCCTCCCCTACATTTCATCTTTCTTGGTTCACCGTACCACCCTGTCTGACCACTCATACCTCTCTCTCTCTATTGGCCTTCTTCACACCCCCTGTGCTAGTACATTCACCCCTAGTGAAAAGACCGTCTACCGCTATAACCCTCAAAAAACCCCTCTGTATCGGGAAATCTTATCTGATCTCCTGACCCATTTTCCCTATGCAACTACTTTGGCAGACTAGTCTCTTTTTCTTGTTCGGACCCTGCATACCTCTGCATCCCTTGCTTTTCCATCCCCACGGCCCAAGCACTTACGACATAGACCGCATAACCCTTGGTATGACCACGAATGTAACCAACTTCATCTGAACTTGATTTTTGCACGCTGCCACCTCCCTCATCTTGCAAAGGACTTATCTCGTGTATATCGTAGAACCACCCGCAGAAAGAAAATTGCATATGAAATTTGCAAGGGGAAGAAGATGATGGACCTTCACTTTAGCTCCTCGTCGCGTTCTTTTTGGCAAAAATTCCTCTCACGAGCACCTCCACCCCGGATCACAGATCTTAGCACATGGGTGATCTATGCCACATTGTTGTACATTGTACCTGATACTCCTCCACTTCCCACACACCCATACACATGTACCTCTAATATATTCTCTCCGGACATAGTAAAAGAGGCCATCGACCGGTGAAACCTACATAAGGCCAAAGACATTGACGATCTAGAGGCTGAACTCTTGAAGCAGGCCGTTGACATCCTCTCACCCTTTCTCTCTTTCCTATTTAACCGCGCTATTACATCTGGTTTCCCCTCCCCTTGGTCCACAAACCTTATTTATCCTATCCATAAAGGCGGTGATCTCATGAAAGTCGACAACTATCGTACCATCATGATCAGCCACCTCTTTGCCAAGGTCTATGGTTCTATTCTTCAGTCAGAGATCAGTACAGAGATGGATACTAGAGCATTGCATGCCATTGGCCAAGCTGGTTTCAGACCAGGATATACTACATCCGATCATATTTTCACCTTGAGAGCCATCATTGAGGAGGCTAAGGCCATGAGAGAGCGTGTTTACTGCTGCTTTGTGGATTTTCGCAAAGCCTTTGACTCGGTGCCTAGACATTTATTGATACGGAGGCTTTGGGATTGTGGCTTCCAGGAGGATATCATACAGGCAGTTGTGGTATTGTACAAACGAGTTATTGGCCGGATCCGAGTATCAGGAGTTGTATCACTAGAGGGAAGGCCTGCAACGGCATCTGGATGCGCTTCACTCCTGTTGTATTCAGTGGGGATTGTCAGTGAATGTGGCCAAAACCAAAGTTATGGTGTTTAACACCTCTAGATCCTTCATGATGTGACATGAGCTTGTGGGAGGAACATCCACTTGAGGTAGTTGACTCTTACACATACCTGGGCGTGGTATTCTCTGGTCCCACTTTCAGCATGCGACAGGCTGCATTTTCCCGGTTACGGAAGGGCTATGCATCATTGGTAGATTTGGAGAGATTATGTTTCAGCTCACACATTAGAGATGCGACTAGTAAGTGTCGACTTTTTGATACTATGGTAGTTCCCTCAGCTCTTTACGCATCAGAGACATGGAGTACGGGCCTGACGGCTACCGAGTGGGCACACATTTCACGACTTCAGATTCATATGCTATCTCGGATGATACGGGCTAAGTCCTCTACACCACATCATATTATATTGGCAGAGTTCGCCGCCCCACCTATTCAGATAGAGGCATTGTTCCATATTGTCACATTCATACAGCGCCTGGAGGTACCTTAGGGTATTTCATGGACATTAATAAAGATCTTTCTTTCTCTCTCTCTCTCTCTCTCTCTCTCTCTCTCTCTCTCTCTCTCTCTCTCTCTCTCTCTATCGCGCCAAAAGGTGTGAGGACTCAGCCCTCGGGGCTGCGCGGTATTTGCAAAAAATTTGCCTTTTTTACCCAAGACGCAAAGATGACGCACCACCCAGCCTCAGGCGACCATGAGAGTTACACGTCCCACCAGGCCTCCTAGACAGAGATGCACTACATATGCTCATAGTCATCGATGACGCCAACATGCTCCAGTGCTTACTGATGTTACAGCTCGCATCACATCCTTCTACAGCATCAACACCGTCCTGACTTCTTGACATGGATACATATGATTTTCATGCACAGGCTTTTTCATTTATGTATTTATCTTAGCCTGTACCAAATGTTTTTTCTTTATTACAGCGTTGGAGACGCTTTAGACGCTCTCCTGGTTACCACATACTTGACATGTACTTCTTTTGTCTTATATGCCTTTTGGCATGGAAAAGACATTAATAAAGCTTTCTCTCTCTTTCGCTATTGGTCGCCTCCCACCCCCCTGTCATCCTCCCACCCCATGCTTACTCTTGCACCTAGATATACATTCAGCTCTCTATACATGCCAGTCTACCAGGAGTCTCTGGTTCTGGCTGTGATGGCTCTTTATGAGAGAATCTTGGGCTGTTGCCGGCATGCCATTGGTATTTCTGAGCTCATTTGGAGCAGCATTGGAGTGAAGCAGGGTTGTTCTCTTTCACCAGTTCTTTTTGGTTTTTTTATCGATGAGCTAGAGAGAGTCATCTCACAGCGCGGCGGTTCTGGTTGTAGACTTGGCAATATTCTGATTGCCATTCTTCCTTATGCCAATGATGTGGTAATAGTCTCCCTGACCAAAGAGGGGTTACAGAGGCAGTTGGATTGCTTATAGGGCTTTTGTACCCGATGGGGCTTGGGGATGAACATTCCGAAGACCAAGGTTATGCATAGTCTTCAACACTTCTCGAACTTTTCTGCGGCATCATGAGCTCACTTTCGATGGACAAATGCTAGAGGTAGTCTCTTCATACACGTACTTGGGGATACTTCTCTCTAGTCCTACTTTCAACATGCGACATGCAACTACCATGCGCCTTGGGAAGGGTTATGCCTCCTTTCTTCAGCTAGAGCGATTTTGCTTCAGGAAGTCCATTCGGGATGCTCAGAGTAAGTGTAGACTTTTTGATACCATTGTCACCCCCACAACCTTATATGCAGTAGACACATGGTGTAACGATCTTTCCTCCTCATAGTGGGTCAATATCTCTAGATTACAGACCACCATGTTAGCTCGTTCAGGCGAAGCCCTCTGCTCCAGACAATGTCCTCCTTGCCAAGTTTGTTGTTCCACCTATACAGATAGATGCAACTTTCAAGATTACATATATTCAGAGAGTTCAAGCACTTTCAGATGCAGATGGGAGATATACACAAATAGCACTTGCTGCTTCACATTATCTTCATGATCAGGGCTACAGGCTGTGATGGTTTTAACATCATGATACGCTGGATATATAGGATAAGCTGGAAGATGGCGGATAGCTGTATGGGTGGAACCGCGAACTCTGTCAGTATAATCTGGTGTGGGACGGACGACTTAGCCCGTATCATTTGAGATAACATGAGAATCTGCAGTCGTGAAATATGGGCCCAATCCGATGATGTAAGACCCATACACCATACTTCTGCTGCATATAGGGCTGTGGGGGTAACGAGAGTGTCAAAAAGTTGGCATTTACTCGGGGCATCCCGAATAAACCGTCTGAAACAGAAACGCTCTAACTGGACAAGGGAGGCGTGGCCCTTCCCAAGTCTAACGGAAGCTGCCTGTTGCATACCAAAGATAGGGCCTGTAAAGAGTACACCAAGGTAAGTGTAGGAAGATACAACCTCCAAGGGTTGCCTGTCGAAGATGAGTTCCTGGCGCTGCATAAAAGCTCTCGATGTGTTGAAAACCATAACTTTGGTTTTCAATATGTTAACCCCCAATCCCCATCTATTGTAGAAAGCATGAAGGCTGTCGAGCTGTCGCTGTAATCCCTCTCTGGTAGAAGATAAGAGAACCACGTCATCTGCATATAAAAGTATAGCAATCAAGATACTCCCAAGTCTGCAACCTGTGCCACCACATCCCTCAATGACTCTCTCAAGCTCGTCGATATATAGCCCAAACAGGGTTGGAGATAGAGAACAACCCTGTTTAACACCAATAGTGCTCCAGATATGATCTGAGATGCCGATGTCACTCCGAAAACAACCAAGGACTCTCTCATATAGTGCCATCATTGCCAAGATCGTGTCAGTAGAAAAGTCGAGATCACGTAGCCGCTGGATGAGGAGGGATCGTGGAACAGAGTCGAAGGCTTTCCTGAAGTCAACAAAACAACAGTAGACCCGCTCTTTCCAGTGTCTAGCGCTCTCAATAATGGCCCGAAGAGTGAAGATACGATCTGTAGTGGAGTAGTGTGCCCTGAAACCCGCCTGGCCCAATGCATGTAATCGCCTGGACTCTGCCTCAGAACTGATTGCTGACTGGAGGATGGTGCCGTATAACTTAGCAATGATGTGCCCAACCATAATGGTGTGATAGTTACCAGGGTCCATGGGGTCACCAGTTTTGTGAATGGGATGGATGATGTTGGTACACCCGGAGGAAGGGAAGCCGGAGACAACTGCTCGATTGAGCAAGGTGGCTAGGGTAGGTGATAGTGTATCTGCAGCATGGATTAGAAGTTTGGATTCGAGGTCATCAATATCACGGGTGCGACGAGTTTTCAGTTTCTTTATGGCCGTCAAGACCATGTCCGAGGTGAAGAAAGTGAAGGTAGTCGGCCGGGGAGAGATGGAGATGGGTGTGTCTATGGGTACAATATATAAGGTAGTGGCGTCTGTAGTCCAGGTATGAAGGTCAGTGAGGGGAGGAGGTGGGGTACGGGGAATGAATTCCCTCCAGAAGGCACCAGTGGAGGAACTACAAAGGGAATCGACTAGGATTTTCCCTTTTTGGGTTTCATACACTCGTTTCTTCCGGCGGAGGGTGTGATGGAGAGATCGACGAGCTGCACGGAGAAAATGTGTGTTATGAAGTCTAGCTTGGGTGACTTGGAGATGAAGGAACGACATTCGGCGTCAAACCAGGGCGGCGATATTGCTTTTGTATGAGCACTAAAAGATCTGGAGAGTGATGCATGGCGAATACCACCTGCTTATGTAAGGCGTGGCAATCATGATCATACCATCGGTTATAGGTCTTTCGATGAGTGGGATATGTCTTAGGGGGAAAGGCCTAGGTGGCGGCTTGTATAAGGGAGAGCGACAAGAAGTTGGCTTGTTGCTCAATAGGAGAGGAGAAGGGACAATCTTGCAAAAGAGAGTTGAGCGTGAGTATGTAGCGTGGGATGAGATGTCTTTTCCATGCCAAAAAGCATATAAGACTAGTAAAAAGTATGTGGTAACAATGGGAGCGTATGAAACGTCTCCAAAACAGTAACAAAAATAACAAATCTAAAGCTATGAACTGAAATAGATGTGATGATATGTGAAACATGTGGGAGCATGTATACTGCTAAAAGTCATGAGTGGGGTATGACACTATCTTCCAATCTTGTCCTGCTGATGCTATAAAAGTATGTAATACGGGCCGCAACATGAAGGGCCGCTGGTGGTCACTGACGTCATCTGGGAGGATGAAGAAGTCTCCTCGTGATAAATCGAGTAGCTCGTGCTGCAACATGAGTATGTGTGGGACACTGTCTTCGATCTTTGTGGGCAGGTAAGTCATCATCATCATCTAATACTAGTTCTCGTCCTCTCCTCCTGGAGAAGAAAGAAGTGATCTGAGGCTGAGAAACATGACTCTGCTGGGCTGTTTGACACAAGTCCTGTCGCAGTATAAACATCTCTCGTATCTTGAGTGCAGCGCATGGGGAGTCCTCATAGGCTAGGAGGGATTGTAGGGTGACAGGTGTGTCACGGAACAAACAATGGTATCTCCCTCTGATCTTGTAATACACTGGGCACCTAAAGATAAAGTGCTCCTCTGACTCCACCTCATCTAAGGAGCATAACTGAAAAATCCGCTCCTCTCTCGGGGTACCCTGGAATCTCCCAGTCTCAATAGCCAACTGATGTGATGATACGTGGAGCTGTCCCAATGTAAATCTGAGGCAATGTGATAATGCCGAGTCCAAATAGTGTGTCAAAACTGGGAACCCTGCTATGTCAAGCTCAATAAAATGAGTCCAGTAATAGTTGGGTTTAACCCCAAGCTGTCGCCTCCAAGTACGATCGAGATATGCTTGATATAAGACGCGCCTAGTGTACTGATGAGTACCTGAGGGGAGCACTGTAATGGAGATACCAAATGACTCAAGGAGGAAGTGGGATGCGTGGGAGAACCACGACAGTCGATATCCCTGGTCATGAAGGGAGTGTGAGGAAGCAAGTGTTGTCCGAGTATATCTCATATTTGCATCGGGTAGAGCCTGGACTCTTTGAATATATGCGATAAGCTGGAAAGCGGCATCTATCTGAATGGGTGGAACGACAAACTCTGCAAGAAGGATCTCGTGTGGAACCGAGGGCTTTGCCCGAATCATATGAGCTAACATGGTGAAGCAGCTGAACCGCTCAAGATGAACAAGAGAGGAATGTCCCTTCCCAAGTCGGGTGGTGGCAGTCTGTCGCATGTTGAAGGTAGGACCAGAAAAGAGTATCCCCAAATAAGTATAAGAGGAAATTACCGCTAAGGCCTGTCCATCTAGGGTGAGCTCCTGGCGCTGCATGAAAGCTCGAGAAGTGTTGAAGACCATAACCTTGGTCTTTGCAGTGTTCACGCCCAATCCCCATCTGGTACAAAATCCTTGTAAACAATCCAGTTGCCTTTGTAATCCCTCTGTAGTCGGGGATACTAGTACCACATCATCTGCATAGAGGAGAATAGCAATCAGAATGGTGCCAAGTCTACAGCCAGCCCCGCCACACTGTGAGATGACTCGCTCTAACTCATCAATGTACAATCCAAAGAGAACCGGTGAAAGAGAACATCCATGTTGCACCCCAATGGTGCTCCAAATGTGATCAGATATGCCACTGCTATGTCAGAAACATCCCAAGACCTTATAAAGAGCCATCATTGCTAGAACAATATCTGTGGAGAAACCAAGGTCAGGAAGTCTCTGAATGAGCAGGGAGCGTGGTATTGAATCAAAGGCTTTCCTGAAGTCCACAAAACAACAGTAAAGCCTCTCTTTCCTGTACTTAGCTTCTTCAATCAAAGCTCGAAGTGTGAAGATATGGTCAGTGGTAGAATAATGAGATCGGAAATCTGTCTGCCCCAATGCATGTAATCTCCTGGCTTCTGCCTCTGAACTCACTGTAGACTGGAGTATGGTACCATAGAGCTTCGTGAGAACATGTCCAATCATGATAGTGTGGTAATTACCAGGAATCATGGGATCACCATTTTTATGAATAGGATGGATGATGTTGGTGCACTAGGATGAAGGGAAGCCAGAGACAACGGCAGAATTGAGGAGAGTGGCTAGTGTGGGAGCAAGTAGGTCGGAAGCATGAGTTAGGAGTTCAGATTCAAGGTCTTCAATGATACAACTATATAGAAAGGGTGTGCCCATTTACTAAGTACCTTACAATGATTGGGCCTAACTCAACAACATATGACCTTAGCATTTAAATGGGGCTCCCCTTGGACCCAAGTTACATTGAGAAACATTTATGGAATTGTTTGAGGCTGAATGAGGCCCAAGTCTTGGTCATTGATTTCCATCAGCTGCATTATATGTATTATCTATTTCCCTCAAATTGGGTTCATTGTCTCTGAATAGCTTTGCTGTATGTATTCACATCATTCTTTGCATATGCTGATTACTTCAATTGAAACTTTCACTGATAGGATTGACATGATTCTTGTAGGATGGAAAATTGTGGCAATCAGTTTGGGATGCTCTCTTTCGGTGGTTACCGTTGTTCAATCCTCATCCTTCCATGGTGAGCTTTTTAGTTGTAAAGCTGAAGTACAATTTGCTATAAAGCTCAAATTTAGCATGAAGATAACTTATAGGCTCTTTATGGACAATATATACGAGCATGGGCCTCCAATACAATACTTGTTATCATTTTTTAATAGACCATATGGTTTCGCCTATTTGTCCCTCAAAAAGTGGGAATAAGTCCACCTAGCTTTATCTGTAGTAACTTGCATTTGGATAAGCTTGGCCTGTCTTTATTAGGCTCCTAGCCCTAATTTGTGTCATAAATTGGCATGATGCCTTCTCATCAGTTAGAAGGATAGACTGTATATTAGCTTTCGTTTAGATTGGATGAGCATTATTGAAGCTGTCATTTTTAGGTCGATGCCTCGGCTGGTTAGTTATTAGGCTTATCATTGACTCACTTACTTCAAGATTCTACCTCACAACCATTCATTTCAGACATTAGAGAGAGAGGAGAGAGAATCCAGTGTTGTATCAGGAAATTGCACAATACTACAATGGGAGACGTGAGAGATAAAATCTCGTGATTGGTGTCACCTCATGTCTGGTCCACTGGTCCCTAACAATGCGTCAGCATGTTACTAGTAGCTGTAGTAAAACTTTAACTTTGATCATGTATTTGTACTCGTGCATGTACTTTTCAATATTATCTGCGTACATCTTCAGGTCTACTTTGTGCTTGCTCTTGCTATTGTGCTTAATCACTGTATGATTAGAGTTTTGCCAAGCAGCACATGTTCATCTCATTTTGCTACACTCTCGTTATAGTTAAAAGAGGTATAACTCCGTAATCCGTATATTACCAGAGTATTCCCTTCTTATATGTTGAATTAATCTAATCATTCACTATAAACAGTTTAGGTAGCTACTTGTGATATAGCCATGTATGATGAAAGTGTATTTGTTTAGTCCCTTAGTTGTATACAGTTTAACAAAGTCATTTACTCTCTACAGCTTTGTTTTTTTTTGTAAACCTTACTTTCAGTGGTTGCTAGTACCAATGGGCTCCTGATTTGCATTTTGTCAATTGCAGGTGGAGGAAAGTTTTCGCCTTCTAGGTGATCTTGCTGCTCAGGTTAGTTTTTTGTTCCCATATTTGCTACTTGATATTCGCTTTTCTCTATCGTTACAAAAATACCTTGTGGCACCAATAATTTAGTAGTGTATGTTTTGCCTATGAAGGATCTTCATAGGAGATGTTTTTCTATGCAACATTTGTTTTATCACGTTCAAGATATTTTTGAAAGAAGTTTGAATTCATTTGAATTTTTGGATGCCAGGGTGTTGTTCCTTGCTGCAATGTTCCTCCCGATTTTTGGGACTTGCAATACTTTACAGAACATCCACACAGGTGAATAGCAAAGATGAGATTATTGAATGAACAATTTACATGCATAAGCTCATGTGATGCCAAGGAGCATACGTCTCGTGCAATTGAGGATATGTTGGAGTGTATGTTAGAAATAAAAATGGTGCTCTCTTTAGTCATTTTTAAGTTGAAACTCCTGTCGATTATTGATGTTTGATTTTAGGTGGGTATAGACTGGATGCTGATGACACTAGCAAGCCTAGTGCCGTGGCAGCCTGCAACCTTTATGCTTGTAGATATGGATGGTCAGGCATGAAGGGGAGAATGTAGAGATGTAGAATGCATACTTTTAGCACTAGGCATGCTAGTGGTATCAGCATCCCTCCTATTCCCATTATTTGATTTCATGTTCGATGCAATATTTTCTTAACGGGAGGAATATAGTTGGGCCCTACGCTGTATTACTAGCCTGTAGATACTGGGAAATTCCGTTTGAATGTTAGTTGATTCTATGTGATTTTGCGATAAAGCATTCATGAGAATATATGCCTTTATGCTGACATTTATGCATGATACCTATTGCAGCAATACTCTGTACTTTGTCGCTATGTACTTTGCAAGGTACCAAATCCAGGTGCTGTACTTTTTCCAACCTTTGGTTATTTGGAATCTTGCATTAATAATGAATACTTTTACTTCACCTGGCATAGGGCTTTTAACTTGTATGCTTCTTTTGATGATCAAAGACTTACATAATTTTTTGTGAATATATGAAAATATTAACTTTTCAATTGTGTTGTTTCTAGTTTTCATTCATGTTACCTATTACTAGTTATTGTGTAGTAGCAATCTAGTATAGAATAAGAAGATGATGGTGTTCTAATATCTCTGAATAATAGAAATGCTATAAAACACAAAAAAGGTAAATTATGATTATTGTCAACTTGATCTTACACCCAAGCTAGATCAAAAGTATACTTGCTAAAGTTGTGAAAGCTAGAGCTAAGTTGCTTACATCAAGTGTCACAGGCTAGCCTAAGCCCCTATGTATACGAATATGACCTTGGATGGCTGCTAGATAGTTGAACAAATGATGTCTTTTTAATCCTAGAGTGTTTTGGTGTTCACGTGATGGAGTACATTTTTGTATAAGATTATTTGTCATTGCTGGTCATGGTGTTATGACGTTATGACTATCTTTGATATCTGTGAGGAGGTGCATCATCGTCATCATCAAACTCAGTGTCTCTACGTGGTCGTCTCCTAGAGAAAAATGAGGTAATATGAGCCTGCGAGCTGGGATGTGGCTGATGAGCCGACTGGTACATATCATGTCGTAGTAGGAGCATCTCCGTATCATAAGTGCAACACAACGAGGGTCCTCATATGCAATGAGCGATCGAAGTGTAGTAGGCATGTCTTGGAACAGGCAATGGTATCTCCCTTTGAACTCATAATGTATAGGGCATCTCAAGATGAAGTGCTCCTCAGCCTCCACCTCATGCAAAGAACATAATTGGCATAGTCTCTCCTCCCTCAGGGTACCCTAGAATAATCCAGTCTCAATAGCCAACTGATGTGATGATACTCTGAACTGACGCAAAGTGAAACGAAGACTGTGTGATAATCCTGAAGTCAGATATCGAGATCGGAAACCCAACGGTATCCTGCTCCAAGAAGTGAACCCGGTAGTAATCGGGCTTAACCCCCAACTGACGTCGCCATGTACGATCAAGGTATGCTTTGTATAAAAACCGTACGATGTACTGGTGTGTACGCAGGTGATACCAAATGCCTCCATGAGGAAGTGTGATGCCTGAGAGAACCATGACAACTGGTACCCTGAGCCTGAAGATCATGGGAGGACGTAAGTGCAATCCGTGTATATCTCTGCTATCTATTGGGAAATGCCTGAACCCTCTGGATGTAGGTGATAAGCTGGAAGGCTGCCTCTATCTGGATAGGAGGGGTGGCAAACTCAGCAAGAATGATCTCATGTGGAATAGAAGGCTTTGCACGAATCATGCGAGCTAACATGGTGGTCTCCTCTGTGAAATGCTGGCCCAATGTGAGGAGGAAAGGCCTGTACACCATATCTCTGCCACATACAAGGCTGAAGGGGTGACAATGGTGTCGAAAAGTCTACACTTACTCCTGGCATCTCGAATGGACTTACGGAAACAAAACCTCTCCAATTAAACAAGGGAAGAGTGACCTTTCTCGAGTCTAGAAGTAGCCGCCTGTCTCATACTGAACGTAGGACCAGTGAAGGGCACACCCAGGTAAGTGTATGAATGAACCACATCTAGAGGCTGTCCATCAAAAGTAAGCTTTGGGCGTTGCATGAAAGCTTGAGAAGTGTTGAAGACCATGACTTTGGTCTTCGAAATGTTCACCCGTAAGCCCCAACGGGCACAAAAGGTATGTAAGCAATCCAACTATCTTTGTAATCCCTCTCTGGTATGAGAGTTGGTACCACATCATCCGTATAGAGGCGAATAGCAATTAGAATATCACCAAACAACCATCACCGCCACACCAAGTCTACAACCATCACCGACCCTCTCCAACTCATCAATGTATGGTCCAGGTGAACTGGTGAAAGAGAGTACCCTTGCTTAACCCCAATAGTACCCCAGATCTGCTCAAGAATACCACTGCTATGTCTAAACGGCTAGTGTAGGGGAGAGTGTGTCAGCAGCGTGTGAAGGATGAATGATAATAGAAGAGGGGAAACCAATAACAACGGCTTGATTGAGTAAGGTAGAAGAGAGGGGATAACAAATCAGCAACATGGATCAATAACTTAGATTCAAGATCATCTATTTCACTGACTTTACATGTGTTCAGTTTTTTGATGGCATTATGGACCATAACAGCAGTGAAGTGGTGAACTTAGAAGGTCTTGGGGAGATGGAAATAGGTGTGTCAGTATGAATAGTATATAAGGGGATTGCATAATCGGACCATATGTGCAAGTCAATGAGGATTGGAGGTGGAGCACGGGGAATGAACAAACGCCAAAAGGCACCCGTGGAAGAGCTAAGGGGAAGTCCAATAAGTTGTTTCTCTTCTAAATCATCAGAGGTTCGCTTCTTACGACGAAGTAAATGGGTATAGATACGGCGAGTGGAGCGTAAGAGATGAGGGGTGTGTATGCGTGCATGTGTGTGACAAGGTTATGGTGTGAACGACTCTCATCGAGTGCACTAGTAAGGAAGGACGCTTGCGCTTCTAGCAAGCTGTGATGTGGGAAGATGTGGAGCAAAGGGATAAGCGAGCGATGATAGGTTGGAACAAGTGAGTGATCAAAGCAATGATGGGGGTGAGAACTTTCGAGATGAAGAGATACTCCCAAGACTGAAGGAAAGGAAGGAATGATTAGAGAGAGTGACAGGAGGAATATGAAAGTCATGTATGAGGGATCTGGAGGATGGTGATCCCATGAGGTAATCGACAACGCTATGTCGGTAGACTGAGTCCCATCTGTAACCTGGAAAAAAAGGTAATCCTCTCTCCCGACTCATGAGTTTCCATGAAGAGTAGTATACCTCTCCCACCTATGAAGTCAATATAATTACCAGCAGTGGACGATGGATGTATGCCGTTATAGTTCCAAATCCCAATTTGCAAGCGGCGTGAATGGGCCGCAGTATGCTCCCAATACCGGGCGCCCCAATTACTGATTTTGTGGAGTCCTTAGGCGTAATGCATTGGATTCGACCATCCCTGTAAATAACACGTCTACCTGTCATGTTAGCTTCCTGAAAGGCCTTACGTCTCTCTTCAACCTATATGTACGTAAGATCATCATCGATATAAATTGGAGAACCTCGTAGCTTGGCTCTACAATGTACAACATCATGACTGCTCTCTAGGGATCAAAAGCGGATGATTAAGTAGTGTTGTCCCGTGTTGTTCTCTGTGCTAAATCTAGGTCTCTAGTATGGTGCTCAAGTGTACTTTCAAGGAAACTTTTAGCTTCTTCAAGGGCGTGTTGAGTATTAGCTGTCGTCCATCATAATAATAAGCGTCATCTCTCATATGATGCCGATTTGTGTTAAACACCACTCATCTGATTCCGCCTGGGATCCAAGCATAGACTACAGAACTGAGCCATAAAACTTCGCCATCGTGTGACTGATCATGAGAGTGCGATAGTTATCCACGTTCATTGGATCACCAGCCTTGAGAATGGGATGGAGAAGGTTCATGCACCAGTTGGTGGGGAAGCCCGAGGTAACAGCCAAGTTAAAAGTGTGGGCAATGTAAGAAGAGAGAAGCTGGGGGACAGGTTTGAGGAAGTCCGTGTTAAGAGAGTCGACGTCCTTCGCAATGTAGTAGAAGGGGTAGCCTCATCATGAGATGTCCGCTCAAGACTTGTATCCAAAGCATGAAGCTGGAGATAATCTGTCATCGCATAAAATTCCGTCTGTTTGGTGGCCGTCCGTGCGTTAAAGTCACCTGCCAAAGGTACATATCCCTGGGGAGAAAAGATAGAAATATCCTATGACAAAACCTGAAAAGGGTCCCCACCATAGTCTACAAATGTCGAACTTTGAGGAGCAATATAACATACTGCCAGGAAGATATCTCTAGCCAAGCCTAGGGAATGCCCAACTAACTGTAACCATATAAAACATGCGTACGGATCTTTCTTAACCAACTTAAAAGTATGACTATACTGGTCTCTGTATAAGCATGCCACCCCACGTGAGCCTCTGGAGGTCTTCCCTTGTAGGAATGGTCTAAAAACTGAGTGCCAAGAGAAATTTGTCATCATAGGAAGAGGACGAATTTGAGATTCATGAGTCTCTGCTAGCAGTAAAATATCTGTACGAGCAAGATAGGACTGCAAGTCAACTGCAGTAGAGGAAGAGTGGAAGCCATTACAATTCCAAAAGCCATTACGAAGCGACATAGGGGATCTCGGGCTGCTCCCATGCCCGGGAGCCCCAAGTCCCTATAGTGAGCGCTCATAGTATCGTCGTGTGCCGTCAATAAACACCACCCATTGCCCTTTTTCCTTAGCTTCTTGTATGATTTTTTTCCTTGCTAGCCATTGCGTATGAGTTGAATCATTGTCCATAAAAATAAAAGTCGCTTTCAGCTTGGCTCGAAGTTTCAAGGCAACATTACGATGTACAAGAGACCGGAATTTAATAAATAGAACATTCTCATCATACTTGCCTCTCCAAGCAGTTTCAAATCCCTCAGTTGAGTGTGAGAGTTTATTGCAAAGTAAATCCTTGGCTTCCTCAAGCGGTTTTCCAGCATTTGGGATGCCTCTCACTCTAATATTAAGGGTTTTTTTGGATCTTTTCTCTTGCTTCGAAAACATGCTTTCTAATCTTAAGTCAATTGAAATATTGGTAGGCAAATCTATTATACCATTATCTTTTTTAAACAGTGCTGCCCAAGATTTCGTCTCTTCTACTTGTTTCTCAAGGCTGGAAATCTTGTTAGAAGTTTCTGCAAGATCCGTAGTAGATGATGGTAATAGAGTTCGCAGCTGGCTGATCTCATCCCGCAATTTTTGAACCTCCAATTTGAGTGCTGCATTTTCTCCTTGTACTTCTGAAAATAGTGCATACAACTGCCCAACATGATAATGAACGTCTTCCGGTAGAATAGAGCGAGGGATAGTTGGAGGTGAGACCTTAGATAGCACAAATGGAGGAGGAGTAGAAGGATTAGGAGGGAGAGCAGAGGGAGGTGTAGCTGGTTCCATATCCAAGTAGGGACAAGGCGAGCAGGTATGACAAGGGCGGGCCAACCCGTCAGAGCCTTGGAAATACTCGATTGCTATGTTTGACTCAAGATCTGTGCTAATTGCTCCAGATGGTTCTTCCTCTCCAGAACCTACGGTGCTGGCAAGAAGCGGAGAGTGGTGTCAATGCAGATGGAGAGCTGGCTAGGAGTGAGAAAGTGGCCCGATTCCCTTTCAATGAGTTGCTGAAGTCACAGGCTTGAATCCTCTGAATTCAGGAGTCAGAATCTAGGCAATAATGGCATGTGAAGGTTGCAAAGGCCAGTCAATTGCAAAGCTCCAAAGATAATTCCCGTCAGAAGGACTCCTTTCCAGTCTATAAAAAGAAGCTCCTCACTAATGCCACGTAAAACTCTTCTAGCTCCGTCAATGTGCCTTGCATTCCCTCTTCTGAATGGAACTTTTGCCTCGTTGCATTTGATCTTACTTTGCTGCTACAACTCCGTTATCTCATATTTGAAACAGAACTAAAGCTTGTTTCAGTCGATATCCAGCAATACCAGGAGCTAACGTGGATGCTCTCTCATACGTTACCAATGCAGCAGGATAGTCCTTTACATGAACATCCACATTACCTAGATTGTACGATGCAGCATACTCATCTGGATTGCTCCCTGATATCACTCAAGTGCCTGAGCAGTGCTAGCATTTTTGGCAACGGTATCGTTTTTTAATTAGTCCACTTTCAATACATTGGAAAATCTTCAAGCGTAGTCATACTCATATGCAATTGCACGATTGAGGAAAGGCACTGATGCATTGGGAGCTAAGCGCATGGCTGTGGTAAGGTCCTGCTCAGCCTCATCGAACTTCCCCAAAGATAGTCTTACACTTCCGCGATGAGAGAGAGAGAGAGAGAGAGAGAGAGAGAGAGAGAGAGAGAGAGAGAGAGAGAGAGAGAGAGAGAGAGAGCGAGCGCTTTATTAATGTCTTTTCCATGCCAAAAGGCATATAAGACCAAATGGAGTACATGTCGAGTATGTGAAAACCAAGGGAGTGTATATAAACGTTTGCAAGAAAAAACTATACATAAAAGAGAAATGAGCATATAACTGGAAATTACAAACTGCCAACTATCCATAAGGGGGGAGCAAAATAGCTGCCAGGAGTAGAGTAATATCATGTAGTGCTGCTGCTGAAAAAGGATGTGATATGAGCTGCAACAGGAGGTAACATGGGCCGTCACTGACGTCGTCTAGGAGGGTGAAAACTGTGTGTTCTCGTAACATGGCGTGAAGTGCGAACTGCTGCATGACTATGAGTGATACACTGTCTCTGACATCGGTGAGGTAGTATGTCTTCGTCATCGTCATCAGACAGTGTTCGTCTCCTGGTGAAGAAAGACGTAATCTGAGCCTGAGAGCTAGGATGTGGTTGGTGAGCTATCTGGTACATATCCTGGCGCAACAAGACCATCTCCCGTAGCATAAGTGCGTATAAGACGAACAAGTACATCAACTAAGTTGTGGACACAAGACGGATCCGTGTCGTCAAAGTAGAAAAAACAAACAAACTAACTAGGAAGAGAGTCCTATAGCCAGGATTATATGATACGTAGACCATTTACATGTTCAACTGGACATCTCTTCATTTCTCTATCTCTGATTCTATCTCAGAATTATCATTAACTATATGATAATACCATCACGATAGATAAGCCGTTTGCCAGTTGATAGAGCTTCTTGTCTTGCCTTCTTACGTTCTTGAACTTGGATGAAGGTAAGATCTTCGTCCAAGTAGATTTTGGTTTCTTGCAATTTGAATCTCTTCCCTAGAACTCCACGCCGGTGAGACATTGATGTGAAGCGGATGACAAGTATCCAGGTCCTTCTTAGGTCGCCAGGCAGTTTCCATTCCTTTTTATGGTGTTGAAGATGTCCTTCCAAAAACTTCTCAGCTTCTACAACAACATTTTGAGAGTTCGGAATACCTCTAACACGAACATTGAGAGCTTTATGCTTTCGCAGACAGCTCTCAGTGAACGTGGCTGAGATAAGCGAAGGTGAAGGCGGAGGTGGAGAGATAATTGGAGACGAACCTTTAAGCACATCTGCCCATGACTGGACAGCCGTATGGAGTCGTTCCACTTGATTTTCAAGCTGATGGATTTTTGCCGAAGTAGCAATTTGGGAAGAAGCTTCACTTTTTATAACTGCAACTTCGTTCTTGAGTTCTTGAATGGAAGTATCCAACTTCTGAAGATGCGATTGCGCCACTAAAAGCAGGGAATCATGAGAAGCCAGTTGCTCTATGTGATTATTGAGGTATTCAAATAGACGGAGTTGATCATCCCGACGAAGTTTGACCAATGCATATGGAGGGAAAGAAACAGGTGCTTCTGGAGTGTTTGGAGTCAAGGGAATAGCTACAGTAGTTTCATTATTGTCAAGAATAGGGTTTGATGGAGAGATAGGAACCGCAACAGGCATAGGAGGAGGACGGGTAGGTGGATCTGGCTGTAAGGGAGATGTTGAAGCATTGTTGGAAACGAAGGATGGCTCAAAAGTGGTGGCAAGGACTCCTTTGCGACGTGGCATTATGAGGAATCCAGCAGATCAGCGATGAGGGACAACAGGTGCGATGGAAGACAACGATAGAGCCAGCAGATCAGCGATGGAGGACAGGTGCAAAAATGCAGAAATGTGATGGACAGCAGATCCGCCATCAGATGGAGCAGGTGCGATGGAGGAAGCGTGATGGAGGACAGCCATCGCTAGGCCATGGAGATCCGCTGGCGCCCAGATGAGAGAGAGAGAGAGAGAGAGAGAGAGAGAGAGAGAGAGAGAGAGAGAGAGAGAGAGAGAGAGAGAGAGAGAGAGAGAGAATGAATTGGAATTAGAATTAAAATCATATTAATATTTATCAAGTGCCCGAGGGCACAAAAGACAACTAGAAAGTACATCAAAAAAGAGGGAGCATTGTCCACGTAGGACTTATTCCTAAAAGGTAAACCAGCACAAGAAAACAGAGAGAAAAACAAAGCTTAACCTCCAGCTCTGTCGAGGGTACAATATCAGTAGCTTAACCACCAGCTACACAGAGGGAAAGAGAAAATTGACAAAAATTAACTATCTGGCTAAGTGGATATAAAAAACTGCGTGATATGGTGAGAAGTAGGCGTTGGCCTCCGGTGAAGAGCCTGGGCCTGGAGGAGCGAAGAGGACGCTGGAGCTTCAATCGTCGTACTGGAATGTCTATCTCACTTTTAGAAGTCTCATCTCTCTCCCTCTTCTGGAAAAAGTGTGGGACTGGCTATGATCCACATCAGAAGCATCCAATAAAGAGGAAGATCTCAGAGTAAACATCTCTCGTAATAATAAACCAGCACATCTCGCATCTGAGAAGGCAAGGAAAGAACCAAGTGTAAGTGGAGTATCTCTGTATAAGCAATGGTATCTGCCTCTGATCTCACAGTAGGCCGGACATTGGAAAATGAAATGGAACTCATCCTCAATCTCCTGTAAAGAGCAGCATCGACAAACCCGTAGCGGTTGAGGTGTATCTGTGTATCTGCCTATCTCAATAGCAAGCTGGTGAGAAGAGACCCTAAGTTGACCGAGACGATAACGCAGGCCGAAAGATAACGTCCGAGACAAGTAACCCGGCTGAATGGGAAGCCCGGAAACATCAAGCTGAAGAAGATGAGTGTGATAAAAATGAAGCTTGATCCGTGATGGATCTGGGTGAGACCACACTGTGCTGATGTAAGCTCTGTAAATCTGCTGGCGGATATATGCGTGTGTCCCATTCGGGAGATCAGATATAGATAAAGCCCGCGTACTCAAAAGGTCAGAAACACATTGAAACCATGAGGACTTAGCCTGCTGACTAGCTAGAGTGTGAGAGGATGCGAAAGCTGCAGCAACATATCTGGATGAATGAAGCTCCGAGACTCTATGAATGAGGGGGAGGTAACTCCCCCCACTCTCCACCACGCCCTGCTATGGAAGCTGAACCGAGCCCTACTGGCCCGGAAAACAACCCCCTGTCCCTCACACCTGAGTTTTTGGTACCTACTCCTGCCATCGTACCTGCTTCAAGTCTATCCATCACATCCACTTTTAATCCGTCCATCACATCTGCATCTGAATCCAAGACGGATGCCCGCCCGGCTGTCGAAACATTTGCGGTTAATCAACTACCCACAGTTGATTATACCCCTTCCGAACCTAGTGAAGGTCTCTTTGCTTATGACATTAGCTTTATTCGGCAAGATATCATCGGTCTCAAAAGACAATTACACTTCTTTGAAATTGAGAACGGCAAGCTGGTTTTGGATCTCTGTGGGGTTAAAGAGCGAATGGAGCAGCTTGAACAAGAAAATGTATATCTTAAGCAACGGATTGCGGAACATATCCCTCAAAAGAATGTTTTGGAGGAGACTTCGAACAAAATATCCAGCCTTGAGAAACAAGTGGAAGAAACGAAGACATGGGCAGCGCGTTTCAAAAACGATGGTTAGGTCGAATCTTCAAGCTCGGTTCAACATGCATTTGTGAATTCTACACTAGAAGATGTCTTTTTAGACCAAGAAAGAAGGGCTAAAGAAGCCCTTAATATCCGGGTTAGAGGGATTCCCGACGGGGATAAGCCCATTCAAGAGGCAAAAGAGCTGCTTTTAACTATGCTCACACACACCACGGATGGATTTGATACAACTTGGAGAAGTAAGTTTGACACTAATGTCTTGTTTATCAAGTTTCGCTCTATGAACAACCACAACGCAGCTTTACGCCTTAGAGCCAAATTAAAAGTGACCTTTATTTTTATGGATGATGACCTTACACACAATGGCAAGCCAGGAAACAGATTATCCAGGATGCAAATGCAAGAAATCAATGGGTGGCTTTTATTGAAGGCAAACCAAAATCTTTTGATAAAATTTCTCAATAGGGATTCGGGGCTCCCAGGCAAAGGAATAGCCCGAGATCCCTAAGCCTTTGCATATTGGTTTTTGGAGTTAAAATGGCATACTATCATCTTCTTCAGCATGCGATTTCCATTCTTTCATGCTGAAATGTTATATCCTTTAGTTAGCAGAGACTCATGAATCATTATATAGACCGCTCCCATCCATACAAGACTGCACCTGGCACTCAGCGCATCGGCCCTTCGTGAGAGGGAAGACCTCCCGTGGTTCTGGTGGTGTTGCATGTCTCACCAAGGATGTTTTCAGTTCTCATTTTAAACTGGTCAAAAGTGATCCATTTGCACGTTTTATTTGGTTTCAGTTCTTTGGTCACTGTTTGGGGCTTTCTCATGACCTCTTTCTTGCAGTTTGTTACTTTGCACCACAGACATCATCTTTTGCAGATTTTGGTAGTGACCCTTTCTAGGCTCTCTCAGATGATATAGTCAACTTTGCACAGCGAGGCCTTATTCTTTTAGCAAGGGATTTTAATGCTCGAACGAGCATCAAGCAGGCTGCGTTTCATGCAAAGAGTGACTTTCTACAGGTTCACACATTAGATATGGGCTTTGACAGGACCTCACAGGATGCAGATACTCCAGCTACCCACTTTGGAAAGCAGCTGATCGGTTTAGCAGAGGCCCATCCTTAACCATTTTGCTTTGCTGGCCTTCATCATCTTTTTTTCCCTGTCACCCACATGGAGGAGGACATAGTGTTGTTGACTACTTCATTGGGTCACAGGCTTTGATCCCATTTCTTCGTACCTTCCACATTATACCTCCTACCATTTCTGATCACTCCCTCCTACTTCTATCCCTTGGACATCATAGTACCACATTCACAACACACCGTCCCATTCATCACCATCGCCCGGTTTTCTCTCCATCTGGTTTTCCCCTTTACATCGAGTCCCTAATTACTTTTCTCCGTGACTTTCCCTTCACCTCCTCAGTTGACCAACAAGATGTCTTTTTATCTCAATCTCTTTTGCAATCTGCCAATATTGCCTATCCTTTGAAAACCTTCTCTTCGCATAAACACACCCACAACAAATGGTATGATACAAAGTGCTTCTCACTGCATAAACAAGTTGTTTACGCTAGATACCACTCTCCTCACACCCTAGCCTTGAAACAAAAAGAATATCACAAAGTGACTCTGAAAAAAAAGACAGCTTATGTCCAGTCCTTGGGACAAAAACTTGTTGATGCTATTGCCTCCCCATCCTCCAATTTCTTTTGGCGGATGTTCCCTAAAAACCCTTATAAACCCACTCCTATTGCTATTGAGTCATGGATAAATTATGCTACTAAGCTTTATACAGTTGACTCTCTTTCCATTTCTCTTTCCCCACGCCCTTCAGAATTCACCCTCTTCACCCCGTCCATGGTTGAAAACGCCATCCAAAATGGTCAAACCCAAAAAGCCACTGATATTGACCTCCTAAGTATGGACTTCCTAAAACCAGTTGCTCACATTATTGCCACATACATTTCCCATATCTTTAACCAATCTGTCATCTTCGGTCTCCCCACATCGTGGTGCACCAACCTTTTACACCCTATCCTCAAAGTCGGGGATCCTTTGATTGTAGACACCTACCGCACTATTATGATCAGTCATACTATGGCCAAGCTATATGGATCCGTTTTGCAGTCTATTGTCAGCTCACGGGCAGAGACAAGGGGTTACATGCTATGGGACAGGCAGGTTTTCGCGCTGGCTACTCCACGGCTGACCAGATATTCATCCTGAGATGCATTATTGAGGAGACTAAGTTCAAGAAGCAGAGGGTTTGTTGTTGCTTTGTGGATTTCCGCAAAGCCTTTGATTCTGTTCCGAGACACCTTTTACTCCAGCGCCTAGCATCGCTTGGTTTTTCTCAGGAGATCATTGCTGCTATCTTCACATTGTATGAGAGAGTGCTGGCTCACTTTCGAGATGGTGATGGATGGTCCTCTTACATTCATAGTACAGTGGGAGTTAAGCAGGGGTGTCCTTTGTCCCCTACTCTCCTTGCTCTATATATTGATGATCTTGAGCTGGTTATTAGGGAAGAGGGTGGAGATGGCTGTTCGTTAGCAGATATGATTACCCCTATTCTACTGTATGCGGATGACGTGATACTTCTATCGAGATCAGCATCTGGGCGTCAGCAACACCTTGATGCTTTATATACTTTTTGCCAGACATGGGGTTTGATGGTGAACATTGGTAAGACTAAGGTCATGGTGTTCAACACCAATGATCAATTGACAGCATATGAGAGACACAGTGTTCTACTATGACGGGTCTACTATGATGAGCTGCCACTGGAGATAGTAGCCTCTTATACATACTTGGGTGTCCTTTTTCCTGGTCCATTGCTCACTTTTAGACCAGCTGCACTGTCTAGGCTCCGCAAGGGGCACTCTGCTCTTGTCCAGATGGAGAGGTTTTCCTCTATCTACTATGTGCATGATCCTGATACGCGCTGTCGCCTTTTTTCTACCACTGTCTCTCCGGTTGCTCTATGTTCAGCATAGACATGGTGTCCTGGCTTGTCCAGAGATACTTGGAGTGATATTTCACGTTTGCAGATCCTTATGCTTAGCCGGATGATTCGTGTGAAGCAGTCAGTTCCCCATGATATCATACTGGCAGAGTTTGCCTCACCACCACTGATTGTTGAGGCTATATTTCAGATTATCACTTGCATGGAGCCATAGGACAGGGTTGAAGGTTGTAGCACGATCTTGTAGGTCCGAATAGCAGGAGTCCGGTCAACATGTGTTAGCACCAGAAGCGTGCTAGCAGCAGCGTAGGACTAGTAGCAGTACATCGGGGGCTCAGATCCGCTCAGATCCGCGCTCTAGATCTGTGCTCCAGGTCCGCTCAGAACTGTGCTCCAGGTCCGCTCAGATCCACTCCATGTCCGCTCAGATCCGCTCCAGGTTTGCTCAGTGACCCGCTGAGAGAAAGAAAGAAAGAAAGAAAGCTTTATTAATGTCTTTTCCATGCCAAAAGGCATATAAGACCAAAAGGAGTACATGTCAAGTATGTGAAAACCATGGGAGTGTATATAAACGTCTCCAAGAAAAGTTATGCATAAAAGAGAAATGAGTAATATAACTGTAAACTACAAACTGCCAACTGTCCATAAGTGGGAGCAAGAATAGCTGCCAGGAGTAGAGTAGTATCAGATAGTGTTAGATAGTGCTGTTGTTGAAAAAAGACATAATACGAGCTGTATCAGGAGGTATGGGCCGTCGCTGATGTCGTCTAGGAGGGTGAAAACTGTGCGCTCTCGTAATAAGATGAGAAGTGTGAATTGCTGCATGACTATGAGTGATACATTGTCTCTGACATCAGTGAGGTGGTATGTCGTCGTCAGGCCGTGTCCATCTCCTGGTGAAGAAAGACGTAATCTGAGCCTGAGAGCTAGGATGTGGTTGGTGAGTTGATTGGTACCTGTCCTGGCGTAGCAAGACCATCTCTTGTAGCATAAGTGCGACACAACAAGAGTCCTCATATCCCATCAGTGCTCTGAGTGTAGTAGGCATGTCACGGAATAAATAGTGATATCTCCCTCTAATCTCATAATATATGGGGCATCTGAAGATAAAAGGCTCCTCGGACTCTATCTCATGTAGGGGACACAACAGGCATAGTCTCTCCTCTCGTGGTGTATCCTGGAATCTGCCTGTCTCAATAGCCAATTGATGTGAGGAGACTCTGAATTGTCCCAAAGTGAAACGGAGACCGTGTGATAGTTTAGAGGACAAATAGCGAGGTAAAACTGGAAGACCAATGGCATCCTGCTTTAGAAAGTGATTCCGGTAGTAGTCAGACTTAACCCCCAGTTGGTGACGCCAAGTACGGTCGAGATATGCTCTGTATAAAAAATGTCTAATGTACTGGTGTGTAACCAAAGGGAGATTAGTGATAGTGATACCAAATGCTTCCATGAGGAAGTGTGATGCCTGAGAGAACCATGATAGCCGGTATCCCTGAGTCTGAAGGTGATGAGAGGACATGAGTGTAGTCTGCGTATATCGCTGCTCGGTATCAGGAAGTGCCTGAGCTCTCTGGATGTACGTGATAAGTTGGAAGGCTGCCTCAATCTGAATAGGGGGGGTGGCAAACTCTGCAAGGATGATCTCATGGGAACCGAGGGCTTCGCTCAGATCATGCAAGCCAACATGGTGGTCTGTAAGCGTGAAATGTTGGACCATTGTGAAGATGATAGCACTTACTCGGGGCATCTCGGATAGACTTACGGAAGTAGAATCTCTCCAGCTGGACTAGGGAAGAGTGGCGCTTCCCAAGTCTAGAAGTAGCCGCCTGTCTCATGCTGAAGGTAGGACCAGAGAAGAGCACGCCCAGGTAAGTGTATGAAGAAACCACCTCTAGGGACTGTCCATCAAAGGTAAGCTCCTGGCGCTGCATGAAGGCCTGAGAGGTATTGAAGACCATAACTTTGGTCTTCGAGAGGTTCACCCCTAAACCCCACTGGGTACAAAAAGTGTGTAAACAGTCCAACTGTCTCTGTAATCCCTCTCTGGTACGGGAGACTAGTACCACATCATCCGCATACAGAAGGATGACAATCTGAATGTCTCCCAGCCGACAACCATCCCCACCACACTGAGAGATGACTTGCTCTAGCTCGTCAATATATAATCGAAAGAGTACTGGTGAGAGAGGGCATCCCCGCTTAACCCCAATAGTACTCCAGATTTGCTCAGAAATGCCACTACCATGGCGAAAGCAACCCAAAACCCTCTCATAGAGAGCCATGACGGCTAGAATAATATCTGTAGAGAAACCCAGGTCTCAGAGTCTCTGGATAAGTAAAGAGCGTGGGACAGAATCAAAGGCTTTTATGAAATCCACAAAACAACAATAAACCTTTTCTTTCCTGTGTCTAACCTCCTCAATGATGGCTCGGAGTGTGAATATGTGATCTATAGTGGAATAATGAGCGCGGAACCCTGCCTGACCCAAAGCATGTAATCTCTTAGACTCTGCCTCTGAGCTAACTGCAGACTGGAGGATGACGCCATATAACTTTGCAAGGACATGTCCAATCATAATAGTGCAGTAATTACCAGGTAGCATGGGGTCACCATTTTTATGGATAGGATGTATGATGTTGGTGCACCAAGAGGATGGGAAGCCCTCAACAACAACATGGTTAAGGAGAGTGGGTAATGTAGGGGCAAGGGTATCGGGGGCGTGAATCAGTAGCTCAGACTCAAGGTCTTCAATGTCTTTGGAGCGGTGGGTTTTCAGCTTTTTGATTGCTGCTCGAACCCAGTCAGGGGTGAAGAAGGGGAAGTCTGAAGGTCGAGGAGAGATGGAGATGGGCGTATTAGTGGGTATTGTGTAAAGCTGGGTAGCATAGTCGCTCCAAATATGTAAGTCGTCCAGAAGAGGCGGGGGGCACGACGGATAAACTCACGCCAAAAGGCACCAGAGGAGGAGCGGAGAAGAAGGTTCACAAGGCGGTTTCCTTTAGAGTCATCATAGGCACGCTTTTTTTTTTTTTTTGCGACGAAGTGTGCGGTTGTATGCCGTGAAGAGCGGAGGAGATGGCGGGTGTGGAAACAAGCATGTGTGATAGTGCGGTGGATGGAAAGGTCGGGATGATCGTGGATGGATTGGTTTGTGTTTATGAGGTTTAGAGGGGAAAGCCAAAGTAGCTGCAGAGTGGAGACAGGTGGTGAGGAAGGCGGCTTGTGACTCCAGCGATTCACTGTGTGGAAAAGAGTGAAGTAAGGAGGTGAGGGATTCCTGGTAGAGTGGGATGGAGAGGGGGTGGAAGGTGTATTTGGTTGCACGGGAAAGGATGGACTGGTGTAGAGGTTGTAATGGTGGAAGGTGGTCAATAGCGAAGATAAACGAATGATTGGAGAGGGTGGTAGGGGAGATATGGAATCTATGAATGAGAGGGATGGATGACGGTGACCCCATGAGGTAATCAACCACACTATGACCCCCACTGTGAGGGTGACAAGTATAGCTACCAGAGTTAGGCCAGTGAGGTAGGCCATTATAAATGGCTAACTCATGTGCCTCACCAAACTGCAACAGGTACTCACCATATAAAGTAATAGGTCCCGGTCCATCATCGGAAATCCTATTGATCCCCAAGCTGTCATTATCAAGGGATGAACTCGCATCTGGTCTGTAGCATCATGGAACTCTGTCTGTCGTGAAGCTGTCCGGGCATTAAAATCCTAGTGAGGAAAATATGCCCCTGCTCTGCAAATCTGATGATATCCGCTGAAAGGTCCAAATAAGGTGAGCCAACACCCTCAACAAAGGAGGAGGACTCTGGAGGAAAATAGCAGGCAACAATGAAGATGTCCCTGTCCAAACCAATCGCTCGTCCTGTGATACGAAGCCGAATATATTGTGCATGCTCATCATCCCGACGAACTCAAACATCTGATGAAGGTACTCTATGTAGAGACAAGCCACTCCTGAACCACGGCCACTGGCTGATCTAGTCCTGTATATTGAATCCCATCTGTATCTCGGGAAGGTCGGTAAACCGCGCACCTGGTTCTTGTGAGTCTCCATAAAAAACAATAGGTCCCGTGCAGTGATAAAGTCAATCAAATCACCTGCTGTAGAGGATGAGTGGATGCCATCACAATTGCATACCCCAATTTGAAGATGGCATGGTATGGATGGGGCCCCGGGATGCTCCCAATCCCGGGGCCCCCGACTTCCTAGCTTTGGGAACGGCTAGGGGTGCCAGCAACAAATCGTATCTGACCATCTCGACATATGACTCGTCTACCAGTCTCTCGAGCGACCTGGAAGGCTTTACGCCTCTCCTCAACCTTGATATAGGTAAGATCGTCGTCCATATGTATGGTAGTGCCACGTAACTGGGCTCTACAGTGTAAAGCTTCTCTGCGGCTGTCTAGGGATGTGAAGCGAATGATCAGTGTAGCTGCATCTCTAGTGGTCCTGCAAGCTGAATCTAGCCCATCAGTCACATGTCCTAGAGTGGTCTCGAGAAATCTCGTAGCCTCGGCAATGGCGTCTTGTGTCCGGTATCCCACGAAACCTGATGTTATGGGCTTTTTACTCCCTTGACCGCTCTTTCGAAATGGTGGCTGAGATGACTGAGGAAATGGGGGCGCTAGGCTTGGTGCCTTTCTTTAAGACTACTGCCCATGAATCTTTATGCTGTTCGATTTTACTCTCAAGCTCCCGTATCATGGTGGTGGTCGTTTCTGAGGCTGTAACCTGCTTAGTATTGATCACTTGCTCCAACGAGGTGACTTTGGACTGGAACAGGTTCTTTTCCTTTAGTAAGGAGACCACTACTCCTTTCAATCGTGAAAGTTCTTGCTTCAAAAGTTGAAAATCGGCTCTCATTTGGTCAGCTTCCCAAGAGGAAAATAGTTCGGTTGATCTGGAGGGAGTGTATGGGATTATTGTAGGTGGAGGAGCCGTGGATTCTTGGGAAATAGGAATAGGAAGGAGGCCCGTAGGAATGGCTAAATTCATAGGATTGGAGATCGATGAAGACGAGGAAGAGGTGGAAGAAGAGGAAGATGAAAGAGAAGGAGCAGAAGAAGAAAGTGATTGTGGAGAAGAAGAGGCAGGGGGGGGTGCTACATCTACATCAACATCAACAGGCAGCGCTGCTTGCGTTGCGTGGCAGGCAACGCTGCCACATCATCAGTCTGCAACGTGGTGAAGTCAACGAGCAGCGAGGGGTGAACTGTAGCAAGGGGTGAGTCAACAGCGACCGGGGGGGGGGGGTTTAGCAGCGAGGGGGGGGGGAGGATGAGGTGCCGGTTGTAGGGGAGCGAGTCCGTATGGCGCGAGGAGGGCCTGACCCTCAAGGAGGAGCCATGGTACTCAGCAAATGCGCGCCCTGTCAGCCCTAGAGCCCCCCAGCACTCTGAAGTGTGCGCGCCCAGTCCGCTACGTGCCCAGCAGCGACCAGTCAGCAGAAGCACGCCCAGTCAGCTCGCCTCCATCCTTCTCTGACCAACGTGAATTGCAATTTGGAAGTTGACTTTCTTCTGCTTCTTGCTTTTTCAGTAATTTATCCTTGTAGCAACTCCTTCGTTGGATAACCATAGATATCATAGTATCTTCCTACCAGTTTTCCACTGTAGATATATGACCTAGAATAAAAGCTTTGCCAATCTACTGTACTCTTTATCTGCAAAACTGAAAGGCCTTGAACTCACTCGGACGCATCATCATCTATTGATTGACCAGTGATGAATCCACGAATGGCATCCTGTCCAGCGAAATAATTGTAGTGTTGCCTGCCTAAAGTGACGTCAAACACGCTCCCTAAGATGTTCAAGAAGTTGGGTAGGCTATCGTCTGAGCCAGAGAGCTCCTCCTTTGTCCACAATTTCTAGTTTATAGCACTGAAATGCCAACAAGCAAGCAGGTGGCGCATATCATATTAAGCTGCATTACAAATCTTTAGCTTCCGCTCCTGTTGCATCACAAATCTATAGCAGACGTTGCCTTACAAATCATTGGCTCACGCTGCCTTGGCATTCAAATCGTTGCGTTGAGCTTCCAAACCCCTGAGGTTATATGACTTGAGGCGCAGCTCTCAGCTATGGTGAAGGCGAGTGCATTGCTCCTTCATTGTTGATCCATACATGTATACATATGACAGGTCATGGCAGTTAGCGAAAGTTCAAGGTTGCGTGAGTTGCTCCATAAGGAAGGACAACCAGCCAGCGATGAGGCACAGCTGTGATGGAGCAGCCAGTGATGGATCAGGAAGGTGGGCAGCCAGCGATCATGGAGAGAGAGAGAGAGAGAGAGAGAGACCGAGAGACCTTTATTAACGTCTTTAGAATGCCAAAAGGCATATAGGATCAAGTACATCTCAAGTGTTATGAAAGCAGCAAATAAATGTCTCCATAAATAGCAAATATAACTACTAAATAATAGCCTATCAAGACTAGACAAATAAACAAACTCTCCTCTGTCATCAAGACATGAAAATATGAGATAATGTACAGGTACATGGTGCAGTAAAGCTGTACAGTAACCATCCGAACTATATGGGAAGTCATGTCATGTCACCACCGGACCACAACTGAAGAAAGCAATGATAGAAGATGATGACAAAGACGATGCAGCAACTGATGAATTGGGCCTGCGTACATGAGCTCTACATCTGCGAGGTCTTTGTGTAGCCATAATGAGTGGTTTGGAAGCAGTGCGCTGTGGGCGATCTCGATGAACATCCCTAGATAAGATGTCTGACCCATCCTTTGACAAAATGTCGGTCATCTGCTTGAGATCGCCTCCTAGAGAAAAAAGAAGTAATCTGAGTTTACTGAGTGGGGTATCCAGATTGATCTCTCTGACAAATATCTATACGGAGCAGGAAGATCTCACGCAACATCGATGCCACACAATGAGGGTCCGCATATGAAATGAGTGAGCGTAGTGTGATTGGAGGATCCCGGAAAAGACAATGATAGCGTCCTCGGATCTCATAATAGATAGGACACTTGAATAGAAAGTGTTCCTCTGACTCCACCTCTCTCCTGAGGAAACCCTGGAAACACCCCGTCTCCACATACAACTGATGTGAGGAAACTCGGAACTGTCCCAATGTAAATCAGAGGCAATGTGAAAGTCAATTGTCCAAGTAGCGAGGCAAAACTGGAACCCCAACATTGTCAAGCTCTAGGAAACTGACGCGGTAGAAGTTTGACCCCCAAGGGCCCCTGCCATCTCACTCGAGAATATGCACGATAAATAAACCCCCTGAGATACTGATAAGATCCGTCTTGTAGATCAGATATATCAATGCCATATATGTGCAAGAGACGAGAAGCCTGGGAGTACCATGAAAACTGATGTCCCTGAAGTTATGGACTTGGCTCATTACATTCGTCGCATCCATTTACATGTACTTTACTTTATGCATAAGCAGGCCTTAGGCCCTTTTTATTCATTAGTGACACTTAGACTATATGGTTGGCCTTTGGCCTTATTATTCATTATTAGGCCATTTGGACATATTACTGGAGAGTGGGGGCCTTCTTGGAGGGCGAACTATTATCCCTCCCAGTTGGGCCCTAGCCACCGGAAGCTTCCTTTTAGGGCTTCCTTTTGGTTATAAGTAGGGAAATTGTGTCATTTGTTATTCAGTTGATGATATTGATCTCTCTCTTTAGTCTCCTTAATCTCTCTCTTTCCTGCTTTCTAGGGTTAAGTCTTGCTTATGTGCTGCTTTCATAGCTTAGCTCTAGATCAATTGTGGCTTCATCTGTAACTTGGTATCAGAGTACTTTTCTGAGCATAATCTTGGGAATTTTTTTTCTTTTTCTTTCGCTGCCTTGCCCTGCTCCTCCATCGCTGCTCCTACAGCTCCATTGCTGCCTTGACAGCCCTGCTCCATCGCTGCCCCTTGCACTCCTTCCTACTTAGCGCTCCCCCTGCTTTGCTCCCTCTCTTCCTTGCTGCCCAGCGCTCCTCCTCCTTCCTTTCCATCGCTGTCCCTGCCTTCCAACCTGTCACTTTCATCCAACATGTTCCCAGTTTGCAGCCATCTTCCACAATTATTCCCAGCCTGTCCAGCGCCCATCCTCATCCAAAAATCACCCAATTCCGTCATCGTTTGCTATTCCAAATTGCCAAAATCCTTCAGCCTGTTTAGCGCTGCCCCAGCCCTTCCGACTTGTCACTTTCGCCTATTATTTTATCCGTTTCCAGCCATCTTTCACAGTTTATCAAAAGGCTCTCCAACGCCCATCCTCAGCCACATTTCACAGAATTCTGACTCCGTTTGATATTCCAATTTGACATTTCCCTCCTGGCTGTCCAGCGCATTTTTACAACCTTCATTTTCACTTTTTCCATTTGTTGATTGCTGCCCTTTCTTAGTTGTGATAATATTGGTTTTAATAGACTAATTTGGGGTGACGACAAGAGTTCGCTCCCTCAAGTTCTCGTCTATTCCTTCCACTATCATTATGGCACATTCACCTACCCCGAGTGAAACTGTTCAGGAAAACTTATCCGATCAGTTTCGTCGCACGGATGATACCTTTTCTGGCCTCGTTCTTCGCTTCAATACGGTTATGACCGGCTTTGCTACTATGCAGTCACAGATTGATTCTTTACAGCCTCATGGTCCTGGTAAAGCTCCTCTTTTTCCTTCATTCGGGACCCCCCGTCCATTTGGATTTCCATCTTCCTCTACTAGTCAGCCTACTGGTGGACCGTTCATTCCACCTAACCCACCTCTTAGTTTCTTTTCACGTCCCCCAGTTCTGGAGCGCCACTTTGCTTGAGACTTTCGTGATAGGGTACAACTTGCCACCTATTCCGGTTCCTCTGATCGGAACTTATTAGAGAATTGGTTTGCTAAACTTGACACATATTTTCAAATCTACCCTAAGACTCATCCTCAGAAGATCCAGTTGGCTACTTTACTCTTTGATGGACACGCCTCCACATGGTGGCGAGTTTATCGAGCTGATCCTGATTGGGACGGGCTCCATATATGGCATACCTTTCGCCGTGACCTCCGTCATGCTATGATTGATCCTCAGTGGCTCGACCGCCAACGTGATACATTCCGTAGTCTCACTTAGACCAGTGACCTTGCTTCTTATACAGTCAGTTTATGGAGCTTTCTTATCTTTTCGCAAATCTACAGCCCACTGAGCTTATTTCTCATTACATTGCTGGGCTTCGTGGTGCCTTACGTTATGATGTTTCTTCCTTCTGTCCTCCCACACTTGTTGAGGAGATGTCTCTTGCCAGTTTTTTACAGCACAAGTACTCTGACACCCTTCCCGCTTCTCCCGACCCCGTCCTTCTGCTTCATCTTTTTCCGCTACGTCCACCCCTACACCTACCCCTTCTGTTCCAGCTCTTTCCATTGTCCCTTCGTCTCCTCGTCCTCCGACCCCTCGACCTGCTTTTGTCCGACGTTACACGTCTGCAGAGTTCGCTGACCTTCAACAGAAGCGTCTTTGCTTTCGTTGTAAGAGTCCTGACCATTTTGCCCGTGATTGCCGTCAGCTTCTCCCTACTACTACTGCTGTTTTTTACCATGAGGGCACTACTCCAGATGATTCCAATATCTACATTCATATTTTTGATGAGCCTGACCTATCCTCTGAGCCTTCCACTGATTTACTTCCTGCTACTTGCCATGCTCAGCTTGCCTATGCTACTTGGACAGGGCGTCCTGGTCCTCGCTCCATTCGGTTACGTGTATGCATTACAGGGCGTGAGTATATTGCTTTAGTTGATACTGGCAGCACTCATTCTTTTATCAACAGTTATATCACTAGTCGGATCCGTGCTTCACCTGTTCATGCTTCACAGCCTCTCACAGTTGAGGTTGCCAGTCCCCATTCTTTTCCTAGTTCTCAGATGTTTCAGCGTTTACCATATCGCATTGGAGATTTTTCTGGACAGGCAGATCTTTACATTATTCGTATGGAGCGTTATGATCTTATCCTTGGTGCTGATTGGTTTGCATCTCTTGGAGCCGTTACACTGGACTTGACACAACAGACATTGACATTTGTCCATGATGCAGTTACACACTCACTTGTTGGCATTGATTCTCAGGGAGACTTCTAGTTGATTACTGGGACTCAGTTTATTCGTAGCCTGCCGAAGGCTCATTGTGCAGCCTTATTATGTGTTCAGCGGGCAGTACCAGTTCCTCCAGTTTCTACTCCAGCAGCTGTTCCTCAGGTGATCTCTGACTTATTACATCAGTATGCTTTTGTCTTTTCCGAACCTACGACGCTACCACCACTACATGATGTGAACCATCATATTGACTTGCGTCCTGGTTCTGCTCCTCCTTCCCGTCCCCCTTATCGTATGTCTCGATCTGAGCATGATGAGCTTGAGCTCCATATTACTACCTTGTTAGATCAGGGTCTCATTGTTCCTAGTCACAACCCTTTCGGTGCCTCTGTTCTCCTTGTTAGTAAGAAAGATGGTATCAAACGCCTTTGTATTGATTACCGTGCTTTACATAAGTTGACTATTCGTAATCAGTACCCTATTCCGCACATGGATGACCTCTTTGACCAGCTCGGTACCTCTAAAATCTTTTCTAAGATAGACCTTCGTTTTGGATATTACCAAATTAGGATGCACCCTTCTGACGAACATAAGACTGCTTTTCGTACTCATCCATCATACCAAGGTTGGTATGATGAGGTTTTGGCCAATTGGGTTTTCTGCGATGTTTGGATGGAAAGGCCATAGAGGCGGCAATGTTAAGAGTAGTGGTGAGGAACGATGCTTGGGAATGGAGTGGGCAATCATAGGGAAATCCCGGAAGATGAAGGAGAGAGCATCTTGATAAAAATCAGTATATGCGTTATTAAATGTGTATTTAGGGGCACATTATATATAAGAGGAAGTAGATGAAGAGAGATCTAGTATAGAGTCCAAATTGAGAGAAAGAAAAGAATGGTCTGATAATGTAGTGGGAGATACAATAAAGTCAGGACTTAGATAGAAAAGGTATAAGAGATGGTGACCCCATGAAATAATCCATGACACTAGGTCCCCCGCTATAAGGATGGCAGGTATAATCACCAGACCTCGACTAGCATGATAAGCCATTGAAAATGGCAAGCTCGTGGGCCTCTCCCAGTAAAGAAAGTGCTCACCATATGCAGAGATCGGGCCACCATCGTCGTCAAATATCTTGTGAATCCCCATATCTGTATTGTCCATGGCATGTATCCTCAAAGTGTCATCCGTAAGTGTATGAAACTTTGTCTGTCTAGAGGAAGGCATGGCGTTGAAATCCCCAGCCAGAAGTATATAACCATGCTCCACATAAAGGAGAATATCCGAGGACAGGTCAACATATGGTGAACCTGTATGATCGGAGAAAACTGAAGACTCTGGTGGAAAATAGCAAACTGCTATATACAAATCCCTATCAAGCCCCATACTTCGGCCAAGAAGTCGAAGCCACAAAAAGCGTGCCAGCTCATCCTGTCGAACCAGAGAAATGGTAGGCTGTAATGAGTCTCTGTAAACATGCAACTCCACCAGAACCTCTACCTCCTGCAGATCTAATCTCTGGGTGAAAGGTTGAAAACCATCTGAAATCATGAAAATCCGGTAGTCCACGAAATTGACTCTTATGAGTCTCTGTGGAAAGAAGGATATCCCTGTGATATAAAGTCAGCTAAGTCTCCTGTAGCTGGTGAAGAATGGATCCCGTTACAGTTCCATAGACCAAAACGTAGATGATGTGGATGATGAGGATGGGGTCCCGGGCTGCTGCTACGCTCGAGAGCCCCAACTTCCTAGGCACTGGAAGTGGATGGACCACGATCCAAATATCGAACCTAACCATCTCGATAAACAGCAAAATGTTCTGATGCTTTAGCCTTCTGAAAAATCTTCTTGCGTTCCTGAGCTTGGATGTAAGTAAGATCCTCATCCAGAAAAATCTGTGTGCCCTTTAATTTAGACTTGAGTCTCAGTATTTTGGTTCGTTCTTCTTTTGATGTGAAACAAACAATGAGGGTGGCATTGTCTTTCTTGGTGCGCCATGCATTATTCAATCCATCGGTATTGAAACTCAGTGTGGTAGTTAAAAAAGATTGTGCTTCCTTCATAGCATCTTGAGTGTCGAGAACACCTTGAAATCGAACATTAAGAGCTTTGAAGTCACGTAATTTTTCTTCAGATATTGTAGCAGAGATAACCGCGAACATAGGAGCAGCATTACCTTCCTCTTTTTGAAAACGCGAAGCCCAGGAGCTTCCTTACGTTCACCTAGGTGTCGCTCCAGTTCATTGATCTTAGTTGTCACTGCGGATGGCATTCCCTCTAGAATCTGGATTTTCTGCTTGAGAACACTATTGTCTTGAAAAGATGTAATATGGCCCGCGACATGAAGGGCCACTGGTGGTCTCTGACGTCGTCTGGGAGGATGAAGAGGTCTCCTTGTGATAGGTCGAGTAGCTCGTGCTGCAACATGAGTATGTGTGGGACGTCTGATGATGTTCCTATTACTTTATCTTCTTTTCTTATTAACTCTCGTGATTCTATTGTGGAGACTCATCTGTTTATGTTCGTTTATCTTTTGGACGTCAGAAGTTTGTACAGGGTGTTCTCTTACTAAGAAATTGTCTGCCCGTTACTATGGTCTTTTTCAGATTGTGGAATAATTTAGCCTTGTTGCTTCGTGCTTTTGTCATTTTTTTCTGGTGAACCTTGTGATCCTTCGTTTCCTACTGATCCTGAACTTTTTCCATTTTTACCTGCTGCTATTTTACAAGTTCGGGTCGTTTTACGTCGTTGTCGTCTTCTTGTCCAGTTTTTGGTCCAATGGCACATTCATCTAGTTGATGGAGCTACATGAGAGTCTTTCGATGTTTTTGCCCACTCACGTTTATTGCAAGAACAAGTTCATTTTCTCTATGTGTTGGTGCGCGACACCATTGTTTTGGATCCTGATGTCGCACCATTTTCTATTTTTGGTGATGCGGTTTATTCTTGTTGCTGATTTCCATGACGTTGGTGTCCTTGATTCTGATGTTGTTGCTGGCATCCCTCCTGCTAATTTCTTAGATATTGATGGTCCCGATGCTCCTGCTGCTTCTGCTCTTTATTCTTCATTACTTGTTGATGATGATACCTCAGTTGCCCGATGACCTCCATTACTTAGATACTGATCTAGTCTTATCATCTACTAGAATTGAGATTAATAATTCTCTTTGCTTCATTGTACCGAAAGCGGATATCTGTGGCTGTAGGGGATTCGGCTTTTGGACTGACACCACTATCACAAAATGTATAACCCAGGAAAGAAAACGACAATCCAGTGGTACTAAAGTAGCTCTAGTAGTTAAAATTTTATAGCCCACGTTGAGGGAAATGTTTAAGAAGGGGGGAGTGTTATGGACACGCATTATAGTCCATACTTCTCTACTTTCGACAGTATTAGTGGACACACAGTTTATATTACACGTGACGGGCCTAGAAATTTTACATGGTTTTCTATTTTTGGCCCTAATTTTGAATTTCACTTTCCCTCCAAATCAATATGGAGGTAGGGTTTGTCCACTATAAATAGTCACGAAGGCTGGTCATTTACTAGTTTTGATTATTGATTCTTGGGTTTCTTGTAGGGGAGTTGTACTATTTTGGAGATCTTTGTAACGATCTACTTGAGCCATCGACGACCATTGATATTCATACAGTTTCTTTGTTGGAGAATGGTATGTGAATGCCTTTTGCTATTTTTTATGCATCATTGATACTAATACCTGTGAATCTATTCATAACAATAAGGAGCTTATTGGGCCCTCAAATACAGAGACCTTTGAGGAAGAGGAGTACACTAGGGAAGAAGAGGAGTCAGGAGGATGAGGAATCACTTGATCATGACGATGGCTCCAGCATTAGTGGTGTTGATGATGATGGTCAGGGGGAGCATATGGTGGCCTGAGACTTTCCGAGGATGGCTAGGGGGGTTCTCTCTCATGGAGTCAGGAGGATGAGGAATCACTTGATCATGACGATGGCTCCAGCATTAGTGGTGTTGATGATGATGGTCAGGGGGAGCATATGGTGGCCTGAGACTTTCCGAGGAGGGCTAGGGGGGGTTCTCTCTCATGTGTGTGGCTATTGTTTCATAGGAATAGGAATCTTGTCTTGGGTTACTTGTATGAGCAAGGCGGTTTTCTAACATGGTATCAGAGCATGGTTCAAGATTCGAGAGAACAAGGAGGTATTCTAACGAACGGAATCAATTCATAAGGGATTGATTTGGACGTCATCTCCAAGGAGAAAAGTAGGTGCAGGTGGTGTCCCTAGCCAGCTCTCATTTTCGATCTTCATTCACAATGGTGGCAGCTTTGTGAGAAGATCTGACACTACGCGGGGGAGTTGAGCTGCAAGGAGGAGATTATGAAATCTGCCTCAGATTTCAGGTTGCTGTAGGTGCTGGAGGACAGGTCAGATCGTTGGAAGAGGTTGGATAGCTGAAAAAAATGCCCATAGATCTGTAGAATTTAAGAGAGAGAGAAGGAGAGAGAGCTACTGACCAGATTATTGGAGAGCCCTTGTTGCTGTAGTATTGTTGGTAGTGGTGGTCAAGGATTGATGAATCTACTTGGTAATGTCCACAAGGTCACAGGAAGAAGACTTTGTTGGATCACTGCTTGCTGAAAAACGATGAGGATTGCTTGTTACAGATCAGCCTGCCTTTAAGTTGGCTGTTATGCTTGTTGCTACATATGTTGTAGCATTCTGCTTCGGCCTATGATCAGATATAGTCTATGATTGACTGATTGTGGTTGCCTACTGCTCTCTACCAACGCTATATACCTACTACATGATCTGCATGCACATGAGATTGGTCAGTTACAGATATTGCAAGTCTTTCGTCTGATTGCCTCGCGAAGTTCTGCACTGTTATTTCTGTTGGTGAAGTGTTTGTGCTGCTACTGGTCGGTTCACACTACAAGCGTTCACATAACTTGCTGAAATATGTGCAGAATTGCGACTGTGTATGGTTTGAAGTCTGTGAAGGCAAGGAAGGTTCATACAGACTAAAATCCTGATGACCCAAAAGTAGAGGGTACACAACAAAGAACCAGCAAAGAAGAAGGGACCCTCAAAAGGTGGTGGAGGCTTCAAAGGCCAAATGTAAACCTAATTTGGCTTGCATGCAAGGATGCAAGTTATTGGCTGTGGTTAGTTAGAGATTTTTAAGAGAAATCTCGAGCATAATCAAGTGGATCATACATGGGAAGCTTACTTGGAAGAAGGTCTCAGGAGTCAAGACCTTACAAGTGGTAACTTATGAAAGTACCAGGAGAATTGAAGTGGATTCAATTCAAGGAATCGACACAAGTGGAGCCAACTACTTATGAAGTAGACGTTTCTAATGTGGGTGTTGATGCATGATATGAATGTTGGTGAGATCCTTTGTGGTAGCTTGGAAGATGTTCAGAGAGACCAAGGGAGTCACTATCTTCAAGCAAAGTTCTTAAGGTTAAGGCAAAGGTTATCATGTCTACGTTATATGATTCAGGGGGAGTCAAAGTTCTTTGATCCAAAGGAAGTCAAGGAATCGGGTGACATGTTGCACTCATGGTGGTCACACATATACGCTAAAACTTAGGAACAATGGACAGAGGTCCACCACAATGGAAGAGTGACTTTGGATCTCCACCCACTATCCTGTACCTAGCTCTACATCCACAGGCCACCATATAGGACCAGCGCCCACAACCTCCAGGAGGCCATGCACTCCTCTCACATGCATGTCCTACCTAACTTTAGGGACCTACCCTTAGTAACTTAGGGTGCCCTCCACTTAGTGGCACTCCCTATGGATATAGACCAAGCCCTCTAGATCCTAGTACCTAAGGGTTATTATCCTGAACTACGGGGTTGAGTGTCACCCCGCCGGGACCCCCTAGGGACTTACGAGCCACATGTATCCTTGTGTTTGCCAATGGCCATAACATCTCCTCCCCCTAAAAGGAGCTTTCGTCCTCGAAAGCGATATCTTCAAGGATGAAATCAGGATAGCTCTTGCGAAGCTTGCTTACAGACTCCCAGGTTGCCTCTTCTTGGGACCCGTCCTTCCACTTGACTAAAACTTCTCGAAAGACCGCATGACGAGTCTTGCGGTTTCAGAATTTCCTCTGGTTCATGTGGCAAGAAATTAGGTTCCTCAAAGTCTATTAAGGTTTGTTCTGAGACAATATTGTCTCCTTCTCACATCACCCGTTTCAGTTGACTGACATGAAAGACCGGATGTACCTTTGCGGATTCTGGCAAACGCAGCTTGTAAGCAGAACTTCCAACTCTCTTGAGTATTGTGAATGGCCCACAATACCTTGGGGACAACTTAGGGCACTTGCCTGTGCTTAGAGTGGTAGAGTCTTCAGGAACTTTCAGAAACACCCGATCACCTTCTTGGAAGATAACTTCCCTACGGGTTTTATCCGCATAATGTTTAGCTCGCACTTGCGCTTGCTTCACATTAGCTTTAGCTATCTTGATCATGGTTTCCATATCCTCAAGAAACTCTCTAACACTCTGTACTTTTTCTTTCCTAAGCCCTACGGCCATGGGGGCTCTAGGCTGAAATCCATACATTAGCATGAATGGACTATACCCTGTAGTGGTGTGTTTAGTACTGTTATAAGCAAACTCCAAAAGCAGAAGATACTCTTTCCAATTGATTTGCTTCTTACTAACATGCTCGTAGCATATCTTCTAGAACCTGATTGACCCTTTCTGTCTGACCATCCGTTTCGGGATGATCAGTGGAGCTCATAGACAACTTAGTCTCTAACTTGTTAAACATCGCCCTCCAAAAGGTACCTGTAAACTTTGGATCTCGATCACTGACTATATTGGCGGGAGGCCATATAGCTTATAAATATTTTCTATAAAAAGCCTGGCGACTTCTGGAGCTGTAACAGTTTTCTTGGTTGGTACAAACCGCACCATCTTGGTCAAACAGTCTACAACTACCCAGATCGAGTCATGGGCTTTACTCGTTCTTGGTAACCCCACTATAAAATCCATGCTGATACTCTCCCATCTACCATTGGGTATCTCTAGTGGTTGGAGGAGCCCGCCTACCTTGAGACGCCTGGCATGTGGTGCACCTTAGCACGTACTCCTGTACGTCTTTCGGCATACTAGGCCAATAAAACTTATTCTTTGCAAGAGCATAGGTCCTCTTTATCCCGGGATGGCCTGCACTGGGACTATTGTGACTTTCCTCAAGAATTTGGCGCCTAAAGTCACCGTCCTTGGGTACACATACTCTTCCTTTATAAAGGAGGTACCCGTCCTCAATGGAGAAATTCTTCCATCGAGCATCCGCAACACTTGCTGATGGCACATCCACTTTGGATGTTTTCGCAACATCTTCAGGCGGCGCGTCCCGTCCCGACGCAACTGCAACATCTTCCGATGGCCCCGCAACATTCTCAGATGGCCCTGGTGTGGCTGTGGAATTCCTTTGCTCAATAGCCTGCCACACAAGTGTGTAGTGAGAATCACTAACACACTTTCCTCTGAGTGATTCCAGGAATTCACTCCTGAATGCCATAAAACTTAGCGCGCTTACCATGGGCATTCGACTCAGGGCATCAACTACTACATTGTAGCGCCCTTTCCTGTACCTTAGTTGATAGTCAAACTCTTGGAGAAGTTCGGCCCAACGAGCTTTTCTTCCTTTCGAGTTGCTTTGGGAGGAAAGCCACTTGATACTTTCTTGATCAAACACGATCTCAAACTTAGCTCCATAGAGGTAGTGCGTCCATTTCTTAAGAGCATAGACTATTGCAAACAACTCCTTCTCATAAGTGGAATAATGCAACTGGTGTTTATCTAGTTTCTTACTCTCAAACGCGACCGGACGGTCGTGTTAAGTGAACAACACCGACTGCCTGATCACTGGCATCGGTCTCTACTATGAATGCTTCATTTGGATCCACTAAACTTAAGACAGGAGCAGTTGCAATTGCAGCCTTTACATCTTCAAAGCTCGCTTGTTGTTTAGGCCCCCAACTAAAGTACTTGCCCTTACCCTTGAGCAGATCTGTCAAAAGAGCAGTCAAGAGGGCATACTGATGGATAAACCTCTTGTAAAATCCATTGTAAAATCCAGCCAATCCGAGGAAGATCTGCAGCTCTTCCACCGAAGTTGGTGCTAGCCATCGCATAATTGCAGCTACCTTTCCAAGATCCATCCTGATCCCCTCAGCGGAGATAATATGTTCGAGATAGTGAATCTCTTCCTTGAAGAATTCACATTTTGATTCCTTTACAACAAGGAATTCTCTCTCAGGACCTGGAACACTTGACACAAGTGTTCAAAATGCTCTTCTTTAGTACGACTAAAGACCAGGATATCATCAAGGTAGATTATTACAAACTTGCCCAAGAGATGTCTGAACACGTTGTTCATTAACCTCATAAATGTTGCTGGGGCATTGGTTAATCCAAAGGGAAGAACCAAAAACTCATAATGACCATTCCGTGAACGAAAAGCCATTAACGGAACGTCATGTTCTTTAATACGTACCTGATGATGTCCAGACCTAAGATCTATCTTAGTAAAATACTTTGCCCCTTTGAGTTGATCAAAGATCTCATCTATCCGGGGCAAAGGATACTTATCTTTAACAGTGAGTTTATTTAAAGCCCTATAGCCTATGCACATACGCATAGACCCATCTTTTTTCTTAACCAACAAAATGGGTGCGGCCCATGGTGATTTACTGGGTGTATAAACCCTTTAGCTAAATATTCTTGCGGTTGCCGCTCTACCTCTACGTGTTCCGAATGGCTCAATCTATAAGGAGGCTTACTAATAGGTTTGGTCTCGGGTATTAATTCTATGGGATGATCTACCTCTCTTCTCGGGGGTAACCCGGAAGGTAAATCGCTAGGAAAGGCGTCTTTAAAATCATTCAAAATAGTTTGCAAACTCACATCTCTCTCTCTTCTCTCAACAGAAGAAACACATTTCTTTGGATACGGAAAAGATAAACTTGAATCACTTGAAAAAGTTTCAGAAGTAAGGAAACAAAGAAATACCTTTTCAACTTTTCGTTTCCGCACTAGCCGCTTCAACTGCACAGAAGAAACAACTGGCGAAGACGGCACACTTGCATTTCCAACCAACTTAACTTTTTGACCTCTTTTTATGAACTCCAAAGTGTTATCAACATAACTACGAACAAGACCACCAATAGTTTCTAACATAAACAACCATTCACGACCAAGTATTACATCTGCCAAGGCCAAGCTCATTACTTGAAAGTCTAAAGTATCTTGATAGTCTTGGATTTGTATGGGAACTTGTGGAACGAAAGCATCATTAATATCTTTACGCTGACCATCGGCAAGTGTAACCACGTACTGATGATCACTTTGTTTTTGCTCTAACTTCAACTTCTTCACCAAAGAATGGTTTAGAAAGTTGTGGGTTGCCCCATCATCCACCATTATCCGAACTTTCTGGCCATTAATACTTCCTAACAGTCGGAAAATAGTATGAGGTCCGACTGCAGGTTGCCAAATGTTGGCAGTATCAAAAAGCATCATCATGCTTAACGAGAAAGGCAACAACCGAATCTCGGTTACGGTCTTTTTCTTCTCCACCAAAGGTGGGAAGGCGCAAATCCTTAGGTACTACCTTATGGGGTGATGGTGGGACAGGAGGACTACTACCGTGGATAGCAGGATTCACTCGATATTGCGCTAAAACAACTTGTTTTAAAGCATAGCGCACTAAGGCTTTGAACGCTATCACGTACTAGTCTTTCAAGTCTGGAAAGCCTTTCATTAGTTTCTTGTTTGAGTATTGGCTTGCTCTTCAACGGACTCTTCTAATTATTTAAGATGATCATATGTTTCTACCACACACTGCCTAAACTCAAAAAGGTTAAATGATATTTCTTCATTTTCATCCCCCTAATTCATATCCTCATCTTGCATGTCGTCATGCGTGGAGGGATTTTGAGAGGGTTCTTGAGTAGGCGGTAAAAGAGGAACTGACTGGCTCTTTTCTACAGGAGAACTTCCATGAGGCAGACTAGACATGACTATATCTTCAAGTTCATCTACTGGAGTATGACTCATGTCTATAAAATTAAGCATGCGCAATAGAATAGACACAACAATGTTTAAACATGCTTCAAAAATCGATTTACTAACACATGCAAGAAGTGTGTAGTAACATGCACTGACATGCAAAACAAAAGAATGAGAGAGAAAGCTTCTCTGATTTGGAAATGCAAGTGGTTGGGCCGCAACAACGTGCAGATTTGACGTGGCAATTCTCGACTTTTTTCCAAAAAATCAGGAATGTTGATCAAACTTCGGACAATCACCAACGCTGATTCTGTTCGCCAATCAACGGGATCTGTTCCTCCTAGAGCGCCCTACTGCATATTAGTTTGCCCAAGTCCAGCTTCTGGAAAATCCGCAACCGTTTGGATTTGTAGCTTCTTCAACTCTAGAAGGTCGATTCTGGCCAAAAACTCAAAAATCTGACTTGAAACGTGAATATCTTGGAAAGTATAATAGATTTGAGCGTGAAATCTGTTGCACCCTCCAGCGAGTAGCCTCCAGAACTTATCCTCAAATTCTGATCCAATTCTGATCACGAATGGGTACCCAACTATCAGCTCCAAAAAATCAGGTCCTGGCGCCCTCAGATACTTGGAGAAGATCAAAACTGATTTTGGTTTGTGATGAACACGTTTTTCTACACAGATGCCACTGAGATCTGAGTGCCCACCACTGTAGCTTGTATCTCCAAAGAACCAGAACCCAAAAAACGTTTTCTGTTGGCACTGAGGGAGGAAGAAGGTATCGCTGAAAAGACAAGAAGAAGGAGAAGAAGGTAGCGCTGGAAGGAGGAAAATCGCTGACCCACCAAACAGGACCAATGATGCTCTGATACCACTATTAGGAACAATGGACAGAGGTCCACCACAATGGAAGAGTGACTTTGGATCTCCACCCACTATCCTGTACCTGGCTCTACATCCACAGGCCACCATATAGGACCGGCGCCCAACCTCCAGGAGGCCATGCACTCCTCTCACATGCATGTCCTACCTAATTTTAGGAACCCACCCTTAGTAACTAAGGCTGCCCTCCACTAAGTGGCACTCCCTATGGATATAGACCAAGCTCTCTAGATCCTAGTACCTAAGGGTTATTATCCCGAACTACGGGGCTGAGTGTCACCCCGCCGGGACCCTCTAGGGACTAACGAGCCACATGTATCCTTGTGTTTGCCAATGGACATAACACTAAAGGATCATTATACAACGGAAGTTCTACATTGAGTAATGAAGACATTCAGATCAAAGTTGATCGTGGATTCTACATCAGAATTGAGGATCTTCATTACATGGGCGCCATGGAGGATACATATGCATACTCGTGCTATGCATAGTTCATGACAATGTAAACATTAAGGGGGAGTGTTAGAGTTAATGTTCACATTAGTACCCCTAATGTTGTCATTTAGGAATATTGGGTAATGCCTACATGCTAATTCTAGGGGGCCTTATCTATATTAAGTAAAGGTCAAGTTAGACTATAGTTAGACAAGTTTTGCTATAGATAGGTGTTGGTGCTTTTACCATATATAGAGACATTAATTACGCAATTGGTTTTAAGTTGCTTTTGCTTTTCGGCATAGACCAAAGTTTATAAGTATGTAGTGCACCCTACCTCATTTGCAATGGGACATAGTTGGAGTTCCTCATCACTTGTGTTCTCTCTCATGTGTTTGGCTATTCTTTCATCACAATAGGAATCTTGTCTTGGGTTACTTGTATGAGCAAGTCGGTTTTCTAACAATTACTAGTAAGTAGATTGTGATTAGTAGGACATATAGTCTAGTTGCTAGTAAGTTGTCACTGTAATGTCAATTGGATTCAATTTGGATCTGATCTGAATTTAATGATTATATACAATATAGTAGCATTGATTTATGTACCTTTATTCGCCATACTTTACTCCTTGAGTGTTAGAACTCTGGAGTTGGGATGTCATTCAGTTCATTTGTTTCTGCCAAACACACAGTTCACATCTTTATGCTGTCATTCCCCAACTAACCCCAAATCATGCTTGATCAGATTGTTTTGATATTGGTTATTGATTTTGGAGCACGTTCTCTTGTTATTGAAGGTAGATGGATTACTGACAACGAGAGTATGTGGTGTTTTATATGCATAACAATTTTGCTTTTAATGGTGAAAATTGAGGTTCTGGCAAGGTTAATAGTTGAGTCTTGAGAGAAAGCTTTACTTTTGAATGTGGAATATATTTTTTTTAGAGAAATTATGTTGTTTGTTGTTGACTTTGCTATTGTGCTTTTTAATCCCATGACAGTATAGTGATGAATATTCGTTTGCAGGTAGTGTTTGGTGATGCTGTGCGTCTTCGGAAAAGTCTTTTACGTTGCGCTTTAACATATTTGGACGCTTTGGTAAGCTAACTGTAAATCAATTTTGGGAAGGATACATATATATATATATATATATATATATATATATATATTAATAATATATAACATACATAAAGCTAAGTGGATCCATTCTTGCTCATGATAACTTAGGTAGCCATTAGCACTATTTTCATCTTAGATTTCCACAGATGGTAATTGGCTCCATCAAGACAATCGATATAACATAATTAAACTACAAACCTCAACTGCCTATGTGACACAACATTTCATGTGGTAGGTTCTCACTTTTTTATAGGATGCTAATTATACCAAGTAATCATAATGTTCTTTTTGAATTAAGGTTTCTAAAGAGGTTTCAGACTTGCACCTCATTACCATGGACCTTTTCAGATCATTGAGCATCTCAAACCGACTATCTAGCTTCCACCTACCACCAAACCTTTTGGCATATTCCATGCATGCATGCTCGGTTGGTGGTTTTGAAGCTTCTTCTCACAGTAAAAGTGCTCTCTCCTACCTGAAATTCTGGCTGTTACAACTCCGCCTGTGGCCCGTGGGGATAGTATGGCCCTGGGTGACATGGCAGTCATCATGATCACTTGTCCTCCCTCAGTACTTCACTTTACAGCACCTAAAGCGGTATCCAGATGACAAAGTTATGAGCATCTGACGTTATGGCAGTTTTCATGTAGAAATCTCTGCATGGAATTGATGCATGTCGGAATAAGCATTGTATACTGAGTGAAAGTATTCAATAGGTCATTTCATGCACTATACTGAGGTTTTCGCATGTCAGAGATTTCCCAGATATGTTATTTACTCTTTGAGAAATAGAATTCTTATTTTGAGAACTGAGTTACAAGATTCTTAGTTATATAAGTGAGTAACTTATGCAGAGAGGATCTGCCAGATTAAGATATATGCTTATGTATATTCTGATCAGGGGATTGGTAGACTAATTTATTCATATTTTCATTCTCTTAGTACTCTGATACCTACCTTTGCTATCCTGTTACACCACTGGCCTTTCATGGTTGATGTAACAAGGGATGCTTAACCACCAAAACTAAACTCTTGATGCACGGAAAAATTGAAAAACTGAAAATTCTGTGTTTTGATGAATAATACATTATCAATATTGTGTATTTATGCACACTGACCTTGAACACCTAGTACCTATGAGCTGTGTTCCAATCTTGGCAGCGACCATGGCAGAACAATAGAGGCTTCAAGAAGCATGCTCAAGAAATGTCACATATCAGATCCGATAAGACAAGTTGTGAGCAGGATCACTCTGGCTACTCCCACAAGATCCTTTTGGGAGCTGATCAACCTAAGAATCCTAGGAAAATCATGCACGAAACATTTGTTTAAGAGACTCCAGATACGTCCATAATGGCAGAAAATGCTCAGACTATAATGCACAATGTAAGCATGAAAGAACGATAAAATTGTGGCGTTTGTTTCTCAGGTTTGAACTATTATCTTGCCACTAGTTGATCATTTTCAAATCTGGATGAGCTAGTTTATGTGAATCAAGGCATCATTGCAGGCATAAAGCTAACTGTTTGTGGCTAGTTTCTATTTGCAAGAGGTTCTACTAAAGGTTTTGATGTTATCAATTTTACCGAGCTACTGTATCTGATGTCAAAGCCAAGGGCTCTAGAATATCAAAATCAATATCATTTTTAGGATGAGTGCACTCCTTATTTATTTACATGACCATGGAATATCTGGTTATCAAATTTTACAGTTCCAAGTGGAGTAAAATTTTTCAATTTATAAGTCTCATAAATTCATTTAGAAAGGGTGAAATTGCAGTTATAGTATTCCATGTTATCAAATTTTACAGTTCCAAGTGGAGTAAAATTTTTCAATTTATAAGTCTCATAAATTCATTTAGAAAGGGTGAAATTGCAGTTATAGTATCCTTGTCATTTGTTTCAGTCATTGCTCTCTTGAAAAAGTTCCCTTTTCTGATTTCGCCCATGCAGGGTGTTGTCCGACCCAAGGTCTTTCTAGATGATCGGGTGTCACCGAAGATTTTCAGTGCTGCTGTTTTGGCAATCTGTACTGGCTCTTTTAAGCTTCCATCAAAAGATCAATTTTCGGCAATACAAGACAGTTCGCTTGCTGATGATCTAGATGATTGGTTGGAGGTCAGAATCTTGGCTGTCCTTTTGGATATTTTCTTTCAAGAATGTCCACGCACCATTATGCATGAATGTTATGCTGCTAAACTGATATTTTAATTTTTTGAGTGAATAAGACTTTGTACTACAAGAAGAGCTGTAATCCAGTTTCATGTTTTCAATATTTGAATATAAGCTTTCCAGCTCTATGGTGTTTGTTTTTATTTGCCCTTTTCTGCATGTTCACGTTTCCATTAAGCAATGATTCTATATGGTCTAGGCAATCAATTTTAGCTGTGTAAGACCTTAAATGACACTAATCAGGTTGAAATTTTTGTTAAGATTGGAACTTCACAATAAAGATCAACAACTGCAGCATATCTCCATATATTTCTTTGAAATTTCTTTAAGTCAAGGTCTTGACAAAGTTTGTCTTTATTATCAAGCAGTACCAGAAAAGACCAACTTCAATTCAAGTTCTTAAATACTGTCGTTTTACCACGTATCCCAGATTTACATCGACTTTTTCAATTTTATTTTTGAAATGGCCTAGAGCTTTAAGGCAGTAGCCTCTCATTAAAGTGTCTAATCATTTCTTCTTTGGAAATTTGATAACCACTTAGTACTGGTGCTTAGTGGCTTTTCCGAGTTTTGGCCTTGAAGTGGACTCTCTCTTCCAGGCATATTTGATACACTGCGTTGTTTTAGTGCTTTATCATCAATCACAGATTGAGCATTGTTGTTTTCTTTATCTATCCATTGAATAGCCTAGAGCCATAAGACGTTAGCCTCCCATCACACTCTCCAATGAGTCCAATCATGGCATTGTCTGGAAGTTTGATAACTTGTCCCTTGCGGTCTTTTACAAGTTCTAACCTCCAAGTGTGCCTTCTCTTGATATAATCTTTTCTTTGATTTTTTTGGGTCCACTTTTGTGGCTGTCATATCTGTCCAGTTTGTACTACCATCTAAGTTTGTTCTTGAAGTGCCACAAATGTCTGCTATCGCTGGTTACCTGGTCATACAATCTATTTAATCCAGTCCCTGTACACCATCCTCAGGGTTTTTTGGTGTGATTTGTGTGTGTCTGTTTTTGAGGTACGAGAAGTTTGTGCTATTGAGTTGAAATTGAGTAAAGTTTCAAGTTTTCTTTAGAAGGTAAGTGCTGTTCAATAAAATTAAATATCAACTCTGTAATGGAAAAATGGTTATATATGGGGAGATTCTGGTACAATGGAATGATTTAACAATTTTGTTAGAGTTTCCAAGTAGCAACCTCTTGCTTCTTACAAACTGCAGAATAAAAAAGCAAGTAGTGGATCCTGGACAGTGTTTCATCTGGGGGGACTTGAGCCCAAACAGTAGTCCAGCTCCTTTGATTGTTACTGTGTGAGTGATAAACATTAAGGTAGGAATAAGATGGCAATATATGCATGTTATCATTTATACCTTGTCTATCCGGGCACTGGATACAGCCAGAAGAGCATGATAGAGGTGTGGAGGCTTGTCTTGCAACTCTTGACTGGTCCAAACGTTTCAATAATGTCCATGAAGGTGCTAAGGTATGTCTCCCTTGAAGTATCCTATGCTCATGAATGGATCGTTTCTAGTCTTTGGTTGAAACTCGAATGCTATGTCCTGAATATTCTGAATAATACTATCTGCTTTCCTGTTTCTGTGAGTCATTCTTAATGGAGGCAATGATATGCCTAATCAAGAAGACAACTCAAGAACATGTTAGTGCTTTGTTGAATCGTTGCAGCATTATGCTGTTTTTGATTCTTTGCTTTAATTTCTCTCATCTTTTGACAGTTGTTGATAGTGTATCCAATGATAAGCATAGAGAAGATAATAGATGGCGATACTTGTGTGAATCATGAGTATGTGTAACCAGGTGTCAAAGAGATGGCACTTCACTGCAGATGAGTTTGGAAGCATCATCTATCCCGTTGTGTCTAGGGAAGACGATCGTTTCCCATGTCTGGTCCCATCTGAGTGGTTCATTTTGAATGTGGGACCTTAGTTCCAACTATTGCATGTCTAAGAAGGTGTATGATCGTACCATAGATTCATTTCCAAGTGTTCAAAATCATGGAATTGGGTTTAAGTCCCACCATTTCCAGTGACGATATTATTATTGATTATCTTTTCAGCTTTAAAATAAATGGCGGAATAACATTTTAGGGTGTTGTTATGGCTAGAAGCCTCCATGCATGTTTGCATAGTAAAGAGAAATTTGTTGTGCGCGCAGTTTCAGAAAATAATAAGTATGTCAGAATGTTCCTAAAACTTCTGATGCTGGACAAGGTATTTAAAGCTATTCAATTTATCAAAACCGAGTAAATTGCAACAGTTGAAGCCACTTGAATTGAAACGCCCACATAGATCAAAACCAAATTGGAGTAGCATTAAACCGGAGAGAGATTGCAGTAGACCAAACCTTGCCAACTAAACCCTAGATGAATACGGATCTAGCCCCCGAGCAACAGGGAGAAAGGCAAAAGTGATTGATAGATGTGCTTCCCAATACGGCCGTAGGACTCTCCATAATTCCCATAGACACTAATGGGTATTTATGTAGAGTATAGAGACCACCCTACCTATCCATGCATGAAATCCACACGGAAGCAGTCTAACCGATCATGCCAATCTCCCATGCATGTCTACTGCATGTGGAAAGACCGTTTAATAGCTAGGACCCATGCAATAGCAGAGTAAGTGCACATCTACACCCAAGGCATGCATGCAATACACATGCTGGTAGTGGTCATCAGTCCACATGGTCCTATTCAGCTATTACCTAGGTTAGGTCCATCCTTGTCCAAGATACCCCCTAAAGGTTCAAACCATTTAGGGCCATGACATGAATTATGGTTTAGGTTTGAAAAGGCATAGTAAATAAATCATGGTGTGGGCTTTTCTCTAAGCGCATGAGTGACATTAGTAGTCACTGTTTTTCATTTTGGTGAACTTAGGGTGTTTTCACGCACAAGGGAGGCCAATATTAATGTTGAGTCACATTTACCCCCGTCCATTGGCCCGCATGTCACACACATACTTGGAGACCTTTGTTCTCTCTCCTCTGTCTTGTATGAACCACAAGGATGTTCTCTTGCCTAGAAAATTCAAGTGCTAACAAAACTTAAAGAGAGGGGCTCTAGGGCATTTTAAGGCGTCATCTGCCACATGTGGGCCTCACTTTTCTATGTGAAATGGGGTCCTTCCTTTTTTCTCTTCCCAGTGAACGTTGAGTATCTGGACAAATAGACATGGCCTACAACTGTGTGTGAAAATACCCTTCCAATACATATTACCCCTTTTTAGTTCATGCTAGGGACATGTAAAGTCAAGGTGGAGATAAAGTTTGAGAACATGCAAAAATCATCAATTAGATCCTTAAAGATCACACGAGGAAAGTGTTAGATTTAATGTTTATTTTGTGTTGACCACCTTAATGTTAAGATAGTACTTAAGGTTAGAGATATTACTTAAGGTTAAAGTTGGGACTTAAGATTAAAAGGCATGACTTAAAGTTGTAAAGTTGTATGACTAAAGTCAAATTCAAAATAGTATTATTAGTGATTTAAGTTTTGTAAGGCAAAAGTTGCAATATATAGGACTTTTAGTATAAGTGGTAATATTGCCCGTTGATAGACGTGTAAGGGCCATTATTGTAACCTCATTTTGATTATGAAAACAAGCAGTCCTCTCCACGCTAAATAAGTTGGTAAACACTTTCAAATTTCAGCTTGCTCTTTTGTTGTGTGGTTTACAATTTGTTAGTGTTATTAATGGGTAGTATGACTAGTCTACTCCAAATCCTATACTCCAACATGTGCAGCAACAATGTATTCGGCCTCTGTCGAAGATAATGCAGGTGAATTCTGCTTCTTGCTAGTCCATGAGACAAGATTAAACACAAAGACATAGCCTGATGTCGATTTTCTCTTGTCAACATCTCCGGCCTAAACTGTATCTGTAAAACCTTGAAGAAAGTTAACATGGGTATTCAATCACCATTCGAATTTTCACCATAACGGATGCAATAATTTTCTGTCGACTGTTAATATCGAAGAACTCTAAGTAGAGCTTTTCAATGAATGAAACTTGGATTCGACATATATTTGCCGAGTGTACTAACTAAATAAGAAATGTTAGGTCTAGTACAAATCATGGCATACATGAGAGAGCCAATAATTGAATGGTATGGATACTGTTTCATCTCCTTGACTTTTTCGAAAGACTAGGGACATTGTATCTTTGTTGACTCAGGGTGCTTGTGGAATGTGTATAACTGAGCCTAGAGAGAGGCATTCCTCCTCATAATCTATGTAGCAGGTGGCTGGGAGGAGACTTAGCAACAATGCCCTTATGTGTTTATGTGGATAGTTTGCCATGTACTTTGAAGAGAAATCAATAAAGTGGATATTTGGAGCCTACTTTGGTGTGCTTTGGGTTCTATTCAGATAGCTTTGCAAGGTTGTATCGAACACGAATCTGGAAGAGACGGGCAACCCTCAAACTGCGGGCCAAGCTTAGAGGTACACTTTTGTTTATGGATGAGATCTCACTCCCATGCAAGTTGCGGATCGGAAAAAAGCATTCATTGAGGCAAAAGCTTTGGGGAACAGGGTAATTTATCGAGATGGCAAGGCTCAATACATTGATCCTCCGAATTCTGAAAAATAGGGATTAAGGCCCCTCGAACTAAGTAACGGTTCGGGGGGTCCTTCTCGAGCATTGCGGTTGAGGCTATGGAACTGCAATGGCATTCACTCTTCAGCTATTGCCGGCGATTTTAGAGACTTATGTGCGGAAGGTGATCTCTTCCTATTCACCGAGACACATGAGAGTCCGGAAAGAGGTCTACCGGTTTTTACGAGTTTTGGCTGGTACTCTGCACATCGGCGGTCGACGAGAGCATTGATAGATCGGGGTTCTGGTGGGGTGGCCTGCTTAGTCCGCGACTTCATTCGGCCTTGGGTCGAGTTGGTGCATACAGATGAGTGAGCTCGCTATATTTGGATTCGGGTGGACCGGACTTTGATGGGACTGAACCGTGACCTCTTCTTGGCCATTTGTTATTTTCCACCGAACACATCAGTTTTCACAGCAGATGAGGAGTCACCTTACATGGATATCTCTTCAGACATTATCAGATATGAGGAGCGGAATTATGTTCTTTTAGTTGGCGATTTTAATGCCAGGACTGGATCCAGGCAGACAAAGTTCCATAGAGCAGAGGATGATCCACAACGGATACATGCTTTAGACTGGGATGATCTTGGCCTCTGGCGACGATCAGCAGATGCAGAGGGTCCAGTTACTGCATATGGAGAGCAGATGCTTCAGTTAGGCGAGGCTCATGGATTGGCGATAAATAATGGCTTATTGCAGTGGCCTGATTCAGGTGACTTTACTTGTTTTCCACATAGTGGAGGGAGTAGTGTTGTTGACTATTTCATGGGATTGTCGTCTCTCCTCCCCTACATTTCATCTTTCCTGGTTCACCTTACCACTTTGTCTGACCACTCATACCTCTCTCTCTCTCTATTGGCCTTCTTCACACCCCATGTACTAGTACCCTAACTCCTGGCATACCGCTATAATCCTCAAAACACCCCTAGGTATTGGGAAGCATTATCTGACCTCCTGACTTATTTCCCTTACGACGATACTTTGACAGACCAGTGTCTTTTTCTTGTCCGGACTTTGCATACCGCTGCATCCCTTGCTTTTCCATCACTACGGCCTAAGCACTTACGACATAATCGACCACATAACCCCTGGTATGACCACGAGTGTAACCAACTTCATCTGGACTTGATTTATGCACACTGCCACCTTCCCCATATGGTAAAGGACTTATCCCGTGTATATCGTAGAACCACCCATAAAAAGAAAATTACTTACGAAATCGGCCAGTGGAAGAAGATGATGGACCTTCTCTTTAGCTCCTCTTCGCGATCATTTTGGCAAAAATTCCTCTCATGGGCACCCCCACCCCAGATCACAGATCTTAGCACATGGGTAACCTATGCCACATCGTTATATACTATTCCTAACACCCCTCCACTTCCCACACATCCCTACACGCGTACTTCTGATACATTCTCCCCAGCCATAGTAGAAGAGGCCATTGACCGATTAAATCTACATAAGGCCAAAGATATTGATGATCTAGAAGCTGAACTTTTCAAGCAAGCTGCTGACATTCTCTCACCCTTCCTCTCTTTCCTCTTATCACATATGGTTTCCCCTCCCCTTGGTCCACAAACCTTATCCATCTTATCCATAAAGGCGGGGATCCCATGAAAGCCAACAACTATCATACCATCATGATCAGCCACCTCTTTGCCAAGGTTTATGGTTCTATTCTTCAGTCAAAGATCAGTTCAGAGATGGATACCCGAGCACTGCATGCCATAGGTCAGGCAGGTTTCAGACCAGGATATACTACATCAGATCATATTTTCACCTTGAGATCCATCATTGAGGAGGCTAAGGCCAGGAGAGAGCGTGTATATTGCTGCTTTGTGGATTTCCGCAAGGCCTTTGACTCTGTGCCTCGACATCTACTGATACAGAGACTTCGGGATCGTGGCCTCCAAGAGGATATCATACAGGCAGTTGGTCGTATCCGAGTATCAGGAGTTGTATCACCAGAGATAGAGAGTACCATTGGGGTTAAGCAGGGATCCTCTCTCTCCTACACTCTTTGGTTTATATATAGACGAGCTTGAGCAGGTTATACAAACAGAGGGAGGTGAGGGATGCACATTGGGTGACCTTGTTATTGCTATCCTATTATATGTTGATGATGTGGTTTTGCTTTCGAGGACGAGGGAAGGTCTGCAGTGGCATCTTGACGCGCTTCACTCTTTTTGTACTCAGTGGGGATTATCAGTGAATGTGGCCAAAACCAAAGTTATGGTATTTAAGACCTCTAGATCCTTCATGATGCGACAGGTGCTTCTATGGGAGGAGCATCCACTTGAGGTAGTTGACTCCTACACATACCTAGGTGTGGTATTTTCTGTCCCACTTTCAACATGCGACAGGCGGCATTTTCCCGGCTGTGAAAGGGTTATGCATCGTTGGTAGATCTGGAGAGACTATGTTTCAGCTCACATGTTAGAGATGCGACTAGTAAGTGCCGACTCTTTGACACTATGGTCGTTCCCTCGACTCTATACGCATCAGAGACATGGAGTACTGGCTTGACGGCTACCGAGTGGGCGCGCATCTCACGACTTCAGATTCCTCCTTTTCGTGGTATTCCCAAGCCTGTCGTCTCCTCTCCACGTGGAGTATTCACATTATGGATCTACCAGCTGGTACTCATCAGTATATTAGAGGGTACCTATACAGGGCATATCTTCAAAGCACTTGGCAGGATTCATCTGGGGTGAAGACGGAATTTTATCGAGCACATTTTCTATCCCGGGATCCTGCTGGGTATCCCATTGTACCCAGATACCTAGTGGACAGTATCTCACACAGACTGCGGATAGTGATGGGTCAGTTTCGGGTTTCTTCTCACCAGTTAGCTGTGGATACTGGCAGATACAGGGGCATCCCGAGAGATGCGCGGATTTGTAGTATGTGTGACCTACATGATATAGAGGATGAGTTTCATTTTCTCTTCAGATGCCCCGCTTACTATGAGATTCGAGGGAGATACTACTGCTTGTTTCGAGATCATCCATTTGCACTCTCTACCTTAATATCGTATGAGGACTCCAGATGTGTTGTGTTGATGATCCGGGAGATGATAGACTTGCGTATGGCGAGTCTTGACGCTGACACCTCCCTCTTGATACGGCTGAGCATACAAGAGTGTCTATCCTGCCGGAGACAAAGGCAGGAGAGTAGTGATTGTGATGGAGAGGCTGAGATTCCAGATGCCACTATACATAGACGACAGAGACAGTGTTGTCGACCAGAGAGACAGCCAGCCCGTAGGCCACAACCTACAGCTTCACGGCAACATAGACACCACCGATCATCCTCTCGACGACAGAGAGACGCAGCTCGCTCAGAGACAATGCCACAACATACTTTACATCATTTTTTTTTTCACAAGCAGAGAGACATCTATGATGCTTGACTCTCCTTGTCCCTAGCACTATTTCCTGTTTTACTGTAATCTTGTTTCTTTTAGGTGGTAGAGCTTTCACGCTCCCACCGAGCATACTTGACATGTACCTTTTTTTCAGTCCTATGTACCTTAGGGTATTCCATGGACATTAATAAAGATCTCTCTCTCTCTCTCTCTCTCTCTCTCTCTCTCTCTCTCTCTCTCTCTCTCTCTCTCTCTCTCTCTCTCTCTCTCTCTCTGTGCTTGGGCTCCCCGGACTTGGGAGCGGTTCGGGGGCCCTCACAAAAGCATTGCGGTTGAGTTTATGGAAATGCAATGGTATCCATTCTTCAGCTACAGCAGGAGACTTTAGAGATTTTTGTACTACAGGGGATATCCTTATACTTACTGAGACACATGAGAGTCCTGAGAGAGGACTTCCTTGCATTGAGGGATTTTGTTGGCTTTCTACTTGCAGAGGGAAGACGAGGGCACTGACTAGTCGCGGTTCAAGTGGTGTTGCTTGCTTATTTTGAGACTCTCTCCGGCCACGGGTCGAGTTACTATACACTGACGAGCAGGCTCGCTATATCTGGATCAGGTTGGACCACAGGTTGATGGAGTTAGATCGTGACATATTCTTGGCTATTTGTTATTTCCCTCCAGAGACATCAGCTTTCACCTCAAAGGAGGAGTCACCTTTCATGGATATTTCATCGGACATTATCAGATATGAGGATCGAGGATATATTCTTTTAGCGGGGGACTTCAATGCCAGGACTGGGTCTAGGCAAACGGAATTTCACAGAGCAACAGATGATCCACAGCGGATACATGCACTTGATTGGGATGATCTTGGTCTTATACGGCGATCGGCGGATGCAACGGGTCCAGTCACATCATATGGGGAGCAGATGCTTCAGTTGGGTGAGGCTCATGGACTGGCCATTTATAATGGCCTTCTTCAGCTGCTAGGCTCTGGTGACTACACTTGCTTCCCACATAGTGGAGGACATAGCGTCGTCGACTATTTCATGGGTTCACTGTTTCTCCTACACCACACCACTCTTTCTGATCATTCATATCTCTCACTCTCTGTCGGTCATCTCCCCATCACACCTATTTTCTCTTCGACCCCTACAGTTAAACCCACCTACCGCTACACTTCACATCACACACCACTGTACAGAGAAGCCCTCTCCGATCTCCTTACCTATTTCCCACATGAGCATACTTTAGAGGAGCAGTCCCTCTTTCTTGTCCAGACCATCCATACTGCAGCTTCATTGCCTTTCCATCCCCACGGCCCAAAGACCAGCAACGTCATAGAGCCTATTACCCCTGGTATGATCAGGAATGCATCGAGCTACATCAGAACCTCATATATGCTCGCTCCCATCTTCCTCATATGACCAAAACCATATCTCGTGTCTACCGTAGAACCACCAAAAAAAAATAAAATCACATACGAGATTGGTCAGGGTAAGAAACTGGTGGATCTCCTCTTTAGTTCTTCCTCAGGTTCATTCTGAAAGAGGTTCCTTCCACGGTCACCCCCACCACGGATCACAGACCTCAGCACTTGGGTCGCATATGCCACATCATTGTACACTATCCCAGATACCCCTCCTCTTCCCACCTCTTGTCTCACGAATACTTCTGCCATATTCACTAACGAACTTATAGAGAAGGCCATCACACGACTCCATTCCCAAAAAGCCAAAGACATTGATGAGCTAGAGGTTGAACTTCTAAAGTATGCTCCCGACATCCTCTCACCCTTTCTATCCATCCTATTCAACCGAGCTGTCACCTCTGATTTTCCCTCCCCATGGTCCACAAACCTCATTCCATAAAGGCGGGGACCCCATGAAAGCTGACAACTACCGCACCATTATGATCAGTCACCTCTTCACCAAAGTTTATGGTTCTATCCTACAGTCAGAGATCAGTATAGAGATGGATGTCAGATCACTCCATGCCATTGGACAAGCGGGTTTCAGACCGGATATACTACATCGGATCATATCTTTACTTTGAGGTCCATCATTGAGGAGGCTAAGGCCAAGAGGGAGCGTGTATACTGTTGCTTTGTGGATTTCCCCAAGGCCTTTGATTCTGTGCCTAGGCATCTATTGATACAGAGACTTCATGATCGGGGCTTTCAGGAGGATACTATACAGGCGGTAGTAGCATTGTACAGGCGAGTTATTGGCAGGGTCCGACTATCAGGAGTTATTTCACCGGAGGTGGTCAATGCTATTGGGGTCAAACAGGGATGTCCACTCTCTCCTACACTTTTTGGTGTTTACATTGACGAGCTAGAGCATGTTATACGGAGTGATGGAGGGGAGGGTTGTACATTGGGGGACCTCATTATTGCTATTCTCCTTTATGCTGATGATGTGGTTTTGCTTTCACGGACGAGAGAGGGTTTGCAGCGACACTTAGATGCTCTTCTTTCTTTTTGCACACGGTGGGGTTTGTCGGTGAATGTGGCCAAGACTAAGGTTATGGTGTTCAACACCTCTAGGTCTTTCATGATGCGGCAGGAGCTTCTATGGGATGGTCATCCACTAGAGGTTGTTGATTCCTATACATATCTAGGAGTACTATTCTCGGGGCCTACGTTCAGCATGAGACACGCAGCTATTCCCCGGGTACGAAAGGGCTATGCCTCACTGTTAGATTTGGAGAGACTATGTTTCAGCTCACACATCAGAGATGCGACTAGTAAGTGTCGGCTCTTTGACACTATGGTTGTGCCCTCAGCTATGTATGCTTCCGAGACGTGGAGTACTGGTCTGACAGCTACTGATTGGACATATATCTCGTTTGCTCTCCCGGATGATACGGGCTAAGCCCTCAGTACCACACCAGATTATATTGGCGGAGTTCGCGGTCCCCCCCCATTCAGATTGAGGCCTTATTCCATATTGTGACACTCATACAGAGGTTAGAGGATCTTCAGGACGGGGGTACACATTATGTAGTTGCAGCTTTATCTTCATCCCGGCGCCTACACTCAGAGGGACACCTTTTCTCGTGGCACTCCCAGGCTTGACGTCTCCTCTCCACATTGGGTATCCAGATCAGTGACCTACCCTTGGGCACCCACCAGTACATCAAAGGCCTCCTTTACAGATCATATCTTCATATCACTTGGCAGGGTCCATTGGGGACTAAGAGTGAGTTTTATCGTACACACTTTCTATCTCTTGATCCGGCTGGCTGCCCCATAGTATCTGGTTACTTGCTGAGGAGTATATCACATAGTCTGCGGATAGAGATGGGTCAGTTTCGGGTTTCTTCACATCAGCTTGCCATTGAGACCGGGAGATACAGTGGCACCCCACGAGAGGACCGGCTTTGTAGCATGTGTGTTATGCATGAGATTGAGGACGAGTCACATTTCCTCTTCAGATATCCAGCCTACTATGAGATTCGGGGGCGGTACTACTTCTTGTTCAGAGAGCACCCAGTTACACTTTCTACCTTGATATCTTATGAGGACCCTAGATGTGTCGCACTGATGATCCGAGAGATGTCAGACCTGAGGAGGAGGAGTCTAAATGATACACATTCCCTGACACAGCTGAGCATTGATGACTGCATATCCCGTCGGAGAGAGAGATCCGAGGTACCCATAGGCAGCGATTCAGATGGAGAGGCCGAGATTCCCGATTCCTTCGTAAATCGACATCAGAGACCATGTCGACGGCCAGAGAGACAGCCAGCTATTAGACCACAGCCCAGAGCGCCATGGCAGCAGAGACAACATCGACAGCCTATTCGGCGACAGAGGTCCAGCGCACATCTAATGACACCTTCACAACATACCATCCACCATTTCTTCCATGTTGATGGGCATCATGATATACGATTCCAGGCTATTGGATCCTGACTGGGCCAGCCGTCTTTATGCATTGTATTTGCAGTTATTGTTTTATAGATGATTGAGCTTTAAGCTCCTATGTGCACACTTGACATGTACCTTTTCTTAGTCCTATGTACCTTAGGGTATTCAAGGACATTAATAAAATCTTTCTTTTTTTCTTTCTTTCTTTCTTTCTTTCTTTCTCTCTCTCTCTCTCTCTCTCTCTCTCTCTCTCTCTCTCTCTCTCTCTCTCTCTCTCTCTCTCTCTCTCTGTGTGTGGCCCAATGATAGTGGTGATGGCACCTGATCCTCCGTACCTCCTGGCCCGTCCTGCATTGATCCGCACCTGACCCCGTCTGTCCGCTCCCTCTCTCTCTCTCTCTCTCTCTCTCAGCTATGGCTCCCCTTCGTGGCTCAGCCCCCCCTCGCTCCACACGTAGCTCCTCCCGCTCCCCTACCCCTACCGCTGCCATCTCCTCCTCGCTGGCTACTGCCATCCCCTCCATCTCCTCCTCGCTGGAATCAACCCACCCCCCCCCCCACCCCCCCGATAGTCCGCCCACCCCCTGTCCTCGCTGGAACACCCCCCCCCCCCCCCAGTTGTCCGCTCACCCCTTGTCCTCACGGTTGGTTCAGACCATGTCCTCGCTGCAAACCCCCCCCCCCCCCCTCCCCCTACATTCGCTACCTGCCCACCCCCTACCCTCGATGTCCGCCCACCCCCTGCCCCCGATGCCCGCCCACCCCCTGCCCCTCTCATGGGCAACAATATTGAAGAAAGGCACCAAGCCTAGCGCTCCCATCTCCTCGGTCATGTCAGCCACCATTTCGGAAAAGCAGTCAAGGGAGCAAAAGGCACATAACACTAGGGTTCGTGGCATACCGGACACACAAGATGCCATTGCCGAGGCTACGAGATTTCTCGAGACCACTCTAGGACATGTGACAGATGGGCTAGATACAGCTAGGAGGACCGCCAGAGATGCAACTACATTGATCTTTCCCTTCACATCCCAAGACAGTCGCAGAGAGGCTTTACGCTGTAGAGCCCAGTTACGTGGCACTACCATATATATGGATGACGATCTTACCTACATCCAGGTTGAAATGAGGCGTAAAGCCTTCCAGGTGGCTCGAGAGACTGGTAGACGGGTTATATATCGAGATGGCCAGATACGATTTGTTGTTGGCACCCCTAGCAGTTCCCAGAGCTAGGAATTTGGGGGCCCCGAGATTGGGAGCATCCCGGGGCCCCATCCATACCATCTTCAGATTGGGGTATGGAATTGTGATGGCATCCACTCATCTTCTACAGCAAGTGATTTGATTGACTTTATCACTGGTCGAGACCTATTCTTTGGAGACTCACGAGAGCCAGGTGCGCGGTTTACCCACCTTCCCGCGATACAGATGGGATTCAGTATACAGATCTGAGACCAGATCAGCCAGTGGCCGTGGTTCGGGAGGAGTGGCAGGTCTATACAGAGAGTCCCTTCATCAGATGTTTGAGTTTGTCAGGCATGATGAGCATGCACGGTATATTTGGCTTCGTATCACAGGATGAGCGATTGGTTTGGACATGGATATCTTCATTGCTGCCTGCTATTTTCCTCCAGAGTCCTCCTTTGTTGAGGGTGTTGGCTCACCTTATTTGGACCTTTCAGTGGATATCATCAGATTTGCAGAGCGAGCGCATATTTTCCTCACTGGGATTTTAATGCCCGGACAGCTTCACAACAGACAGAGTTCCATGATGCTACAGATCAGATGCGAGTCCATGCCCTTGATAGTGATAGCTTGGAAATCACCAGGTTTTCTGATGATGGACCGGTTTCTATTACTTCATATGGTGAGTACATGTTACTGTTTGGTGAGGCACATGAGTTAGCCATTTATAATGGCCTACCTCACTAGCCTAATTCTGGCAGCTATACTTGTCACCCTCACAGTGGCGGTCATAGTGTGGTTGATTACCTCATGGGGTCACCGTCATCCATCCCTCTCATTCATAGATTCGATATCCCCCCTACCACCCTCTCTGATCATTCGTTCTTATCCTTTGCTATTGGCCACCTTCCAACATTACAACCTCTACACCAGTCCGTCCTTCCCTGTGCACCCAAATACATGAATCTCTCGCCTCCTTACTTCACTCTTTTCCACACAGTGAACCGCTTGAGTCACAAGCCGCCTTCCTCACCACCAGTCTCCACACTGCTGCTACTTTCACTTTCCCCTCTAAACCTCATAAACACAAACCAGTGCATCCACAATCATCCCGACCTTTCCAGCCACCGTGGTATGACGCGGAATGCCGATCCCTTCACCACTTTGTCACACATGCTCGTTTCCACGCCCGCCATCTCCTCCGCTCCTCACGGCAATTATACAATCGTACACTCCATCGCAAACTATGCTACACAACTTTACACTATACCCACTGATACGCCCATCTCCATCTCTCCTCGAACTTCAGAGGCAGAATCCAGGAGATCACATGCTTTGGGTCAGGCAGGGTTCCGCGCTCATTATTCCACTATAGATCACATATTCACACTTCGAGCCCTCAGTGAGGAAGCTAGAAACAGGGGAGAAAAGGTTTACTGTTGTTTTGTGGACTTTAGGAAAGCCTTTGATTCTTTCCCACGCTCCTTACTCATCCAGAGACTCTGAGACCTCGGTTTCTCTATAGATATTATCCTAGCTGTCATGGCGCTTTATGAGAGGGTTTTGGGTTGCTTCCGTCATTCAGAGATGGTGAAGGATGGGCCAATGGAGAAGTCTGGCTACGAGTAGAAGTCCCTGAGGGGGGAGCAGCGTGGGCTCCCCTTACCTTTTCTAACCATAGACAAGGAAGTGAGCCCCTGCTATTGCAGCGCCATCTCCATCGCGCGGAGAGAGAGAGAGAGAGAGAGAGAGAGAGAGAGAGAGAGAGAGAGAGAGAGAGAGAGAGAGAGAGAGAGAGAGAGAGAGAGAGAGAGAGAGAGAGAGAGAGAGAGAGAGAGAGAGAGAGAGAGAGAGAGAGAGAGAGAGAGAGAGAGAGGGAGAGAGAGAGAGAGAGGGAGAGAGAGAGAGAGAGAGAGAGAGAGAGAGAGAGAGAGAGAGAGAGAGAGAGAGAGAGAGAGAGAGAGAGAGAGAGAGAGAGAGAGAGAGAGAGAGAGCTTTATTAATGTCTTTTCCATGCCAAAAGGCATATAGGACTAAGGAAATACATGTCAAGTATGTGGTAACCGTGGAGCGTGTAAACGACTCCAAAAAACTGTAATAAAGAAAGAGAAAGAAAGAGAGAGAGAGAGAGAGAAAGAAAGAAAGAAAGAAAGAAAGAAAATGTAATAATGTCTGTTGAGTGCCCAAGGGCACATAATGCAGAATGAATAAGTACATGTCTCGTAGGATTATTGTCCATGTCGGACAACATAATAAAAAACACTATTCTAAATGGAAAAGACAAAATAGAACTCTCTCGAGCTAGGAAAAGGCATAGCCAGTATAGAATCATAAAATGCATAAAAAGAGCAGATACACAAGAGCTTAACCTCTAGCTCTGAAGAGGGTGCAGGTGCAAGAGCTTAACCGCCTGCTTTGCTGAGGAAAGTAAAAGGATAAATATCAGTCTCGAAAAAAGCGTTTGATACCAATAGCAGCTGTGGGCTGTGATCGAGGAGCTCTGGTAGCTCTAGAGGCGCGCGTAGATCTGGCAAGAGGTGGTGGTTGAGCACGCTGGGCCTTCGCCCTCACCGGTATGACTGCCTCATCATCTGATAGGTCATCACGCTCCCGCTTCTGAAAGAAGCTAGTAATGAGATGCTGGCTAGAATCAGTAATACTCTCCGATGGTAGCAAAGAGGCTCTCAACATAAGCATCTCTGGTAGTAAAAGGCCGACACATCTGGAATCCTGATACTCCAAAAACGTACTGAGGGTAATAGGGGTCTCATGATATAAACAATGATATTGGCCACGTATCTCATAGTATGTAGGGCATATAAAGATAAAATGATACTCATCCTCCACTACACCCAATGTGCATATCTGGCATATCCGATGCTCTCAAAAAAGGCCTGAATATCTGCATGTCTCAATAGCAAGTTTATGTGAAGAGACTCGTAACTGTCCCAATCTGTATCAGAGCCCAAAAGAAAGAGGAAGAGAGAGATATAAAGGTCTAACAGGGAGTCCCAAACTGTCTTTGCGTAAGATATGTGTGCCATAGAAGGTAAGCTTGACTCTCTCATGGTCAGGACGATCCTATACTATGTGACAATATCTCCGATACAGCTGCTGTCTGATAAATGTATGAGTTACCTGTGGGAGATCCAACATCGAGAAGCCCCATGATTGAAAGAAAGCCACCACATCACCATACCAAGAAGACCTAGCCTGCTGTCCAGCTATAGTCTGAGAAGAAGTAAGCGCTGCCCTCACGTATCTGTGAGTATCCATGGTCTGAAGTCGATGTAGAAAGGTAACAATTTGAAACATAGCCTCTACCACCATGGGGAGTGAGGCGAACTCCGCTAAAAGAATCTCATGAGGAACTGACGGCTTCGCACGAATCATCCTCCCTAACATGGTGATCTGCAGACGAGTGATGTCTCGCCAAGTACTCTAAGACATCCCTGGGCACCAGACCTCCGTCGAGTGCATAGCCACAGGTGAGACTACTGTAGAGAAAAGGTGGTCTCTGGTAGTAGGATCATGAATATGGTAAGTAGTACACACTCTCTCCATATGTACCAAAGCAGCATGCCCCTTACGCAGGCGATATAGAGCAGTAGAGTGAAAAGTGAGTAAGGGACCAGTGAATAATACACCTAGATAGGTGTATGATGTAACAATCTCCAGCTGCTGTGCATCATAATAAAAAGCGTCATCTCTCATATGCTGCCGATTTGTGTTAAACACCATAACTTTGGTCTTAGCAATATTCACCGTCAAGCCCCACATTAAGCAAAAACTGTATAGAGCATCAAGATGTCGCTGTAATCCAGAGGCTGTAGAGGATATCAATGCCACGTCATCCGCATACAGTAGGATAGGAATAATAACATCAGCAAGAGGACATCCATCACCCCCCTCCTCCTTGATGATCCGCTCTAGATCATCAATGTACAATGCAAAAAGACTGGGAGAGAGTGGACATCCCTGCTTGACTCCAACTGTGCTCTGGATAGAAGGCGACCAGCTGCTGCCATCTCTGAGACGTGCTAAAACCCTCTCATATAAGGCGCTGATAGCCATAATGATATCCTGTGAGAAGCCAAGTGAAGATAAGCGCTGAAGTAGCAGGTGCCGTGGAACTGAGTCAAAGGCCTTGCGGAAATCCACAAAGCAGCAATATACTCTCTGTCTCCGATGTCGAGCCTCCTCTATGGTGCAGCGTAGGACAAATGCATGATCAATGGTAGAGTATCCGGGTCTAAAGCCAGCCTGTCCAAGAGCAAATAACTCATCTGATTCCGCCTGGGATCCAACCATAGACTGCAGAACTGAGCCATAAAGCTTCGCCATCGTGTGACTGATCATGAGAGTGCGATAGTTATCCACGTTCATTGGATCACCAGCCTTGAGAATGGGATGGAGAAGGTTCGTGCACCAGTTGGTGGGGAAGCCCGAGGTAACAGCCAAGTTAAAAGTGTGGGCAATGTAAGGAGAGAGAAGCTGGGAGACAGGTTTGAGGAAGTCTGTGTTAAGAGAGTCGACGTCCTTCGCTTTATGGGATTGGGCTTTACTAATCGCGAATTCAATTTGGTCAGAGGTAAAAAGAGAGAATGTAGCGGGTCGAGTGATAGGGATAGGCGGAGCATCTGTAGTGTATAAGCAAGTAGCATACTTTACCCAAGAGTCAATATCAATAGGTGAAAGTAAGGAAGATTTCTCAACGTCTTTTCCATGCCAAAAGGCGTATAAGACGAGCAAGTACATCAGATAAAGTGGAACCAAGACGGAACAATGCCGTCAAACAACATAACTAAACCAAAACTAACTAAGAAGAGGATAATGTCCAGGGTTATATGGTACGTAGACCATTTACAGATTCAACTGGCATCTTTTCAGTGCTCTAACTCTCTCACTAACTCTAAACAGTCTCAGATATCTCATTAATAGTAGTGGGTTTAATGTCTACAAAACGGATGATACCATCCCTGTAGATCAACCGCTTTCCATTCGTTAGAGCCTCCTGTTTTGCTTTTTTCGGTTCTTGAACCTGAATGAAAGTAAGGTCTTCATCCAAGTCTATCGTGGTGCCCCGCGGTGTAGATGTCTTCCCTAGCGCTTCATGACGACCAGTGGCAGATGTAAATCATATAACAAGGGTACCTGGATCTTTCTTAGGTCGCCATGCAATATCCATATCTTTGTGGTGGTGTTGAAGACTCTCTTCAAGAAACTTTTTAGCTTCACCAACACCATCATGGGAGTTTGTAATACCTCTGACTCGAACATTAAGAGCGTTTTGCTCTCGCAAATGGCTCTCGGTGAACGTAGCTGAGATAAAAGAAGGTGGAGGTGGTAGAACAGCAGTATTAGGACCTTTAAGCACATCTCTGCCCAGGATCGGACAGCGGTATGATGCTGTTCCACTTGACTTTCAAGCTGTTGGATCTTAGCTGAAGTAGTCGAATGAGAGGAAGCTTCGATTTTGACAGCTGCAACTTCTTTCTTGAGATCATCGATAGACGAATCTAGTTTTTGAAGATTGAGATTGAACAACTTGGATCATAGCTTCAAGAGAAAGAAGTTTTTTCCGATGGTCGTTGAGATATTCATAGGAACGTAACTGATCTGCACGAATGACGGAGATGATAAAGGTGGAGGCAGAGGTATAGGGAGAGAGACCAGTGACCAATTTGTGAAATTGGATATATTCTAATTTCACAAATAGATATATAGGGATCCCTCGTGGGATCACGTCACCATCGCTGCGGCCTATGGCACATCGGGCACGAAGAGATGGACTTGCAGATACTGTCACCAGTCTTACACTGGAGGGCCCTCACGCATCAGGGCACATTTGTTACATTTGAGGGGGTACGAGATTGTCCCTTGCATGCATGCTCCTGACACGCTATACACTCCTGTCCCTTGCATGCATGCTCCTGACACGCTATACACTCCTGTTGCATCGGAAGAGGTAAACATTCAACTCTTACACTTCAAATGTCAAACATGCTAATTTCACATTGATCAAGTTTTATCTCACATCGAGTTTGAAGTTTCAAGTTCAACGATCATTGATTTGAGATCATCGAAATTCTAATTTATAAATTGTATTGTTTGTCTTGTCTGGCAGATCGAGATGCAGTGGCGGTGACACAGCCAGAGGCCACCACATCACGCCCCCCAGTTGCCATCTGCTCACCCCTTGCTTCCCATGGCTCAGAGGATAGAGCTGCAGATGAGGCAGGGCCTAGTACCCAACCTGACCAAATTCTGGTGCAGGATCCTCGACACCACCTCCAGCCATGACCATACTGGCACCACATGATCCACCTAAGAGAGGGAGAGGTAGACGGGGCCGCACTACACAGCTTGGGGGTAGGGAGTACTATGTGTCCAGCTTCGGTCCCAGAGCCATGGCAAAGGCAGAGGCAGAGGTCGCCGTTCGACTGTTGTTCTACACCTGCGATCTGCCATTTCATATGGCTAGGACCTCGACATGGAGGAGGGCGATGAGTGCAGTGAGTGCGATTGGGCAGGTGTGGCCGGGGCCATCTTGTGAGCACTTGAGGATGAAGGGACTTCTTGATGAGCGGGCTTCTGTTGACCAGAAGCTAGAGCCTCTCAGGAAGGCATGGGCCGAGTACGTAGCACTATCCTTTTAAATTTATGCATTGTAAACTCTTAAGACTCTATGATGATTGATCTGAGATCATTGATATGTATTATGTAGTATGTACATTGTAATTTGTACATTAAGTTTTCATACATTGTGCCATGTGGTGGCATTGCACAATGCGTACTTATTACTTGTTAATTGCAGCTAGCTATTTATGTTTAATCATGAATCATGAATCATGATTGAAATTTGTCAATATTCAAATGATCATTTATCATTGAAATTTGCCATGAAATTTGAATTACGATCTCGGATCTATCATCTTGTCTTGTCACTTGTAAGTTGTGCAACACTGCAATGTGAGTCGTGACTTGTCACCTGTGAACTTTCAACTAGGTATGGTTGCACCATCATATCTGATGGTTGGAGCGATACGAGGGTGCGCCGCATATTGAATATCCTGGTGTCTTCATGCATGGGGACGATGTTTCTCAGTTCCATCGACACGTTGTACAGGCATATATATTATACTTGTTACAATTTACTATAATGTTAAATGGTAATTTGTAAATGTTAATGTTGAATGATCATTGTTCAATGGCGATTGATTAACAATGGATTATGGTTCACTAAGCACTTGAATTCGGAATTCCAAAGTCATGCACATTGCATTGTATGGTTGTGCAGGTGGTCACAGATAATGCGCCAAACTGCGTTTCCATGGGTAGGCTCGTTAATGAGACCTACCCCCACATCTTTTGGACACCTTGTGCTGCACACTGCCTTGACTTGTTGGTTGAGGATGTGGCCAAGATTCCATGGATTGTGGAGGTGCGTACCGCACGGTTCTTGGTGAGATTTGTCACCAAGAAACCCAGGGTCCTGGCCATGTTCAGGAGACAGTCCACCTTGGATGTCTTGAGACCTGCCCCCACCAGGTATGCAAGTTGCAAGATATAAGTGATCAACCTAAACATAACCTCAACCCGTAGTGGAATGACGACAAACTCATCAAGTAGAACCTGGTGAGGAGCAGATGGTTTTGCCCGGATCATGCGTGCAAGCATACTGATCTGTAGATGAGAAATGCTAGTCCACTCTGACTCATGAATTCCAGTGCACCAAGCCTCTGCTGCATATATAGCTGGGCGTGCAACAATAGTATCAAATATAGGTTACACTTACTCGGGGCATTCCAAATGTGCTTCCTGAAGCAAAAGCACTCAAGACTAACCAATGAAGCATGACCCTTACGAAGTCTAGCTGTGGCAGTGTGTCTCATACTGAAAGCAGGACCAATGAAGGAAGTCCCCAAATAAATATAAGAAGATACCACCTCATGTGGTTGTCCCCCTAGATTGAACACCTGTCGTTGGATAAAGGTCCTGGAGGTATTAAAGATCATGATATGGGTTTTCTTGGTATGCACAGTCAAAACCAAAGAAGTCTCCAAGAACCTTTAATGTGTCCAATTGTCGTTGCAACCCCTCGCCAGACAAAGAAAGCAAGGTCACATCATCAACATAAAGCAAAATAAAAAAATGAGTATATCACCAAGCCTGCAACTGAGACCTCCATCCTGATTGATGGCTCTGTCAAGCTCATCAATATTTGAGCCAGAGAGTGTGGGGGAGAGAGAACAACCCTGCTTCACCCCAATAGTGCTCCTAACTCTCTCAGAGAGACCCTCGTTTGATCTGAAGCGTCTCCAAACTTGCTCGTAGAGTGCCATGACAGCCAATATGGTATCAGTGGTAAAATCAGGATCTCTCAGCCTCTGGATAATCATATGATGTGGGACAGAGCCAAACGCTTTCCGGAAATCTACAAAACAGCAATATACTCTCTCATGTCTGGACCTGGCTTCCTCAATAATAGCTCGAAGAGTGAACACATGATCAGTGGTGGAGTGATGTGTCCTGAAGCCAACCTGACCCAAAGCATGTAACCTCCGTGTCTCTGCCTCACAACTAGTCACTGTTTGAAAGATAGTGCCATAAAGTTTAGCCACAATGTGCCCAATCATAATGGTTATGATAGTTATCAGGTTTCATTTTGAGATGACGAAGAGGAAGGCCATAGAAGATGCAGTGTGATGGAAGAGAGAGTATTTGGTAAAGAGGAGTATAAGCATTATTAAAAGTGTAAAAAGGGGCACGTTCCATAGGAGAAGGATTAGAAGGAGAGAGGTGCATTATTGAGCCCAAATCAATGGAAAGAAAGGAATGGTCAGATAATGTGGTGGGGGAAACAATAAAGTCAGATAGAAAGGGAATAAGAGATGGTGACCCCAAAATAATCCACAACACTATGCCCGCCACTATGAGGGTGGGAAGTATAGTCTTCAGAAGTAGGCCTATAAGGCAAGCCATTAAAAATGGCAAGTTCATGGGCCTCACCCAATAGAAGAAAATGCTCACCATATGTAGAGACCAGGCCACCATTATCCTCAAAGGGTCATTAGTGATCATATGAAACTCTGTCTGTCTAGAGGAGGTCCTGGCATTGAAATGTCCGGCCAGAAATATGTAACCGCACTTAGAATAAAGGAGAATATTTGAGCAGAGATCAACATATGGGGGACCAGTACTATCAGCAAAAGTAGAAGACTCCGGAGGAAAATAACAAACTGCCAGATACAAATTCCTTTCAAGCTCGATACTCTGACCAAGAAGTCGATGCCACAGATAGTGGGCATGCTCTTCTTGTCGAACTAGATCAATGATAGGTTGTAATGAGTCCCTGTATAAGCATGCTACACCACCATAACCTTTGCCTCCCCCAGATCTAGTCTGTGAGCGAAAGACAAACCCATCTGAAGCCCTGAAACTCCGGTAGTCCCCTAAATTGACTCTCGTGTGTGTCTGTGAAGAGAAAGATATCTCCTTGTGCGATGAAGTCTGCTAAATCTCCTGCTATTGATGAAGAATGAATGCCATTACAATTCCGTAGCCTAATACAAAGGTGAGATGGATGTAGGTGATGTGGGTGATATGGATGGGGTCTCGAGCTGCTCCTACGCCTGAGAGCCCCAAAGTCCTAGGCGATGAATCCCAATCCAAGTATCGAACCTGACCATCTTGATAAACTGCAAAACGCCTTGATGCTTTAGCCTCCTAAATTTTTTTCTTGCGTTCTTGAACTTGGATATAGGTAAGCTCCTCATCCAAGAAGATTTGTGTGCCCTTTAGTTTAGTTTGAGTCTCATTATTTTGGTCCTTTCGTCTTTTGATTTGAAGGGAATAATGAGTAGAGTTGTCTTTTTTGGTTCGCCATGCCTTACCCAATCCATTAATATTGAAATTCAACGTAGTATCTAAAAAGGATTTTACTTCTTTCATAGCATCTTGACTACCTCGAACTTGAACATTGAGAGATTTGAAGTCATGTAATGTACAAAAAGCATGAAGACTAGCCAACTGTCGCTGTAGTCCCTCTTTGGTCGAGGAGAGTAAAGCAATATCATTTGCATATAGGAGAATGTCGGGTAATGGCTGAGGTAAAACGAATAATCAGGGTAGAATTATCTCTTTTTGTCCGCCATGTCGTATCCAGCCCTTCATAATGGTGGTCCAATGTGGTTGCAAGAAACCGTTTTGCTTCGTCAATGGCATTTTGGGTATCTAATATACCACGTACCCGAATATTGAGAGCTTTGCTGCCACAAAGTCTCTCTTCTGATAGAGTAGCTGAAATAACCGAGGAAATAGGTGCAGTAGGTTTGGTTCCTTTCTTGAGCACCGCTGCCCAAGACATGGTTTCTTCCTTATGCTGCTCAATTTTATCTTCCAATTCTTTGAGACGATTTGAGGATTCCGGTGTGCCAAGAATGGGTTGGGCTCTAATTTCACACTGCAATGCGTCCATTTCCTTTTTCAGTTTTGTGTTCGCTTCTATGACGTCTTCAATCTCAAATTCTCAGCCTGCAGATCTCCTACTTGCATTTTGATCTTTCCGTTTTCTTCCTCCAAATAGCTTACCCGTAGTTGAAGTTCTCTTAGTTTCTTTTTTAGCCAGCCTAGTTCATAGACAAAGAATCTTTCCATAGGTTGGGAAGGAGTATAATCGTGAGATAGACGATTGGAAACAACTGTCTGAATTGGTGTGGAACTGCCTCCTTCTTCTTGTCCAACTATGTTTGCCGATGCAATGGAGGAATCCGGGCCAACCGGGCGGGGTGGAGAGGGGGAGCGTAGGCTTCCTCTGGTTTTGAGTACCATGATAAGCAGCCAGCTCTAATGTAGCTCTCCAAATATGTGTCATCTGCAAAACAGCCTTTCCAACGTTTGAATCACCAATTAAGCGCTAGGTCAGGGTAGACCCAAGAACTAGCCAGCGATGGATCAATATGGTTTGCTATGGTATCATGCTTTGACGTTGGCACTGGATCATGTACTCATTTTGGAGCACATTGAGCTTCAATTACGAGCTGCAGATGTTGAAGCAGCAACAATCCGCGATCCACGAACGAATGCTTTTGTCTGGCAGAAAACAGCAAAATGCGATGAAAGCTCTTCGATACTCTTCTGTTTTTGGGGTACAAACTCGCTCAGGCAATGGAGACCCGCTGGAATCAGGGAAGGACGACCTGGAGCACCATCGCGACCTTCACAGCCTCGCGATCTTCACAGCATCGCGATGGTGTGGAGAGAGAGAGATTGAGAGAGAGAGAGAGAGAGAGAGAGAGAGAGAGAGAGAGAGCGCTTTATTAATGTCTTTTCCATGCCAAAGGCATATCAGACTGATGTCAAGTATGTGGTGCAAGTATGTGGTAATAGTGGGAGCGGACGAAATGTGTCCACAACCGTACGAGAAACCAACATATCTAATCCTATGGACTGAAATAAATGAGATGTATCCTCAAAAAGTTGGAACGATAATATGGTAGATAATGCAACAATCAAGTACTTTAGCTGGTGGTTAAATTTCGTTTTGCTTTCAACTTTTGAAAATTTAAGACACAATTTTTGGTGCATGTATGCACCTGTTGGGTAGATGAACTATCGTGGGGAGGAACATTCTTTTTGATCTTTTTTCTCCATCATCAATTGTGAGACAAAGTGATTTTGATTTGTAGTTTCTTTCATATTATGACAATCATGACGGAACAACATAGCTTTGTGGTTTACTTTGCAATTACTAACCATGGTTCAACCAAATTGGATTCTAGAAGTCTAGCATTGAATTGTATTTTCTGACTCAAATTTAGATATGCGTTTAGAATACTTTCTAGGATGTGGTTGTTTATGGTCAATTAAAGCTATGGTAATGGTTGTACAGGAAAATTTGAAGTTGGAAACAAGGTTTAACGTGATACCATTTTCTACTAGTGATAAACTTCTACAAGACTTGGTGAATATTCTTCAAGAAAAGGTCAAGAAAGCTTTGGATAGCAATGACCTAATTACACTTTTGAAGATGAGTACAGTTTTGATTTATTGTATCTCAGGAGTGATGTACTCAGGCCAACGAAGGTGAAAATCTATTTTATATGTTAATGGAAGAGGCTTTCCCATTCTGTTTTGCAAAAGCTATATACTCTTTTGAGATTCAGTTTGTTTAGGATGCGATTTGACATGTTTATGAGTTTCTCGTTTGGCAGTTTATATATCTCATAGCCGAATGATAAATCCAATTTGTTTCATGACAAGACGATGCTATTTGTTGGTTGGAAATTCAGGACAGAAATCTTGTAAGTCCCAAAATAGTGGACCAACAATTGCATAGAAATTTAGTGCTGGTACCTAAATCTTGCAATTTTAACAAAGTGGATCAACAATGGGCTGGAATTTAGTGATGGTACCTTCAAAGCTTTCAAAATATTACCTTCCGAAGTCTACCCAAACCTGATTGCTTTGAATATCTTTGACCTGATTGTAGGATTTTGTCCTGCTTGTAGTGGGTGTCCCTCTTTTTTGAAAAGGTTTTTCCTTAAAGAATGTCCATTGATGTCTACTTGTGGGAAGAATAGAAGTCAAAGTTATTGGATCAGCGAGAGCTAATTAAGATGTGTCAAGAGTTGGAGCTTTTTATCAAAAAACCAACACGAACTGGCCTTTGTACTTTGAACTCCTTCAGCTTTAGGCTTCTTAGATCAATCTATTGTTTAGAATCGTATGCTGTCCTTTGAAGGTCACCTTGTATGCTAGTGAACATAGTTGCAATATTGACAGTGTTTAAGCTGAAATAAACGTTTGCATGGTGTGGCTAAATATAAATAAAATCTGATATGCATGGTTTGTCAGCCCTCAATATCTTGAGTTTTATCGTTGTGCACATCAATTTCGTCTCCGTCGTATGCGATCTCAAATGACTTTTTTTCCATTTCATATAGCTGTTGTGCAAAATCCAACCACTTAATAGTGTGATCTTCTTGGTGTGTGACTTGGCTCTGGGAGCCATTTGTTAGATGGGTCCAGAATAAACCCCATAATCATGATCAGGGCTCTACAGGAGATTCATAAATGTCTGGACTCAGGCTACAAATATCTGTACACAACCAATTGGAAAAGTGATACTCACATTGATTATTGCAATTTTTTGCAGAGGATGATTTGTGTGATTGTAAAGCAGCAAACTATAGGGAAACGTGTAAGCTAGGAATGCGTTTCACAAACACTTATCTGAAGAATCCAATGCTAATTCACTATGGTGCCATTTTGTAGGGGACAACTGTTTTCTGATTGGGAATTTCAGGAGAAAGTTAAGACAAGCATTGAAAATCTTCTTGATCATTTCATTACTGTGGTGAATGGTTTAATCATGGTCCTTGAAGATCGAACGTTTGAACTGATGGACAAGACAAGTGCCACTGTTGTTGACGTGGCTCAACAATTGTCATCTACAACGGTTTCAAACATGAATGAACTTGTTGCAGTGTTAGTTGGATCGAGTTTTATGTGTCAAGAGAGTAGCCTTTGTTCTAGACTCCAGAACCTAATGCGGGCATTTAATAAGATGTATCTGGCAGTTGTTACATTTTCTCAAACTGACACTACAAGAAGTGCGACAAACATGCTTGGGGTAGGTTCTCACGACTCAACCTTCACGACAAGAATACTGGATGCTGATCTTGATGTGAGTACTGATGCCTCAATGATCAATGTAGTGCCAATATCCAATTCTGCAGATGCATCTTTGGGTATCATAAGTGTGTCGGCTGCAGTTCTAACCAGTTGTCAGTGGAGACGAAATTGTATATCAATGATGTCTTCCCTAGGCAAATTACTCCCAGAGTTGGCACATGAGAAGTTTAAAACACTACTCCTTATCGAAAAAGACGAGAAGGTAGCTGGTTTTATTTTTACCTTTTTACTTTTCATACTTCGATTTGAAGCAGTGGATTGTAAGCATTGACCATTATTTTTGGTACAGTCCATATGATTTTATCCCAAGCACGCAAAAATCCTCAAAATCTTAATATTTTCTTGGGTTTGCAGCTTTATGGTGAAGTTTTCCGGAGTGTATGCCATTCTGTAACAAGTTCTTCGTTGGTGTATTTACCAGATTTGGTGAGAGCTTGTAACTATCTTGGCTTCTTACATCAGTAGCATTGCAGCTCTTTTTCAAAGGAGATTCTTATGTTTGAAATCTTAAGCTTCAAACTTTCTTCGTTGCAGGTTGAGATTTTAAAGCAAATGTTACAACGCGATGATGAATGTGGGCAGACCTGTGCTGAGCTCTTGACAACTATTGACATACTACTTTCAAGATTATTAAGTCTCAAGAAAACTGAACCTGCAAATAATCTCACCGAAATGCCTCAAAATGTAAGACATGTTGCATACATTTTGGCGATTTTCAGGCATAAATCAATTCCCTGTTTTTTGGAAAAGCAGAGGGTAGGACGATGAGTTATCTGTATGGCTTGTATTTCTTTGCACAATGACTGAGTCATTTTAAAGTATTCAAGAAAGTCTTTTGGATCAATTCCGTCTTCCTGTTATTTTGTAAGTTTGTTGTTTTGATATTGTCGTTGACAGTGCTTGTATTGCAATCCGAAGCTGACAGAGTTTGTCGCTAAATCAATTCCTTTAATCTTGTTACTAGGTTAGGAAAATTAGTGAGACTATAGTGTGTTGTGCCTCTCCAATTATATTGTAGTCATGTCAGACGAAATAAAGTTTGGAATTAAAGAAGCATGCATGCTTCAGCTAAATTACGACAGGTTTCAGGTTGAAAATAGTTTATCATAAAATCAAAATTTAAATCAAGTTTTTCAGCATTGAATGTACTTCTATGCTCTTTATTTTGCAGTAATTGGTATAGACTGCAAATGCCACTGCTGCTGCATGTTTCATGGTGTATGGTGCTTTAGAAAGGAGTACAGATAACTTGTCTCTTAGAAAGATTGATAATGTTACATAATGCCTGCTGAAGTAACTCTGTTTGATCAATCCAGGTAATATTGCAGATTGCAAAGATGGTTGAAGAAATAGCTGATATGAGCCTGATATTGTGGACTAATCGTGCAAAGGTGGCACAAAATATTTCAAGCCTTCTTGTCCTTGATCCAGATATTGCACAGGTTGCAAAAGAAGAATTTATAATTTGTTTTCATCATCATCAACAATTTCTGCTGTTAGATTTAATATATGGTTTCCTGGCTCTTAAAACTCTCTAGGAATATCTGGTGATGTGGAACTTTTTGTTCCTGTGATTCTGTATGCTATTTGTTACTCTCTTTAAGATGAATTGATAGAATTTCTGCTTAGTAATAGATCAAACTCCTTTGATCGCAAGGCTTGGAATATTGACAGAAGCTTCTTGACGACAGACTTTGACAGAGAAGTTTGTTAGAATGCTGCATGACCCGGAATATCAAGTTAGACTATTGCTGTCAAGATTAGTCCCCATCTTGTTTGAAACTTGGAGTGGCCATTCTGACCTATTTCAGGATGTCTGGTAAGAGTTATTCGCTTTACAAGTTTTTTTTGCATGATTGGTTCTGTTTAGGGCCTTTTTGTTATGGATGTTTGAATTCTGGTTATAGGCCTCAGGATCACATTTCAAGTTGGATCATGTTGAGTTGGTAAATTGGGATGTGTAACAAACTATATCCCTATGCCTCAACTCTCAATTTTTTAATTAGGGCTTCTAAGTAATGAAAACTTTCACTCTGTATGTCTTTGGGTTTCTACATGTAATGAAAGAATTGTTAACTACTTCAAATTATAAACTCTAATTTGTATATGCAGGTAATAAGCATAGTAAACTTGTAGATTGTAAATCAAATAGGTCTTTAACCCAATTCTTTGATATTTGTATTCACGAATACCTAAGATTTAAATCCTATTGTAACTTAGATATACATCTAGATGGATCTGTGTCGATACATTATATCAAACTTAAGTTGAAAGGTCAAGTTACAGAGCTGATATTCAGATTCGACAAGGTGAAGACAGAGATCGAGAAGCTGGTTGGAGTACTTAGTATATCATCTATTTAGCGCTTTTCAAGGGTTGTTTTAATAAATTTCATAGTAATTTGTAAAGGAAATATGACAATGTATCTGAAAACAATTCCACACTTGGTTCCGTAGTGCGGATCGTCTGCATTGTGGAATGAGCAATTCAGAACATGCTCCGATGCTAATAAGGGCTATAGTGAGTCAAGATTTCAATGTCCGGAGGTTGAATTCATGTGTAGAAGTTCTGTGATTCAGATAGATATTCATGCATTGCCGCAAGAAGTATTTGATTTTTCTGATTGGGTATCCAAGGTGTAACCTCATCAGACAGAATGGGTATAATGCAATTATTATTTTTCGTTATGCTCAGAGCCTCAGACATACTCATTATATGCTAATACCTTCATCTTCTTTACTGAATCAAACAGAAGATTTACCAGATTGCAGTTCTGGTTTGAACAGGTTCTATCTAAGTCGAATCAGCTTTTTGTAATAAAAGAAACCTGAACTGTAAGTGCCCATTGGGGTTTTAATTTGCAGATTACGTGTATAGAGAGGAGAGCAAGCAGCTCTGGAGGAAACATCTTCCTTGAATCCTTTCACTCCTTTCTTCCTTCTCATCATCTTGTGGGATGTCTTCTTCTAGGCTCTTGCATTTCAAAAAGATGATGAGAAGGGAGGAGGGTAAGACGAGGTGGAGGGAGTGAAGGTGAAGGAGGAAATTAGAATAAAAACATCAAACTCAATCTTCATATGAGCGCACCTAGCTATGGGAAATTTTGATTCTTTTTCGAGAGTTAAGCATCCAGACCTCTGGCTGTCTGTGGCCATTATTTTTTTATGTAGGAATGTATCTGAGTGAACAAATGAAAGCCTTGTTTAAAATCTCCAAAATATAAAAGCACTGTGACATCCTGTTAACTTATCCTTCTGGTTGTTGGTTTGACTGTGGGTTTGCGGAGTGCAGCTCCAATTTTGGTATGATACTACCGATGGCAACCAAATGGAAGGTCGTTTGTGCTCCGGAGGTATGTCAACCTGGTGCTGAAAATGACACCTTCGGTGTGACGGTAATTCTTACGCTTGGAGAAATTGCAGCAGGCAGTGAGGTTGTGGAGTCTGAGGTAAAGAGGTCATATAGTACTAAGATCATGCCTTACCATGCGAAACAGCTAATTAATGTGTCCTATGCAACTGAAGCCTCACATAAAAGGATCAGAAAAGATTATTGCAAGCATCCTGAGAATGATATGCATAAGATACCTTCCAAAGGCTTTTATGATAGCCTTTTTTCATCAATGGACTGGCTCCATTTCACACTGAACTCTAGCTGGCATAATCCCTTATTTTTCCTGATTTGTTATCCTTAACATCTACATTCACACGGTAAATCTAAATTTTGCAGGCACTTTTTATGATACTTGGGTATGCTGCATTGCATCCCTCTCACAGGTGGGCAACCTTAAGAAAGAATCTGTTATTCCTGTAGGCAGGGCATAGAAAGGAATTGTATAACTCAAGCTTAGGTTATACTGACTTCAAACATAGGCCGCTTGACTTTACAAAGAGAGGGTGAATACAAATAGATGTGGATTTTGCTGCAGATCGTTAGCAGCCATTGTCTTGGATAAGCTTAGTTATCGTCTGGGATATCCTGATAGATTTAAGGTACTGTTTCACTTTTGAAAGTTGTCTGCATCATTTGTTGATCAGGCTTTCTCTGTATTCGCTGTAGTACTATTGCACTGTTATGTTTCTCAGAAACATCTTCGGGATGGTTCCTGTGAAGACTGAGTAATGACTGGTAACTTTGATGCTACAGTATTTGGAGCACCTGGCTGGAGGAATTTTTTCACGCTGGGTGAGGGCCAAAATGCCCCTCTCAGCACTTGTAGAGGTGAGAAGTGTAAGCCAGTTGTGAGCAATAGAACAACAGAAGTTGAGAGGCAGTTTCCTTTTCCAAGGGTCTAAAAACTTTTCATTCGTTATGCCAATTGTTTTTCTGTTATTTCAACGATATGCTTCTGTTTTCTAATGTTATGGAACTTGAATGTTAAAAACCTTTGCTTTTTATGAATTCTCTTATTCTTTCTGCAGATTTTTTAATCTGTTTGACTTATTTCTGCATTTTGATTTCTTTATACATTTGGCCGTGTGCAGATGAGAGAGCTCTTTGCTGAGAAAATTGAACCGAAGGAATTTATTCAAAATTGCAACTCTTTGCTTCTACCACATCTATTGCTGCAAGGGCATGAGGATGAGTTAATGTGGCTAGCAAAGGTAAGAAGACTCCTGTTGCAGAATGTAATGTTTCTCTCATATTTCGTTAAAACAAATGCAATATTCACTATGGCTCTGCTCTGAAAACTTGTGCTTTTCTTTGTTATGTTTCTTAAATTTCTTATTTTCAAATTTCTTCTGACTTGTTGAAATGATGAATCTTATTTCCGATTGATACCAAATAAGGTTCGTTGTTTTAGTACATTATTGACATATACTAGGTAAGTTGTCGAGCATTAACATATGACATACTGTCCTACTGTATTGTCCATCTGATTTCAATATAGATGCCCAAAAGATTGGTCCACAACTGTGGAATGCTATGTGCAATATTTATAAGCTACTTGGCATAGAATGACACATATTAAGGGACACATTTTCAATGGACACGTTTGCCATCCTAAGGATATAACCTCCTTTGTTGAAGAAATATCCTGCTTTTCATTGTTTATAAGCAAATTTTATTGCCTATTTAGATTGTTTCAAACAAATTTAATATGGGTTAATGACCGGACTATGCAGGCCAACTCTATACCTATTCCTTGCTTGTTGAGGGAACATTTTGCATCTATTTTCGCTTCTGTATTACCTTTACATTGCAGCCAGAGTTTATCTGATCGTGAGAAAGCCGCGCAAGTCCTTCAAGGATCAATGCTGGCAAGTGCAGAAATTACTGAAGATAAGCGAGATCACCTAATTAAGAAACAAATGGTTGGTTTTTGCTCTTTGTTTTTTCTTTTGTAACGTTGAGATAATTTCGTTTTCTTCTTCATGAGTGCCCAAGAATCTGTAACTTGTAATTGGGGTGATTTGAAGTTTCTTTGGAAAAAAGTAGAGCTATAGAGTTATAAAACTTGCATTGATTCTTGTGATACCAATATATAATATTAATTAGCACACATACACACACAGGTTCTAGCATATTAATGCCATTTGGGTACTAAAGAGGCACATAAAACCAATGATTTTGTATCAAGTGAGAGTGGCATGTGCCTCCATTGCAAGTAGAGGATAAATTATATTTTGAAATTTAAGAAATAATATTGCAATGTCTTGACACTAACTGTATCCAACTGTTTAACATGCCAATCGTAAATGTAGGTGTCATAAGGTGTCCTAAATCATCCTATTTGTTCAGATCCAAGGTAGCTGACGCTGTGTCCGCGTCCGCGTCCGGGCGCGGATGCGCCAGCGGTGCGTTCGGGGGTCCAAACGCGTCCGTTTTTTTTTTTTTAATAGTTTTTTTAGTGTTATATAGTCAAAAAAAATTAAAAAAAAAAATTAAAAACAATGGGACGTGTCCGGGGGTCGGACGCATCCGGGTCCGGACGCCGGACGCGGACGCGGATTGCCCGCGTCCGGCCCGGACGCGCATCCCTGGATCATCATATTTCGTAACTGGTCTATCTAAAGGAGGTCTTAATATCCACTGAAGGAGATACTGTGGAGGTTTGTTGTAGCCGATTTCTCTTGTAGGGGTGGGGTGACTTGATGATGGTAAAGAGGGATTTGGAATGCACAGAAGCTGTAGCCTTGGGCTTGTGGGGTATACAGAGAAAATGAGAGCTAGAAACTCCATGAGGTGGTTTTCTGCATTGTGTCCTCCACAATGTGGGTGGCGTCTTAAGTGACCTTTAGACGGCCATTTATCCATTGCCAATGGCCATTATGTATGACCAGCTCATAAGATTTTCCTAGATAGAGTAGGTGTTCCTCATACACAGTAAGTGGACCATCTCCATCAAGTTCTTCAATATGCAATGCCTATAGACATAAAGAATCAGCCTTTACATAGTGTAATTCAACTTGTAAATTAAAAATCTGAAAGCATTTGGTCTCATAAATTTTGAGGATTTCAGAGTTTATGGATAGGGAGTTCAGGTATCCATTTTTGGTACTTTCATCCTCCCGACAGGCTACGCTTGAGTTTCCAACATGTGGCACATGTGACATGAGGCAATGGTCCTTTTTGCCACGTAGTGGCAACTTAAGCAATTTTTGGGACCAAGCCCCATTGTTTGGCAAATTGAGTTGCCACTAAAACTGAAAATCAATGGGCGTGTCACAGGCAAGTACTAGGTCCCTCAAATCAGGCCAAGGAGTGTAAGTTTTGCTCCTCTATCTTATGTAATATGGTAAATACTAAATCCTAAACTCTTAATTGGGAGCCATGGCATTGAACTTGGTCCCTAATCTCCAATCACTTCAAATTTCAAAGCCAAATCTGGATACTTTGAATCTTTTGAAATTCAGATCGCGAACTCTAGAATTTGCACTGTGGTACATTTTGAATTAGGTTGGGTGGCTAGTCCTTGGGTGGTGGTGGCTGGCTATCATTGGTTTTCAAAAAAGACCTTCCACCTTTTCAGAATACACTTGAGTTGCCATTGCGTGGCACATGAGGCAATGTTTCTCTCTGTTACGTGGGTGCAGGTCAAGCATTTGTTTTTGGACATTGCTTGGCAGGTATAGTTGCCATTGGAAACTTAGGCTCAGTATGTGAATGACAAGCCAGTACTAGGTCCCTTAGAACAGACCAAAGGTAGTTGCAAGTCTTCTTAAGGCATACCACACAAAAGGGTGAGAGCAATATGGGCAAGAAGCCATGGCAATTTGAAGCCACCCTAAGCTTCTATTATCTAAATAGTGCAAATTAGCATTTTGATTTTAGATTCTCCATATCCGACTCATGGATTCTAGTCTATGAGAACAGGGCCTAGGCATGCGACACTAGTAAGTTGTAACAACTTATTGCTGTCATAGTTACTAGTAATTAAGGAGTAAGGTTTCTGTAATTGGTTCAGCAACATTGTTTTGATCCGACTTGGTTCACGCTCTTTAATAATGATCTATTCATAATCACAGATTCAAATTTTGGAATATTAATTGATAAATCTTGAATTTGTGTTAAGATGTATATAGTATAATGGCATCATGCATGGAAATCTTTATCTAAATGCTGCATGTTGTTTAATGCATAGAACCCACGGTTCCCAGAACCGTGGGTCCTGGGAATCGTGGAAGGAACCGTACCATGATTCCTTGAACCGTGGTACGGTTCCTCTGTTTAATTAAATAAAGAATTAATTAATTAATGTGAAATCATCTGAAATCATCACTGATTTGACAGATTTCACAGATTTCACAGATTTCACATGACGTACAGATGATTTGACAGATGATTTCACAGATGATACAGATGATTTGAGTCATTTGACAGATGATACAGATTTTTTTGGCCCTTTTTTTTGCATATTTTGGGGGAAAACTAAAAAAAAAATTAATTTATTAATCATTATGGTTCACCACGGTTCTGGGCAAAATTTTTTAAGAACCGTACGGTTTTCAGAACCGTGGTGAACCGATAACGGTTCATTAATCCTATGGTTTAATGACATGAACGTTGGAGTGGACAATGGAGTTTGAAATTCAATTTTTAGTGTTTATTGATGACTATTTAAAAACCTAGAATCAAAGATGTACATGCAAGTATGATGGGACATTGTAGTATAGGTATGTATTTTGAATGATTAATTTGGAAAGTGGATTCTAGAACCTATTTTCAGTTTTTGATTTTTTGGTATCATGTGTGAAGCATGATGTATCTGAATTCTACCATCATTCTATCTCGTATTTATTAAGATCTGGCAATAATTGTATCACGAGTGTTCAAACTTCAAACTTCTAAAGCTCCTGACAACTCTAGCATTAACATCCACTAATCATTGTTGATGGACAAGATTCACATGTAAGCTCTAGTCTGGGGTGGGTGAAATTTGATTGGATTGAACCTCAAAACATTTTATTTTCTAAAAAGCTGATATTTTACTGTGTATCTGTCATGCAGGTCTCAATCATCAGCATTATTTTTTCCCTTTGTAGCTCAAGTGAGGAGCCTGAAATTCCGTTCTTCTCGAAAGCCGCTGTTACTCTAGCAGTTCGTACGGTTGTGGATGGGTTTATGGAAACGTCAGTCTAAGAGCATATGGCAATCTATTTTTTGTCATACTTGATGTTTTGTAGTTGGTATACAGTCATATCATGGCATTAGTGGTGTGAATGCAGATGTGTTGAAACGTATAGTTTGTGCATAAGTTTTTGCTACTCTATGAGTAAATTTCTTGTTTGTTGTGGAGAAGTGATATTTTTCTTCATTCTTTTTAAAGTCTGCTTGCTCTGGTATTGATTGTTGAAATCATTTTGTGGTGAATATAGTTGTTCACCTTTTCAAGTAATCTTTTCTATTCTTAAGTTCGAACTGTTTTTTACCTTAATCATGAAAACATACAGCATTGTTTGATTGGATTATTATGCTTTGCAGGGACGAGGTTTCTGAAGATGGAGGCGTCATTGATAAAATGCACATTTTTCGCTCGGACCGTGTGTTTATGGTAATCATCACATGAATAACAATCAATCGATTCGTAATTATGACCATGTCAAATTGGATATCAGAATGTGCTAAACATGCTGAGCTTGTATTCATATGAGACCACTACTCTTAAATGTATTGGATTTATCGAAGTCCATGTCTTTGAAGTGTGACAATTATGATTGCCTTGATTGATAGGATTTGTAGACAATAAAATGTTGTTAATGACTAATTTGTCTATACTTTTGTCATATGAATGTCGTGTGAAAGATTCAACTAGTTTCACCACATTTTGAAATATTTCCATATTTGGCATATTGAGGCCAAAACTTGTTTTAGACTTAGAGGTTGACTTTTCAAAATTCATTAGTCTAAATTTCATTCGAATAAACACTTTTTAAAAGTGTGGGAAAGTTAGAATGCGAGTTTGAGTAGATTCAATTTGAATAGTTGGGTACATTGAATCTAGACCCAAAATTAGTAGGGTTAGCATTTTGGTGGGAAAGCCAAGTGGCCAAATAGGATTTGGACCTGTTATAAAAGGATGTAACTCGTGGAGAGAGCAATCTTCTCTCTTCTCTATCTCATTTCATGCTTATACATGGTTCTCTTGGGTTCTACTATCCATTGGTGCACTATCTTGGTGATTTTGCTTGCAATTCTATGTGTAAAATGATCTATATCTGCTAGTTTTGGATCCACACGTGTGAAATACAATAGCTTGCTGGTTTTGTACAGACAACAATACTTTTTCATTTCATTCAAGTTTGATCAAGTTCTATTGGTGTTTGCATCGCATTTTGTGTGTAGATTCTGATTTTTTTACATTGGTGAGATTGGTAGTGTATTTCTCTTTCTAACCAAAGATCATTCAAGTAGATTGGATCTTAAGGATCTGAAATCTTTCACATGGTATCAGAGCTTGTGTTTCAGGTTATGAAGGAGGAAATCAGATCTATCAATGATTTGGTGAAAATATCAAGTGTAGAGCATGCTAGAGAGGATTCTACATCAAAATCGAGTTTTTTGTTGTTGTAGATTGGATCTTTTGTAGATCAAAACACTAAATAGGTCAATATACTTGATCAATTCAGATTTTTGAATTCACATACTGGATTTGGCCGATTTTTGGATCATTGGATCAGCCTAAGTGGTGGCTTATAAATTGCATATCAAATTTTTCAGCATTTGCATGTAGATTTGGAATAGTCAATTTTTTGTGATTTTGTCAAAACCCTAATTTTGATTGGATCGCTAGATAGTGAGGTTGCTGGACTTCATTTGAGTGTGTTTCAATCTTAAGAAGTGGCAAAAGTCATTAGATTGAGGATAGATCATAGGTTGATCAAGATTCCATGATTCTATGTGTTGATTTGCTTGGATAAGTGCTAGAAGAGAATTATCTTGGTGATTTCTTTTGAAAGCATTTGTTGTTGTTCAAAGGAGTGCTTTGTGCATTGAAGCAGGTTGAAAGAGAAGATCAGGTCATTGCTGCATGGCAACCTCAATTGGAGTCATGTTGGAAGCCAATGATAAGCTTACCTCAAGTAACTATTCATTGTGGAAAGTGAGGATGGAGTCACTTCTTGAGATGAATGATGTTTTGGATATTGTTGTAGGTTTGGAGGAGAGACCAACAACACAACAAGATCAATTGAGGTATGACAAGAGGGCCAAGAAGGCTCTACACATAATAAAGATGAATGTTGCCAATGAACTTCTCAAGGAAGTTGGTAAGTGCACGTCATCTTTGGAAGCTTGCAATTCATTGAAGAAGCTTTATGAATCCAAGTCTACTTCAAGAGTGTTGACTCTAAGAAAGCAAATCTTTTCTTGTTTGCAAAAGAATGAAGGAAGTCCAAGTACTTTTGTTTTGAGAATGAAAGCATTGAATGACGAGTTAGCTTGCATAGAAGGAGAGCTTATTCAAGTGATTCTTAATGGCTTGTTGGATGCTCATGCTAACATTGTTCAAAGTATTGCTATTCAATAGACTTTGCCAAGTTTGATGGATCTTCAAGAGATCTTGATCAATGAGGAATATAGGCTTCAAGCAAGAGGTGGATCTACATCGACACTTCAAGAGGATGCTATGTTCACAAAGGGCAAATTCAAGGGCAAAACCAAAAGTAAGTGGTCCAAAGGGCAAGATCAAGTGGATGCTTCTTCAAGTGGCAAAAAGAAGGATAGATCTAAGCTCAAGTGCTTCTATTGTGGCATCAAAGGACACTTTGCAAGTGAGTGCTACAAGAAGAAGAGAGATCAAGGAGACAAGCAAGGTGATCTTTTTCTTGATGAGGATGGTTTGGATGTTCAAGATGCAAATGATATGCTTTTATGATGTCTTCATGTATGCTTGCTAATGATGGAGATCTAGATCCTTGGTGGATTGATAGTGGAGCAAGTTCACACATGACCCACAAAGAGTACGTCACTGCTTTGTTGGCATATGGAGATGACAAGAGGGTGATCTACACGGCCAATGATGGTGAGTGTGCAATCAAAGGGATTGGCACAATTCCTATTTCTCTCTCTATAAATAGGAATGTTCATTTGGAGGATGTCTTGTTTATTCCATCTATTACCAAGAATTTACTTAATGTGAGCCAAATGCTAAGTAAAGGCCTCAAGGTGGAGTTTGATGGAGATGCTTGTTTGATCAAAAGGAAGGATGTCTTGATTGGAAAAGGTAAAACACAAGGAAAGTTGTTCAAACTAGATGCTTGTGTTATTGCTAACCAAGTTGGATGTGTTGCAAGGGAGCAAATTTCTATTCAAAGGTTTGGCACAAAAGGATGGGACACCTCAACTTCAAGTCATTGGAGATAATGGCAAGGAAGAAGGTTGTGATTGGTCTTCCAAGTTCCTGAAGTAATGTCAAGCACGTTTGTGAGTCTTGTGCTTTGTCTAAGTCACATAGACTACCTTATACTAGATCTATTTCTAGATCTACAAAGCCTTTTCAACTTGTACATTCAGATATTCATGGATTTACTACAACTAGCAATAGTGGAACTAAGATGTATGTAACATTCATTGATGATTTTAGTAGATTTTGTTGGATCTATCTACTAAAGAGCAAGAATGCAAGGGAGAACCAATTTTCCACAAAGATCAAGTGCTTGAGATGTGACAATGGTGGTGAGTACATATCTAACAAGTTCAAGGCTTTTTGTGATGAACATGGGATCAAGAGGGAGTATACAACATCAAGGACCCCACAAAAAAATGGAGTGGCTGAAAGGACGAATAGGACTTTATGTGAAAGTGCTAAAGCTATGAGGTTAAGTGCTAATCTTGACAAACCATTTTGGGATCAAGCTTTATTGTGTGCCAATTTCTTGTGCAAGAGGTGGCCGAGTGCTATTTTGGATGGATTTCTTGTTGCTTCACAAACTAGATTGCATGCTCCAACTTCCACTTAACATTGTAATTTATGATCTATTCATTCATCAAACATCCGTCACACAATATACTAGGTAAACATTTGAACACAAATCATAACATTGGCAAGCCGAAACAAAGAATTGTTAATGTCACAATCAAAGAATCGTTCAGAATTTTTTTTCTCAGTCGGATTTTCCGATTCGAATCGGACCCGATTGATTCTTTGACGAACCACGGTTTGGTCGCCAACGAACCGCGGTTTGTGGAAACACTAGTCATCAGTATATCAGACGCTTTTTATATAGAGCATACTTTGATTGCAGTTGGCGGCGTCAGCTGGGGATAAAGCCCCCTCGGATCCATATTCTGGACCTAGACATGGCAAGGTCCCTAGTTTTACCACAATATTTGGACTCAGGCTTATCACATAGTCTTAGATTCATTTTGGGCTAGCTCCACGAATCATCACATCAGTTGGCTATTGAGACTGGGAGATTCCATGCTGTCTTGGGAGAGGAGCAGATATGCCAGTTATGCTCTTTGAGGGAGGTAGAGTCTGAGGAGCATTTTATCTTCAGATGCCCTATATACTATGAGATTTGAGGGAGATACCAGTGCATGTTTTGTGACATGGCCACCACACTCCGATCACTCATAGCGTACGAGGATTCCCACTGTGTTGCACTTATGTTACGAGAGATGTTCATGTTACGACGTGATATATGCCGGATAGGTCAGCCAACTTATCCTAGTTCTCAATCTCAGATTACCTCTTTCTTCTCTAGGAGAAGACCATGCCGGGACTCAGAGTCCGATGATGAGGGGGACGAGGATGCATCTATTCCACAGAGACCAGAGACAGCGACGCACCATTCATAGGTATGTCGAAGCTTGAGCTATTTGTCCTATTATGAGGGGAGACGATTCTCATCCTCCTAGACAACGTTAGCGTCTACCTGAGTTACCTCATGTTGCAGATTGCTTGACATCCTTCTTCTTCAGCAGAAGGACATGATGATATTGACAATGTTATACCTCACTTTGTATATCTAGTAGCATTTATATTCCTACATATCTCACTCATTTCAGTTCGTAGTATTTAGTTATGTTGATTTCTTTTGTTACTGTTTTGGAGACCTTCTCAGATGCTCCCACTAATACCACATACTTGACATGTAGATTTATTAGACTCATATGCCTTTTGGGCCTTTGGCATGGAGAAGACGCTGAGAAAGTTTTCTTTCTTCTTCTCTCAATAGTAGTGCATGTCGATCTTGTCAATTAGATTAAGTAATTGCGTTGATTGGTTCTATATTATATGCGTACTTTTGACATGCGAACTTGGCTGAGAGTCAGGGAAAAAGATCTCCCTCTTACAAATGTATTGTGATGGAGAGTGGTGTGATCCCTGTAGTGTCTTGGATGGCTTTCTTTTGTGGATCATCTACTTACCTAATGGCTCAATCAGTATTGCATGGATGTGTCTTCACCCTTATTTTGACATGATTTTGCTCGAGGGTGATGCATGGAGTCATTCATGCGGGTATTCACATGGCTGTAAATGTGCCTCTATTGGCATTGAATGTTTTGGTTGTTGAGTGTCAGTCACCAGTTTGCTCTCTATACTATGTTTGTCCACTTTAAACTTGATGATGAGTACTAATCTTTTTAATCATTCATATAGGCCCTCAATGCCATCAATGTCCATTATTGCTACCATTATTCTAGCCACTTATGAGGCTTCTATGAGAAAGATTTAGTTTGTGAGTTTTGGATTTGCTGTCAATGAAGACTGTGCAGTTATTCCTTCACTTCTTGCATTAGGTTTATTTGTGGATGCTGGAAGTTGCTTCTTGGGATCACAAGGAGCTGTATACATGGCCATAGTGAAGCATAGCTCTTATATTGCCATCTGAACTTCACATTGCTAAGTTCAAAGTGGCTAAAAGTAGCACAGAAAAGGAGTAAGTTAGAGTCTGTATCTGGTGACTGGAACCTCAATAACCTGTATATCTTTTTCTGTTTACGTGTATGTGCTGATTCTATGCATAACCATTGACTGTAGATAAGTACAAATCATGTGTTTCTGACCTTGCGTTGATTTGTTTGACTAATTAATTTAGAGTATTGCTTTTCTGACACCAATTCATAACTATGGTGCACAGGAAATTATTATTTGTCTAGAGCATGCCATCAACTTGACACTTGAAAGCCATCTTTAAATTAAAAAACTTTCTTTGCTTTTTAAATTGTTGTAAAAGCATGATAAATTCACTGAAAATTCACTGAAGGTAGGAACCACCTTCATAGTTCCCAGAGTGGTGGCTTAATTTTTGAGTAGGTTCTATCAAGTATATGAAAGAGGTCATATCAAACAAACTCAAATTTTAATAGGTTATATCAAGCATTTTGACGAGGTTTTTTTTGCAGCTTTTGCTTCAAGTTCACTATCAGATAGATGCTGCCTACCATCCACGCCATCGATGTCATTATTTGGCAAGACTGGGAGCTTTCATTGACGTGATTAGAAACAGAATATTAGTACCAAGTACATGGCGGTGAGATCCCTGTTAGCAGTTTTTGGGCTTAGTGTCTGTAGAAGGGTAATGAAAGTAACTTGTCTGATTTTGTGATTTACAATGGAAGCTTTTTGATAGCTATGGTATCCTCATTATTTTAGAGTATAGTGCTTTTCTAGGAGTCTGATAGACAATTGGAAACTTGTGACAGTTATTTTGTTCACATAGTGCTTGATTCAATTGAATTCAAAGAGCTGCAAGTCAATTGCTGCGAGTTGCTCGGGGAAGTGATAGACAGAATGGAACATTTATCCTCAGAGACAGCAGCTTGGATGCTCGGAAGTCAGCTGCAGGTTGTGATTCTGCTTGAAGTTTTGCACATGGTTTTCTTACATGATCCATAATTCATGATGCTTGTGAACTCTTGTCCAGTATATAACCTTACTTTTTCTCATATGGTTTTTTCCTTGGGTTTGCAGTCGATTGTCTCCAGACTTGTCTCTTGTTGCTTAGATTTTTACACAGAGAAAACATCTGTAATCAAGTCAACTGCAATGCAAAACAACAAGATGTCAAGTGGCAATAAAGAAATGAAGAGATTCTCATCAGTGGTGGCATTACTTAACCGTGTCACTACAGAAGCTGACCATTCTTTGTATCCTTACGTAAAGGTGAACATTTGTTATCCTGAAGGAGTTCTCTCATTATTTTTATGTAGTTCCGTCCTCAGTTGTATCTTGTGTAATGTAGTTCTTAATGTTTTTGCGCTATTTCTAACAGGAACTTGAGCCTTTTCCAGCATTTCCCACTTTTAAACAAATGGAAGCTTTACGCTTGGAGCTTCGTTCAGACATCACACTAAAAGATGAGTTCCTACAGGTATAGATGAAAAGTGTTTCGTTTTACCCACATGTAGAATTTGTTCTGCAAGTAGCCTAAGGTGCTCTTCGCTGGGGTGATTTTGCAGTTTGTGCACAAGGCTAATGATCTGTCGCCATCTTTACGTGTCAAAAGGTATGCAAGTAATCTTACTGATAGTGAAATTTTGACCAACACTTCTATGTTGATGCATGCTAAATCTGATGATAATTACAGGCTCATTGCAATTTTATTATTTATCTTGAAAAGTTGAGATTCTTAAGCAAGTGAATTGTACACAAATTAATTATGCATTGCATGCTTGACCTCCTGCATTTACTGAGAAGAAATGAGAGGAATGTCTTGATCTTTTCAATTATTTGCCTTCTTACCACATGTGGTCTCTAGGTACTAGTGCACAATCGGTTTGCTTGTTAGTCCCTAACTATTATTATTATCTCAGCTTAAAAGGCTTCCAAATTTGTTGATTGGTATGTAAGTATTTAAAGTTCAAACTAACTAATGTTGATGTCCTTTTCATTATAAATTTGAGAGTGAATGGAGGCAGGGGAATCATTTTTCTAATGCATGGGGGATTTTCAGAAGTACAAGGTGTATTAATGCGTTTAACTTTATGTTCTGCAAACAGTGCATGAACAAGTATTTCTGTGTTTGTATAAAGGCTGGTGTACTGTTAATAGGAGATCCAAAATCAAATAAGCTTTCAAACTAGGCTAAACTTAATCTTAGTGAATTCAATCACATAAGATATCCAACTATTTAACCTGGACATAATTACGCTGTCTTGTCAAAGGTGGTTGATGGCCAGATTGAGTATCGATTTCACAGCTGCGGGATTACACGACTTGTTTACTAAGAAGAAAATGCTCGATGTGGAATCTGATGATACCTATACGAGTGAATATATGGTCTTTGCTTGCCCTTATCAACCTCTGTGACAAAATAATGAGAATCCTTGTCTGGTTCTAGGTCCTTGCCCGACTCGTTTTGAGACCCTACCTCTGCAATCTGTGCTTTGCAAGAGCAAGATGCAAGTTAAATTTGTTTCTGTACGATTCGATTTTTGACGGTGCATGCTTAACTACATGGTGAAAAATATGCCCAACCTACAACAGAGAGCTGCACAATGGTGGTTCATGTCTTGTCAGAAAGCAGAATCCCACAAGTATCTTTCACAAGAAGTCTTGAGCTTGTCAGGGTTGCACTTGAAGCAAGCGTCCATGCAAACCATCGCATGTTGTAATCTCTGGTCTCCAAGTGATATTTGTAGTTTTAGTGGTGGAATTGCAAATAAAGAAGGCATAGTGTTTTCACAAGATATGGTCTCTCCTGTGGTGGCTGTGCACATTCAAAGAGTTGCCGCAATATATATACTGCAGACTATAATTCATTAGCCATAATTTTTGAAATATAGTTTTGTCACAAGGTTTCCAATACACAAGTAATAGAGTAACGAGCTTATGTTTTGTTTGCATCATTCAGCTTACAACGGTTATACCATCAGCTAAAGAATGCAAAGGCAGAAAATGTGCAAAGCTGGCTGTCTGATGCCAAAGTAATTGTTGCTGTCTGGAAACTTGTGAGGCTTTGCAAGGAGCACGATGGTGATGATTTTCATAGCATGGCTGGGGATTTCCTTGCATCGGTGTGATGTCCTTGATGAATTCTTATTTAGTTTTGAGCTCATGCTATGCAGACTATTTTGTGCAGTCATTGTGTATCATCCTATGGATTATGGTCTAATATCAACATAAAGTCAGAGATTTTTAAGCTTTGATTATAGAATCTTTTTGATAAATATAGTAGCTGCAGATCACTGGCCAGTGACTCGTATGTACTTGATACTGTTTCTTGTTTTCACATGTTCACCCGATGTCTAGAATGGTGTTTTTCAAGCTGTTGCTAGAAATTTGGCTTCGAGTAATGCAATATAATGAGTTCTGGGCTTCATCTCTGATTCTGGTGGAAGTTTTGCAGGTGGGTATTAGCGATCCGAATGCAGTAATCTTCCATTTACCTGAAGATCCAGAGAAGAGTCAGAGTATTGCATGTTCTAGCAGTAGACCTGAGAGTGGAAAGTCTACTTCTGCAAGCTTAGAGCTAGATCAGGGAACTGGTGACGATCTTGTTATGAATGTCTTGGTACATCTTCGTGCATACCTGCTTGATAAGGCTGTGCATATAATTGACCTGACTGTCAATTCACTTAAGGTATGTCTTCTATCCTAAGGTATCTTAGGTTTAAAGTTAGAGTATATGTATTTGTTTTTCCTAGAAATGTCTTATTTCTATTTTATTTCTGTCTAAAGATTATCTTTTTAGCATGTTCTAAAATTGTAAATAATCATTTCATCTTGCTAGACATGGATTAACTTCACAGAAGTTGTCCATCATTTCCGTAACTGACCTGGTTATTGCTCCTTCTAAGACACAGCTTGCAAGCACGTGAAGTGGTGCTAATTTGTGCATTAGGTTGACATTTGGTAAAGAAGAGACTTTTGGTTTGAGAAGAATACTCACATTCATCAGCCAACTTCAACAAGGACTGCTAATTTTAAACTTTTAGGATCAGCTTTTGAAGCATATATTTCTGGTAAATGACTGATGAAACGTTATATGTTAGCATGGATGCATAGATCATAAAGTATCCACTATCAGCTACAAGTACAATGGCCACATTACTGAACAAGGATATCTTTTCAGTCTGTTGTTGCAAACACATGAAAGAAATCATGTGATTTTCCTTTTTTGACTTCGAATAATAGTTGTTAAGGACTTATTTCAACTGCAAGTGTTGTGTTGTAAGACGATCAATGTAAGTTGAAATTCTTCCCTTCAGCTTTTTGTGGAATAACTGGAAACAAGCAAGGGAGGCATAATTGTTTGAAAAAGAGTCAATGAACATGAAAAGGATGATTGTCCTTATGATCATTGAACAAAGCGGACGTACATTGAAACTCATCACCAATATGCTACAACTTACAAGTCTGTAAATTAACCTATCCTTGGGAGATGAGCTCTAAAAACTTTGAGGTGTAGTTAACATTTTTTATGAAAATCAAAACAATAATTGTGGTACCTTAGTAACGGTTCATAAAAAAAAAACCTCATGTTTTGAAAAATAACTCTAGTGTGGGTAAATTTGCTTAGAAAAATGATTAGATCATTGTTTTCGGGGTTTCTAAAAGAGGTTTCTGCTCATAAAAAAGGGTTTATGTTCGTATTGAATCACCCTTTACAAGCCGAAAGTACCCATGAGCATTTTAGTATCATTGTTTAAATAGTGAATCTCTCCATCACCAAAAAGCATAGGTCACGTAACAAGGGAAAAATGGATCCCTGTATCCAGAGAACAAATGAAATGTTAAGAGCTTACTGGTGTTATATAGATGTCTCTACAATACTGCAATTGCTTTTTTTGCAAACATGTGATGAGCATCTGTATGTGCTAGCGAGATGGCTGAATAAAGAGTAATATTGTCCAAGCAGTTCTTTCCTTGCAAAGTTGAAGGACCTCTTTCCAACTGTTACAGTTATCTATCTAGAAATTGAGGTAGTTGTAGATGTGCTGGTTATCATAATGCTTCAAGTGCATATAGCACCTGAGTTGGTATTGGCTTTCTTGCAGAAAGTTGGTGAAAGCTTCTTCCGAACTAGAACTCAATTCTTTGAATGTTGACTACCTTTTGATTATGTTAACAGGGGATACTTGCCACTGAAACAGGCCACAGAGTATTCAGATCTTTAAATGACAAGGACAGAGCCTACATGGAGGTATGGGGTGGTTTGGAACGAGTCGTGTTGTTCAATGTGGGTGTCCGTAGTGCACAATCTTTCTGAAATACATAATGTGAATTATTGTGTATCCGTATTTAGTTCTTTTTCTCTTGAATCCTGAAAGTCTGATTACTTCAACCCAGTTGCTCATGCAATTGCCTCTGCTTTGTAACAGATCATACTATTTGTCTGAGCAATGTCTTCATCCTGTGTATTTCAATATTCCTGTACTTGACAATATATAATATTTCCTTTTGTTGCTCTTCCAATTGGTTCTTTCTTTCAGTACTATTCATGGTCTTGCTGTGTTGGAGATTGTGCTAAATTCAATATTGTGACTATAGTCTCATTGACATGTTACTGGAAGTGGTGTTGAGGTTTATAATCTGAAACATGATATTGTGACCTCGACCAATATGGCCACGAACCTGTTTGTAATGAATGAATTACTGATATTTGTTTTATTCTGCTTCCATTGCAGGTATACTCGAATGGTGTTAACTTGAAACTAGTTGAGGACATGCTTGACAAGAGAAATATGGACATAGCTCGTGAGTTTAATATTGAAATCTCTTGAATAATTTTTCTTGGTTTTATCTGCTGTAAATATTTGTAATATGCCTGAACATCTTATAATATATTTTGGTAACACGATAATGAATACTTGTTCCAAGTAGATGTTGAAGTTACATGCTCATTCCTCAATGTTTTCATATCTTACTCTCCCTTCAGTTAATAGTAACAGTACCATTAAAGACAATTTAAGATCTATCTACTATACTATAAGACCTTAGACTAGTAATTTCTGAGGTAAGACTTTGTTTCATGAAGTGTCTGGCTCGTTTGAGTATGCTCTGCCATTGTTACAATGAGACATTTAACTTTCTTAGTGTCCTCATCCTCATCAACATCCTTTGGACTCATCATCCATCTCCTTAGAGTCATCATTTTAGCGCACCATCGGCATCAACGATGTAGCACAAAATAAAGTTGCAACCATGGCTATCTCAATATCTCTAATAGCGTTTGTAATATGCCTAGATTTGCAAGCATTCCTTTAAGTTAGCTCTATTGACCTTAAATAAAAGGAATCACACCTTATCTGATTGAACCTCTATTTATTGCAAGCTCAACTCCATCTTGTCAAAACATCATTGCTTGATCTTATGAATGACACAGGAGTTTAAGTGCAGATAGACAACAGCTCCATAATTGATGCCTTCAATTATCTATCCTCCTAGTGTGGATCAAGGAGAGAGCTCTTAAATTCCTCTCACAAGGCTCTAAAGGACTCTCATAATTGCAATCTACCTTTTTTATGCCAAGTATGCCACCTGTTGAGCAATTGTCCCGTGGCCATTTACATTTATGAATATAGATTTATCAGGTAACCTTTTACAACACCACGTTTGTGTTTGAATTCGATTCTTCCAGTAGCTCCAAAGAGTCACTTGCCAGAGCAGCAAATTTTGGGAGAGATGAAATATGACGACTAGATGAAGGGAGAGAGGGTGATTGATATTCTCCTCAGATTTTGAGCTTGTGAACACAAACTAGCTGGTATGTAGAATGTTGATGCTCCCATCTGTATAAACTCCCATTTCTTACTTTTAGTGATGCAGTTACTTTCTAGTAAGGTAGAGTTTCATGAAATGATCCTTAAACCTTAAACTTGTAATGAATGCAGAAACATTATTGCAATCAATGAGTGACAAATTTCTTACGAATGTTAGAATTGCAACTAAGAGAACTTTCAGAATCGACACCGGATAGAGGTGCCAAGAAACAACCCCCCCACGTTGGGTGCTGCAAAAAAAAATAGAAAATCTTGTTTAACATGCAGTCAAGCACCAACACCATGCTGGTCAATGTTTCGAGGGCTCGTTTCATACGTCGTTTCGAAACGCGTTTGAAACGACTGGTTCTGGTTCTAGACTCTCTAGACTCTCTCTCTCTCAATCTCTCACACACACACACACACACATGTGACGACAGTCTCAAGACTCACACACACACACCACACAGTGCACACACACAAACACAAACATAGTTTAAGACACCACCACACACACAAACACACAAACACACCACCACACTCAAAGTTGAAAGTTCACACACATGTCACACACACACACACACACTCCCTCTACTTCACAATGCACACAAACACACAAACACTCCCTCTCTTTCACACACACACACACACACACACACACACACACACACACACACACGTCACACACAAACACTCACTCTCTTTCACACACACAAACACTCCCTCTAGTGCCTTGCTTCTCTCATGCGCCTTCTCTCTCTCTCTCTCTCTCTCTCTCTCTCTCTCTCTCTCTCCGATCCGAACGGATTCGAGCTCTCTCTCTCTCTCTCTCTCTCTCTCTCTCTCTCTCTCGCGATGGTGGCGCCCTCCCGATCCCCTGCTGACGCCCTACTGACCTGACCCTGCTGACGCCCTGCTGACGCCTCTCCCTCCGCTGATCCACCTGCCCGATGATGATCCACCTGCCCGATCCACCTGCTGACACCTGGATGACGCCTTGCTAACGCTCTCTCTCTCTCTCTCTCTCTCTCTCTCTCTCTCTCTCTCCATCCATCGCTGCTCCTTCACCCTGACCCCTCCTACCTCCTCGATGGCACCTCCTCGTTCCACTGCTGCCGCCTGTCGCCCATCACGCTCCCCTCCTACCCTCGCTACCATCTCCCCCCTCCCCCTCGTTGATCACACACCCCCTACCCCTGCTGTTGCCCCCCCCCCCCCCCCCCCCGATGTAGATGCTCCCCCTGCTGCCATCTTCCCTACTCCCACCTCCATTGTTGCTCCTGCAGCTGCTACCCCTGCTGCCTCCCCCCTAACCTCCACCCCCGAGGTAGCTCCTCCCCCTGCTGCCGCCTCCCCTACTCCCACCTCCATCACTGCTGCTGCAGCTACTCCCCCTGTTGTCACCTCCCCTACTTCCACCTCCATAGCAGCAGTTGCTGCTCCCCCTGCTACAGCCTCCCCTACCTCCACCCCTCCCGCTGCAGATGTGCCCCCCCCCGCTGTCATCTCCCCCACCCCCGCCCTCCTTGCTACAACAGTGCCGCCCCCTACTGTCACCTCCCCTACACTCCCCTCCCTCATTGCATCTGAGCCACCCCCTGCTGCCACCTCCCCTACATCAGCCCTCCTTGCTGATTGCATCTCCCTCCCCCTCGTTGATCTCGATTCTGGCATCAATATTGGCACCACCTCAACCCTACCTGCAGTTCTGGATCCCATTCTTCCTACTCCGCCCATCGCTAGCTCACAACCTACGGCTAGCATCCCATATACGCCCTCCAAATCAACTGAATTCTTCTCTTCTTGGCAGATTGATCAAATCAGGGCAGATTTCCAGACTTTGCGGCAAGAAATCTCGCAGTTGAAAGGAACGGTTACGTCCTTGATTCATGAGAAGAACATGCTGCAGTCCAAAGTTGCATCACTCGAACAATCCATCGGGACCAAACAGGCTGCGGTTTCAGCGTCTACCACCAATATGATACGGGAACTAGAGACAAAGATGGAAAAGCAGCAAGAACCCCTTTCTTGGGCATCAGTTTTGAAAAAAGCCACCAAACCAAGCGCCCTATCTCTTCGGTTATCTCAGCCACCATCTCGGAAGGGAAAACACGAGACCAAAAAGCGAACAACATTAGGGTTCGTGGGATTCCAGATACACAGGATGCCTTGGCTGAAGCCAAACGCTTTCTTGACACCACTCTTGGGCACAGGACGGACGGGCTAGATACCGCATGGAGGACCACCAGAGATGCAGCCACACTCATCATCCGCTTCACTTCCCTCGCAAGTCGCCGAGATGCTTTGCGGTGCAGAGCTAAGCTACGTGGTACCACTATTGACATGGATGACGACCTCACGTATATCCAGGTAGAGGAGAGGCGCAAGGCCTTTCAGGCAGCCCGTGAGTCTGGCAGACGAGTCATTTATCGGGATGGACGAGTGTGCAATCTTGATAGCGCTCCTAGCAGCTCCCCGTGCTAGGGATTTGGGGTGCCCGGGGTTGGGAGCACCCAGGGGCCCCATCCACACCACCTTCGGACTGGAGTGTGGAATTGTGCCGGCATACATTCATCTTCCACGGCAGGGGACCTCGTTGACTTCATCACAGGCAAAGATATATTATTTATGATGGAGACACACGAGAGCCCAGAGCGAGGACTTCCTTCCTTTCCTGGATATAGATGGGACTCAGTATTCCGACGAGAGACTAGATCTGCCAGTGGCCGAGGTTCAGGTGGGGTCGCTTGTCTGTACAGAGAGACTCTCCATTCGAGTATTGACTTCATCTGACATGACGAGCAGGCCCGCTACATATGGACTCGCATTGTGGGTCAGGATATTGGTTTGGATAGAGATCTTTTCATTGCAGCATGTTATTTTCCACCAGAGTCCTCGTCTTTTGCGCCCACTCACTCATTTATCTACACTACCCATGATTACCCGAGCACCCACGTACACATTTGATCCGATATACATGCCATTGTACCGGCAGTCCTTGGCTTCACTTTTACACTCCTTTCCTCATGACGGTCCAGTTGACACCCAGGCTGCTTTTCTGCCTCACTAACTCTTCCCACGAAACCCCATTCCCAAAAGACTCGACGCACACCTCAACCATTGCATCCTCCTTGGTATGATGCCGAGTGTCATTCCCTTCACCAGTCAGTTACTTATTCACGTATCCATGCTCCACATCTGCTTCGATCTTCCCGACGCTCCTACCACCGTGTTCTCTGTCGTAAGAAGCGTTCCTACGATGATACTGAAGGGAGACGTCTTATTGACCATCTCTTTAGTTCTTCTTCGGGCGCTTTTTGGCGTGAGTTCATTCCTCGCTCCCCACCACCCCTCCTGGAGGAACTCCGCATCTGGACCGATTATGCTACTAGCCTGTATACCGTCCCTACCGACTCACCCATTTCTAGATCTCCACGACCATCTGAGTTCTCCCTCTTCACATCTGACATGGTACTTGCAGCTATTAAAAAGATGAAGTCCAACAAGGCTAGAGATATCGAAGACCTCGAATCTGAACTCCTTTCCCTTGCCTCAGACTTACTCGCTCCTACTATAGCCACCCTTCTCAGTTCCGCAGTTGTTTCCCTTCATCCTGGTGCACCAACATCATCCACCCCATCCATAAGAAAGGGGACCCCATGATTCCGAGTAACTACCGCAGCATCATGATCGGGCATGTCCTGGCAAAGTTATATGGTACTATTCTTCAGTCGGTTGTGAGCTCAGAGGTGGAGACTAGGAGACTACATGCTATGGGTCAGGCAGGTTTTCGAGCCCATTACTCTACGACAGATCACATCTTCACATTGCAGGCCTTGATTGAGGAATCTAAGCATAGGAGAGAGAGGGTTTACTGTTGTTTTGTGGACTTCAGGAAAGCCTTTGATTCTGTTCCTCGGTCATTGCTTATCCAGAGACTCCGCGACCTCGGCTTCTCCACGGACATCATTCTTGCTGTGATGGCACTTTATGAGCGTGTTCTGGGACGTTTCCGACACAGTAATGGCATATCCGATCACATTTGGAGGACTATTGGGGTGAAGCAGGGTTGCTCCCTCTCACTAGTCCTCTTTGGCTTGTATATTGATGAGTTGGAGAGAGTCATTACACAGTGTGGTGGTGCTGGTTGCAGGCTTGGGGACATCTTGATCGCTATTCGCCTTTATGCTGATGATGTGGTATTGGTCTCACCTACCAGAGAGGGTCTACAACGACAGTTGGATTGTTTACATGAGTTTTGCACTAGATGGGGTGGAAGACTAAGATTATGGTCTTCAACACTTCTCGAGCATTCATGCAGCGACAGGAGTTTACTTTGGGTGGACAGGTTCTAGAGGTGGTCCCTTCCTACACATACTTGGGGATCCTTTTCTCAGGTCCTACTTTTGGCATGAGACAGGCCGCTACCACTCGACTGGGGAAGGGACATGCCTCCCTTGTTTAGCTAGAGAGATTTTGTTTCCGGAAGTCCATCCAGGATGCTCGCAGTAAGTGTCGCCTTTTTGATACCATTGTCAGCCCCACGGCTCTATATGCGGCAGAGGCATGGTGTGGAGGTCTTCCCTCTTCACACTGGGCCAGTCTCTCACGACTACAGACCACTATGCTAGCTCGGTTGATCCGTGCGAAGCCTTCGGTTCCACATGAGATTATTTTGGCCGAGTTTGCAGTTCCACCTATCCATACACAAATATACACAGCTGATTACCTATACACAAAGGATACAGGCGTTACCAGAGACAGACAGACGATACATACAGATTGCACTATCCTCTTCACGACATCTCCATGGTCAAGGATATAGATTATCATGGTTCTCTCAGGCGTCCCACCTCCTACGTGAGTCATTTGGTATCTCCATCACAGAGCTTCCCTCAGGCACCCACTAGTATATCCGACGATTCCTGTATCACGCGTATTTAGAGCGGACTTGGTATAACCAGATAGGGGTTAAGCTAGCTTTCTACCGGACACATTTCTTGGAGCTAGATGCATCTGGGACCCCGTTTATGCCACACTACTTGGAGTCAGGACTATCACATTGCCTCAGATTCACATTGGGACAGCTCAGGGTGTCTTCTCATCAGGTAGCTATTGAGACGGGGAGGTTCCATGGTATTCCCAGAGAGGAGCGGATTTGCCAGTTATGCTCTCTAGGTGAGGTGGAGTCTGAGGAGCACTTTATCTTCAGATGCTCAGTATACTATGAGATCAGAGGGCGATATCATTGCCTATTTCGAGACATGCCTACCACTCTACGCTCCCTCATAGCCTATGAGGACCCACGATGTGTCGCTCTGTTGGTACGAGAGATGTCCATATTACGGAGAGATTTATACGGGACACCCCAACATTCTACCTCACAGTCACAGCCACTGATTACTTCATTCTTCTCTAGGCGGAGATCGCGTGATTTAGTGCACGAGGATGATTATTCTGACGACGATGCAGATGATAGCAGCTCAGATGCTCATAGAGATCAGAGACAGTGTACCCCCTACCATCCCGCTACTACCAGGATCACCAGGCACTCTACGCAGAGACATACTATTACACATGCTCATGCTCATAGACGACGTCGACAGACTCCAGTGCTCTCTCATGCTGCGGCTCGCATCACATCTTTTTACAGCAGCAGCAACATCATAGCATCATAGCCTTGACATCACGACACCTATAGATGATTATTATGCGCACACACCCTCACATACGTGTGTATTTTAGTTCTAGTTTGTACGAGATGTTTTCTTTATTACAGTTTTGGAGACGTTTTACACGCTCCCATGGTTACCACATACTTGACATGTACTTCATTAGTCTTATATGCCTTTTGGCATGGAATAGACATTAATAAAGCTTTCTTTCTTTCTTTCACACACACACACACACTCAATATCTCTTTCTCTCTCTCTCTCTCTCTCTCTCTCTCTCTCTCTCTCTCTCTCTCTCTCTCTCTCTCTCTCTCTCTCTCTCTCTCTCTCTCTCTCTCTCTCTCTCTCTCGCTCGCAGGTTTTTCTAACGTGCCAAAAAGTGTGAACACCCACCTCTGGGGCGCCCGCTGTATCGCAAAAAATTTTGCAATTTTTCACCAGTCGTTTCGAACAACGAAACGTCGTTTCGAAACGGGGTCGTTTCGTACGTTCCGTTTCGAACCCGTTTCAGTGTTCGAAATGCGTTTCGATGAAACACACAGCATTGCTGGTCATGTTTCCATAATGGACACAAGTCTGTCGAGTCTTCCAGATCTTCTTATCTGACACAAGAGAGAGCCAACCTGCACATGCGAAGATTTTCATGCACCAAAGCCGAATGCAAAAACATTATTCAATCAATGAGTGACAAATTTCTTACAATGTTAAAATTGCAACTAAGAGAACATATTCAGAATCGACACCAGAACACCTTTTGTTAAGAAACTTTTTTTTAAACCCTTAAAAAATGACCCAGAATGCTGCGACAAAGAATTTCTGCCTGAAAATGGTTTGAAAATGGCCGCAATCTTACCTGAAGCAGGCCAGAGATGTAGCAGTATCGAGAGAGGTGGTGAGGAAGGCGGCTTGAGACTCCAGTGGTTTGTTGTGTGGCAAAGAGTGAAGTAAGGAGGCAAGGGATTCTTGTTAGAGTGGTACGTAGAGGGGATGGAAAGTGTATTTGGGTGCACGGGGTAGTGTGGATTGTGATGGAGGTTGCGGTCGTGGAAGGTGGCCAATAGCGAGGAAAGGAACGAATGATCAAAGAGAGTGGTGGGATAGATATGGAAACTGTAAATGAGAGGAATGGAGGATGGTGAACCCATGAGGTAATCAATGACACTATGACCGCCACTGTGAGTGAGATAGGCCATTATGCTAACTCATGTGCCTCACCAAACTGTAACAAATACTGACCATATGCTGTAATAGGTCCTGGTCCATCCTTAGAAATCTTGGTGATCCCCATACTATCACTATCAAGGGCATGAACTCGGAGCTGGTCTGTAGTATCATCATGGAACTATGTCTGCCGTGACGGTCTGGGCATTAAAATCCCTAGTGAGGAAAATATGCCCTCACTTCGCAAATTTGATGAATTTGAAATTTGATCTAAAGCTAAAACTTAAAAGTTTATTCTATAACTTTAAACTTTGATTACAATTTACTAATGAGTATTAAGTAATTAGTGACTGTTCCCTGAGCTCTCTCACTGACCAGTGACTATAATTTATTACCTAAAGCCTGCTGCGTAACTAGTTAGTAGTAAGTTGTAACACCAATGTTATTGTTACATGTGCAGCAGAGCGCCGAGATTCCCCATCGCAGCCGGCACATGTAGCCGCCACTAGCTCCGCTGCAGCGTCCATTCCACCTTCTTCTGGAGAGACTCCTGTAGTGCTAGTTGATGGGGCCGGCAGTAGTGCTATTGGTAGCACTGTTAGGGGACGGGGTCGAGGACATGTGAGGGGCAGGGATGTTTTTGTGACAGCCTTCCAGCAATTGCACAGGGATGCAGCTGCTATTGCTGTTAGGAGGTGCTTTTACTTGTGTGACCTCTCTTTTCATGTGGCACAGACCCCTGCATGGAGGGATATGATGCGTGCAATATCTCGTATCGGTGTTGAGTGGGAGGGCCCGACCATGGAGCAGCTGAGGACGAGAGAGCTACATGCTGAGTGGCAGTCCGTGGATGCTGATCTACAGCCCATTAGGAAGTCATGGGCGAGGTATACCTGTAACCTGTTACCTTACATCTTCAAAACCTTTGCACTTGCCACTTACTACTTTAGAAATTAGTACTTTCAACTTTGAAGTTTCTAACTTTGAAATTTCAATCTCCAAATTTGCAAATTGCAAGTTGCAACTTAGTTAGTTGAAACTTGAAAGTGTTGTCGAAGGTTTTAGGATTGGATGCACTATAATATCAGATGGTTGGACCGATGCAAGGAGGCGCCATCTTGTGAATATTCATCACAATTGGTAACTTATGAGAGTACCAGGAGAATTGAAATGGGTTTAATTCAAGGAATCGACACAAGTGGAGCCGACTACTTATGAACAGGTTTCCAAAGTAGGTGTTGATGTATGAGATTTGATGTTGACATTTGTAGATCTATTTCCTACTTATGGTTATCATGATGGTGTTACTATAAACAAAGAGGATTATTTTCTCTTTATGAATGTTGGGGAGATCCTTACATTTGTGGTAGCTTGAAAGATGTTCAAAGAGACCAAGGGAGTCAATCTTCAAGCAAAGTTCTCAAGGTTAAGGCAAAAGTTATCATGTCTACATTATTTGAATCAGGGGAGTCAAAGTTCTGTGACTCAAAGGAAGTCAAGGAATCGGGTGATATGTTGAACTCATGGTAGTCACACATATACACTAAAGAGACATGAAGACCAAAGCAAGAGAGATTGAGAAGTCATATGAAGCAGGTTCATACGAAAAGGATCGACATTCAAAGGAAATTCTACATCATCATACGAAGAAAGTTCTACATCGAGTAATGAAGACATTGAGATCAGAGTTGATCATGAATTCTACATCAAAATTGAGGATCTTCATTACATGGGCTTCATGGAAGATACATGCATACTTTTGTTATGCATAGTTCTAGACAATGTAAACTTTAAGGGGGAGTGTTAGTTAATGTTTACTTTAGTACCCCTAATGTTATCATTTAGGATTAATTAGTGATAGTTTGGCCATGCCTGCGTGCTATTATAGGGACCATTACTATTTATAGTAAGTCATATTTTAGGGTCATTACTATTTATAGTAAATTCGTTTTTTAGTCATGCATGTAGGTGGGCGCACTACTACTAGAATAGGATTTGCTTTTATCACTTAGAAACTCATCTTGGGTGTTTACCCAATATAGGCAGTAATTACAGCGATTAGCTTTCTGTCTTTTGCTATTTGCTATTTGCTTTTTACCTAACACATAGTTTAGAGAAAGTATATATGTAGACTGGCGCCCTACTTCATTTGTAATGGGACATAGTTGGAGTACATCTCTTCATTATTGTTGTTCTCTCTCATGTGTATGACTATTGTCTAACAACAATAGGGATCTTATCTTGGGTTACTTGTATGATCAAGTCGGTTTTCTAACACTGGATGCACTTCACTCCTTTTGTATACAGTGGGGACTGTCAGTGAATGTGGCCAAGAACAAAGTTATGGTGTTTGACACCTCCAGATCCTTCATGATGCGGCAGGAGCTTCTATGGGATGGACATCCACTTGAGGTAGTTGGGCGTGGTAGTTTTTGGCCCCATTTTCAGCATACGACAGGCAGCAGTTTCCCGGTGACGGAAGGACTATGCATCATTCATAGATTTGGAGAGACTATGTTTCAGCTCACACATTAGGGATGCGACTACTAAGTGCCGAATCCTTGACACTATGGTAGTCCCCTCAGCCCTGTACGCATCATAGACATGGAGTATTGGCCTGACGGCCACTGAGTGGGCACGCATCTCACGACTTCAGATTCATATGCTATCTCGGATGATACGGACAAAGCCCTCTGTACCACACCATATTATACTGGCAGAGTTTGCCATCCCCCCTATTCAGCTAAAGGCAATGTTCCATATTGTCACATTCATACAACGACTGCAGGATCTTCAGGGTGGAGGTACACACTATGTTGCAACAGCTTTGTCATCATCCCAACACTTATATTCTAAGGGACACTCCTCGTGGTATTCGCAGGCCTTTCGTCTCCTCTCCACATTGGGTATTCATATTATTGATCTACCAACTGGTACTCATCAGTATGTTCGAGGCCACCTGTATAGGGCATATCTTCGGAGCACTTCGCAGGGCTCGTCTGGGGTGAAGACTGAGTTTTATCGAGCACATTTTCTATGTCGGGATCTTGCTGGGTATCCTATAGAACCCGGACAGTTACGGGTTTCCTCTCACTAGCTAGCCATTGAGACAGGCAAATATAGTGGCACTTGAAGAGATGCTCGGATTTGTTGTATGTGTGATACAGACGATGTAGAGGATCAGTTTCATTTTCTCCTCAGATGCCCAGCTTACTGTGAGATCTGAGGGAGGCATTATTGCTTGTTTCGAGATCACCCAGTCACACTCTCTACCCTGATATCGTATGAGGACCCCATATGTGTTGCACTAATGATCCGAGAGATGTGGACCTGCGCATGGCGAGGCTAGACGCTGACACCCTCTGTCATGCCCATGATTGGTCTCGGGTAGCGTGTCCACGCTAGGGACCGGTAGACTAACAACCCGTAAGTTAATTGTGACTATAAGAGAATTGGGGCCCTTATGTGTACATTAATGGTTGTAGGCCTAAACACTTGATGGTGGATTTGTATGGGTCTATCAGTGAGTCATTGGGGAATTGGATGACGTGGCCCAAATAGGCTGCAGAGGTGTCCAGTGAGGTCACTACTAGTGGTGCATGGGCCTTGGAGGGTATAAGTATACCTATTGGGTTCTCACTAGTGTATGCTTGATTGACAAGTAGTCGTATGCTGCTGGTGTGATGCCTCATTCCTCTCTAAGCGATTGATCCATAGCTTGGGGGCTAGATCCGTTCGATCTAGGTTCGGTTGGGATGGTTTGTCCACCATCTGATTTCCTAGTGTTGCTTGTGATTGGCATGCTTAGAATAGGATCCTTGGATTTGGACTTTACATTGGTATCAAATAAGTATGAAAAGGTAGACAGCTTCTAACTGAAGCTAAAACAAGACTAAACTCTTAATTGTCCATAAAAGAGAATGCTTAGGCTTGCTTGAAATGAAAGCAGCTGTAGAAACCGCCCTGGATGCTTATAAATCTGCAATAACAGCAGATGGAATGCATGAAAAACTTTATGCATGAGCAGAAACTAAGTTGGGTTCTCGGAATCATCAAAAAACGGTTGGGAAAATGCTCCAATTGCGCAACCTCTGAATGCATGCAGTGCGCCCTCCAGCTGCCATCCTTCCTGCAAAAAGAGCTCTGAAAATGGGCGCTCTCCCACTCTTCCATCTCTCTCTCTCTCTCTGGTTTGGCTCTCCCTCTCGGGCCATTGCTCGCGACCAGCAAGAGCCCGACCTCTGTTTTCTGGGAGGAGGGGTGAGAATGCGAGGGGGCGGGGGGTGTTGTTCTTGAAGTTATGTATTAGTTAACTTGAAGTTAACTATTGATTTTTTGCATGTCTGGTAAATGGGGGGGGAGGGGGGTTTTTGGAGGCTTTAGCTAACAGTTTTTTTCCCTTTAATGTTCATTTAAAAGTTCCATTGGCATTTTTTTAGTCATTTTTTTAAGTACAGTCAAAATTATTATGGAGTGGCTTTAGTAGGATGTTAAATGGATTTTCAGAGCATTGACCATTTTTTTTCGAACTTTTATTGCTTAAAGACCTATATTGCAATACTCATTGGTATAATCATATAAGCACGTTATGGTCTGGTAAAACTACGTTTTTTGGGACATTGCTCTATTAGGAAATTTATACCCGAAATGAGTTCAACCGAACGTAAATTTTTTATAATTTTTTGGTTTACATATGCAAATGGATGAATGAAATTCGGGTTAGGGGTGGCAACTGAAAATTCGCCTGGCATCACTCGACCGTGATGACCCCTTAAAATATTCATCACATGGTTAAAATTTTAGACCACAGTGTGTTAGAATTTCATTTAGGCAATAAACAAAAAAAACCCAATGCAACTATTCGATAATTAGCCATTGTGATATACAGCTTGGGCTAACAACCAGAAATTTTTCCGGCGATTGAAAGCCCCGAAGTTGTTGATGACTGGATAAATCGTTGGCCAAGCTACTTTAGCTTGGTCAACATTCTAGAATACAAAAGTGAATTTCTTCAGTTTTTTGCATTGGGTAAGGCCTCCTCGTGGTGGAGGACGCAACCCATAGAACTGTGATTGGGCTGAATTCCTGGAGGAATTACATAAGGCTTTTTTCACAATTGACGAATTATATTCGCTTTATTAATTGCTGTGGGCAATCGAGAACAAGAGTTTTGGGATTTTTTTTGACCAAGGTGTCGTTTTCTTGGAAACAGATGGGGCCTAAAACGGCCCATAAGCCAAGGATGGAACAACTAAAATGGAACGAAAGAGTTGTTTCTTGATGTGCTTGAAGCTGGGGGGGTACCAACACTATTTGTTGTTAAAAACAAGAAAAAGCCGGTTCATTCTTCAGTATGTGGTCACTGCCAACTGGTCACGACTCAGTGCTCACTTGACACTTTCCTCAGTCAATTATTGATATTCTCACCATTCATCATACATATTACATATTACAGTCTCAATTTTCAAACATCCAGGAACTTCCAAAAATTGTAAAGTTTAAACAGTAAAGTTACAAACTAATAACTATTATCTATTATCTATAGAAGTTAGAACTTTCAACTTTCAACTTTCAACTTACTACTTACTACTTAGTACTTAGAAGTTACTAGTTAGTACTTACAAGTTTGAAGTTACAAGTTACAACTTACAATTTACAAATTACAAATTACAATGCAGTGTGCACTGACCTCTAACTTGGAAGTAACTTCAAGTTGGCAGTGGGCACTAAGTTCTAACTTCTAAGTAGTAAGTAGTAAGTTCTAACTAGTATTAAGTAACTACTAACAATTTTGAATTTACAAATCAGACTTCAGTGAATCACAAATTACAATTCAAGAGTCAAAAGTTTAAACTTTAAAGTTTAAAGTAAATTGTAAAAGCAATGATGCTATCATGTTGCATAAATAACAAGAGTGTCAAGCGTGGCCTCGGCCCTCAAGGCTCAAGCCTGAGGCCCCATGAGTCTGAAGTCAACTGTCATATGTAAACAGTAATATGTATAACTACTATGCTAGAGCCCTCAGCCTAGAGTATGCCACTAATAACTATCATCTATGATTTATGCTGAGCAGTGAGTACTGAGCAGTGAGTGCCCCCCCCCCCCCCAATGCCCATCCAGGCTCTAGCCTCTAGCTGCCCGCCTCGGACGCTGTCGTCGTGGAGGCACTGGCATGTCCTCAAGCACAATGTCATCCTCCCCATCAACATAGTCACCCTCATCCTCCTCATCCGATCCCTCACCCTCAGTGGTGGATTCCTCATTTGAGTCAAAGCTAGAGGGACTCTCAGAGGTGTCTGAGACTGCTGCATGGCTCGGGCCCTCTCCTGCGCTCCTGGTCCTGCGTGCTGCAGCTCGAGTGGTAGGCCCTGCGCAATGCACACAAGGAAATTGGAATCAGGACTTAGGCTCGACTCTCGAGTCTCGACATGTCATATTACTTTTAAGTTTTAACTTACAATTTACAAATTAGTAATTACAATTTACAATCTAGTAATCTACTATCTAGTAGTTCTACAAAATTTCAAAGTACTAAAAGCCTACTAATGTAATGCAGTGAATCGGGGAATTGGGCATCGAAATCAACCTGCAGCTGCTAAGGCCTCCCGATGGAGTAGAGCATAGACATCCTCCTCCTCTTGTGATCTTGGTGGCAAGTCCGGAACCTTTGCCACATCGATCTCATCGGGATTAACCTACGAAAACTGAAATTAAACCAAGATTTTGATTCTCAATAGTAAGTACTGCTAAACGATTTAAAAAAAATAGCAAATTTGAAAGTTTAAACTTGAAGCCTGAAGGTTCTAACTTCTTAGTGTAGAGTCTAGACTTTACTATCTAGACAAATCATGATTCATGGTACATACTAGACTCTATAGAATTCAGATTAATGATTTAATCATGAATCATGATTCATTACCTGTATGGGCTCCCCAGTCTCTCTCAGCTTCTTCACAAGCCGTAGGTTGGCATGCACATACACCAACCTCTCCAGCTGCGCAATAGAAAGTCTGTTCCTCCTCTTCGTATGAATCAGAGAGAACACACTCCAACTTCTCTCACATGCAACTACTGCGCAATCTTGTGAGAGGACGCGGATGGCAAGTTTCTGCAACTTGGGAACATCATTCCCATACTTCATCCACCATGAAACAAGGCGCAATTGCCCTTCCCTCAGCATGGCATCTGCACGACCGAAATCGAGGCGCTCGATCCTGAACATTCAACATTCATCACCATTCAAATTTCAAAAGATATTAGTAAATACTAAATGCTTACAAATTACTACTATTAAGTTTTAACTAGCAGCTAGCTTAAGCCTTAGACTTCAAAGTTCATACATATTACATATACATACTACATAGATGAATACATATATGATATTACATACCTGGGTCCTGAATACATATTACAATTTAGTAATTACATAGTACATAGTACATACCTAAATAAATTCAAGTCATCCATGAGTGCATCCTGATCCCTGGGATCAGGATAGATAGACGCGACGTAGGAATGCCATCCTTGCCTGAGCTCACGATCATGGAATTGATCCTCCGTCCCCATAGTGGATGAGGCAAGCAAGCCACGACATGCAGAGGTTGATGGAACCACTGCCATTTGCCTAGAAATAGGCCCCTTACTTCTTCCAGCCTGCAAACAATCAGGAGTCAGGACTCAGGAGTGAAGTTTGAGGCTTGAGCATTCAAGTCTCAAGAGTCAAGATTCAAGAACTATTAAGTTTTAACTAAATTCTAATCATGAATGTCAATGAACAATGAACATTGAAGATTCAAGAATCAACTTTGAAACTTTTAACGTAGTTACTAGACTCTAGTAATATACCTGTCAGGAGCCATGGTGGTGCAACTCTGAAGCTGCTCTCCCAGCTTATCCATAAACTCATAAAGAAGGCCTAAGGTGGAACCCTCTCTATCAGTAAGGCGAAGCACGCTATAGATAGGTTGCATGGATATGACAATGGAGCGTGCATCATCCCAAAATGAAGTCCCCATCACGATCGCCTCAAATCTCCTAGCCTTGGCCTCTCGTGATCGGCCCCACTCTGCCCAATGGGGTGAAACCACTGTCATCCTCGGGCTTCCATGCACTTTTACGAGCCGCTCCAAAACAATGAGCACATAGGCAAACCTAGGATGAAAATCATGAAATAAGATTTGTAATTGGTCATAGCCTATAGGCAACAAGCAAGCTATACTATATAGCAAAATTCAAATTCTATGAGCATTGAAACTTCAAGCTAAAACAAAATTGCAATTTTCAGATAAAAAAATTGGAAACAAGTTGTCAGGTTGGAAGTTGGAACTTGGTTACCTAGTGGGGGCAGGCCTCAAGAGATCCAAGGTGGAATAGGACCTGAAGATGCTCAATACCCTCTGTCTCTTGGTGACAAATCTCACCAAGAATCGTGCCATGTCTACAACCTCCTTGACCCAGGGTAATCTCCCAATGCCTTCAACTAGGAGGTCAAGACAATGTGCAGCACATGGACTCCAGAAAATCCAAGGGTACTTCTCATTCACCATCTTCCCCATGGCAACACAATTGGACGCGTTGTCCGTGACAACCTGCATTGGAATTCCGACAAAGGTCGAATCATAACTCATGAACAATGAACATTCACCATTGAGCATTCCGGAAGCAAATGCAAATGCAAATTGCAAATGTAAATGGCAAGTGCAAATTGCAACGTTCAAAACAATAATCACGATTCACAAAATGTAAGTACTAAGTTCTAACTTCAAAGCTGAGAGCTCAATGTCGAAAGTTTTAAAGTTGAAACTTGAAAGTGGCAAGTGGATGTACACTTCATGTTTGCATTCCAACCACTCTCTCCAAATAGAATAGAATGTCATCTTTGAACCAAATCAAATATGCAAGTAAAAGAGCATCCCCAATAGAAAGATAAATGTATACAATACTTCCTCACACAAAGTAACTGATACTCTCCTTCAAATACTTTCTCACACAAAGTACTTTACATGATCTTTTCCATGGAATCTCCTACCTCTATCTCGCACACAGAGTTACTTGCACCAAACAACTTTCCAACCTAGAAAGCATTTCATCTTGATATCTATTTATTTAGACACTTTGTCATATGCAAACTTGGTGAACGTCCATCTTCAACCATGTTGTTTTTCTTGAAGCTAAACAACAACTTGTACTGTTGATTTTCAACGGCTAATCAACTACCTTGGCTTCCCAATCTTATAACAGAATCTACCACATGACAGAACATGAACTTGGATAGATTCTAGAACTTTTCTCCAACTCAAAATAGAAATGATCTCACTTAGTACCACCACATGAACAATCAACTATGACTTGGATGTTATCCAGGAATTACATTACAACCACAACAAGCAATCACTTCGATTACTCATAAATCTGAAGTGATACTAGTTTAGATAGACAAGAAAGTTTCTACAACATAACCAAGTTACTATGACTTGAATAGAAACCAAACCGATACAACGTAGAATGTTGACCACACAGTTTGCCACACCTGTCACTTGTAACAACGAACTTATCATTTGCCACCATGATAAGAAACTGTGAAAACATCCTCTTGAATATCGATATATCTATATAGACTCATAATCTATACTTCTCATGCAACTTCCTCTTAAGAATTTGCACCTTTGTCGGTTCCAACCTCGACAAAATTTTGTCAGTCTTAGAACGTCTGAAGTTGACCTTCCTTCAGTATGCCTGTTGGTAGCCGCTTCTGCAGCTTCAGCAACACCATGATCACCGATTGTCTTCCCCTACCATCTCTTTTGCTTCATGTAGAATTTCCTTTCCCTATGAGTTAACCCTTCCATTTTGCGACGAACCTTGTTCTGATTACTCTTGTGAATCCCTTTTTCACCTTGCACCTGATTGCAAACAATTCCTAGTCGTATTGCCAATCCTACTCTTGAGATCTCCTTCAGCATGCATCAAGGTTCTTTCCCTTCTTAAACCTCAGTGATCTCCTACTACAAGACACAGCCATTGCATCCTAGCAATCTATGTATATCTATGCTTCCTTGCATGTAATCGTGCTGAACTTCCATGTGATTGCCTTGCTGAACTTTCACTTGCATGCAAAAAGCTCCAACTATAACTCAATCTTCATGGTGACCCAACAATCTACACATGTACATGCTTCCTTGCATGTGTACCAATTACTTCCAACAATAATTGGCAATCTACAGTGATCTACCAATAATGTTCTGACCAATAGTCACCTGTCTCCAACATGTATCGATAGCTCTCCAACACTAGCAATTCTTGGCTAGTGTTCCTTGGATGTTCATGACCTATAGAAAACTATGTAACCTGTTTTTTTCTTAGGTGAAAAACTGTAGTACCAGCTTTGTAGGTCAGCACTCTTGCCAACGAACAGCTTCTGATATCTCCCCTTCTAGTGAACAGGTTCAAGTCTGTGGATAGCACGAGCTAACTCTCAAATCTGCTTCTCAGCGATTTGTCACCCAGGAAACAGTTCTGCAGGCAGCGGTCCGAAGGCACTAGATTGGTCTGATGCAACTGTAGCAATCCAGCCATTATACTGATCCGTAACAAATCTTGGATCTACCAACAGTCTAATTGACAAAGATTGAGAAACTGTTGCGAATCTGTCGCGAAACTCGATACTTTCGCGAATTTGTCGCGAACCTCGAATCTTTTGCGAATCTCGAATCTTTTGCGAATCTTTTGAGTTTGTGATCAATCTGTAGACAGCGACAATCCAGAAGCGATCAACCTGTCAACAACGATAAGGTCTGTACCATCAACAAACAGATCTGATAGACAATGATAAGATATCTTGCATGCAACGATCAAATTCCAGCGATCTGCTATCTGAATCTACCTTATATCAGCAAACAGGTTCAAAGTCTGTCCTTCAACGATCCAAAGTCAGATCTGCATCAAACAGGTCTAGCAGATCTTCTCCCACAAAGCTGCCACCGTTGTAGTTGAAGATCAAACTTGAGAGCTAGCTAGGGACACCACCTGCACCTGCTCTTCTCCTTGAAGTTGATGGCCAAATCAATCCCTTGTGAATTAATTTTGTTCATTGGAGTAACTCCTTGTTCTCTCAAATCTCGAAGCATGCTCTGGTGCCAGGTTAGAAAACCGACTTGATCATACAAGTAACCCAAGATAAGATTCCTATTGTTGTTAGACAATAGTCATACACATGAGAGAGAACAACAATAATGAAGAGATGTACTCCAACTATGTCCCATTATAAATGAAGTAGGGCGCCAGCCTACATATATAGTTTCTCTAAACTATGTGTAAGGTAAAAAGCAAAAAGCAAATAGCAAAAGACAAAAAGCTAATCGCTATAATTACTACCTATATTGGGTAAACACCCAGGATGAGTTTCTAAGTGATAAAAGCAAATCCTATTCTAGTAGTAGTGCGCCCACCTACATGCATGACTAAAAAACGAATTTACTATAAATAGTAATGACCCTAAAATATGACTTACTATAAATAGTAATGGCCCCTATAATAGCACGCAGGCATGGCCAAACTATCACTAATTAATCCTAAATGATAACATTAGGGGTACTAAAGTAAACATTAACTCTAGCATCTAGATGCCGTTGTAGACCTTCCCTCATCCTCGAAAGCAAGACCACATCATCAACATACAATAGGATAGCAATAACGAGGTCACCCAATGTACATTCCTCTCCTCCATCTCTATGTATAACTTGCTCAAGCTCATCTATATATAAACCAAAGAGTGTAGGTGAAAGTGGACATCCCTACTTAACCCAATAGTACTCTCTATCTCTGGCGATACAACTCCTGATACCTGAATCCGGCCAATAACTCGTCTGTACAATGCCACAACTGCCTGTATGATATCCTCGTGGAAGCCACGATCCCGAAGCCTCTATATCACTAAATGTCTAGGCACAGAGTTAAAGGCTCTGCGTAAATCCACAACTCTCGGACTCTACCTCGTGTAAAGAACATAGCTGTGGTGTACCTTGAAATCTGCCAGTCTCGATAGCCAACTGGTACGAGGAGACTGTGAACTATCCCAAAGTGAAGCGGAGACTGTGATAGTCCTAAAGACAAATATCGAGGTAAAACGTGAAGTCCCGCAGCATCCTGCTCCAAAAAGTAATTGGGTAGTAATCAGGCTTAACCCCCAACTGGAGTCGCCAAGTACGGTTAAGATATGCTCTATATAAAAACCGTGTAATGTACTGGTGTGTACCCAATGGGGAGATCTGTGATAGTGATACCAAATGTCTCCATGAGGAAGTGTGATGCCTGAGAGAACCATGACAAACGGTATCCCTAGGCCTGAAGATGGTGGGAGGACATGAGTGCAAGCCGTGTGTATCTTTGCTCTGTATCAGGAAGTGCCTGACTCTCTGGATGTATGTGATAAGCTGGAAGGCTGCCTCTATCTGGATAGGGGGGGTGGCAAACTCTGCAAGAATGATCTCATGTGGAACAGAGGGTTTCTCCCGAATCATGCGAGCTAACAAAGTGGTTTGTAAGCGTGAAATGTTGGCCCAATGTGAGGAGAGGCCTGTACATCATATTTCTTCCTGCATACATGGCGGGGCGTCAAAAAGTCTATACGTACTCGGGGCATCCCGAATGGACTCATGGAGGAAGAATCTCTCCAACTGGACCAGGGAAGAATGACCCTTCCCAAGTCTAGAAGTAGCCGCCTATCTCATACTGAAAGTAGGACCAGTGAAGAGCACGCCAAGGTAAGTATATGAGGAAACCACCTCTAGAGGCTGTCCATCAAAGGTAAGCTCCTGACGTTGCATGAAAGCCCGAGAGGTATTGGAGACCATGATTTTGGTTTTCGAGAGGTTCACCCCTAAACCCCAATGGGTACTAAAGGTGTGTAAGTAATCCAGCTGTCTCCGTAATCCCTCTCTGGTATGAGAGATAGGTACGACATCATCCGCATATAGAAGGATAGCGATCAGAATGTCACCAAGCCTGCAACCGTCCCCGCCACATTGACAAATGACCCACTCCAGCTCATTGATGTATAGTCCACAAAGAACTGTTGAAAGAGAGCATCCTTGCTTAACCCAAATAGTTCCTTTGGATCTGCTCAGAAATGCCACTACTATGACGAATGCAACCCAAAACCCTCTCATAGAGAGCCATGACAGCTAGAATAATATTCGTTGAGAAACCCAGGTTGCGGAGTCTCTGGATAAGTAAAGAGCTTGGGAGAGAGTCAAAGGTGAAGTCCACAAAACAACAATAAACCTTTTCCTTCCTGTGCCTAGCTTCCTCAATGAGAGGTGAAAGTTTGAAGATATGAAGTAGTGGAGTAACTAGTGCGGAAGCATGCCTGGCCCAATGCATGCAATCTCCTGGACTCTGCCTCTGAGCTAACTGCAGACTGAAGGATGGTGCCATATAACTTCGCGAGAACGTGCCCAATCATGATAGTGCAATAATTACAAGGTAACATGGGGTCGCCAGTTTTATGGATAGGATGTATGATGTTGGTGCACCAAGAAGATGGGAAGCCTTCAACAACATCGTGGTTGAGGAGAGTGGATAGTGTGGGGGCAAGAGTGTCTGAGGCGTGAATCAGTAGCTCGGATTCAAGATCTTCAATGTCTCTAGTTCGATGGGTTTTCAATTTTTTGATTGCTGCTTGGACCAAATCAGGGGTGAAGAGTGTGAAGTCTGAAGGTCGAGGAGAGATGGAAATGGGTTTATTAGTGGATATAGTGTAAAGCTGGGTAGCATAGTTAGTCTAGGTATGTAGGTCGTCCATAAGAGGGGGTGGAGCATGGGGGATAAATTCACGGGAAAAGGCACTAGAAGAGGAGCTGAAAAGGAGGTTCACAAGACGACTTCCTTCGGAGTCATCATAAGCACATTTTTTGCTGCGAAATGTGCGGTTGTACACTTGCCGTGAGGAGCGAAGGACATGGGGGGCATGGAAACGACATGTGTGACAATGTGGTGAAGGGAGTGGAATTCCACGTTGTACCATGGTTGTTAGAGTCCATTTACGACTCTATCACGACCTCGGCACGACCAGTTATCAAAGGGCCTGAGGCTTAGTGTTGGAATGGGTCGGTGACCGACGAGGACATCTGTCCCAAGTTGGGACCGGTGTGTCACGAGCAGTGACCCGGTGTGGCCGCCTGACAAGCTGCCAGAGATGCGGTGTGTCTTGACCGTCGGGACCCTAGCCATTAGTGACGAGATGCTAGCCGGCAAGTAGTCGGGGTGACCAAGAGGGTCACAGGTCTTTGGCGGGGCACAAGGGTGGTACCCTATGAGTCACTCAATATTCATAGTTCACATGGGCCAAGCATGCCAAGTGGACTGATCACCCACAGGTGGATGCCATGTGCCAGTTGACGGGAATAGTAGGTTGAAGGACTCAAGGATGGGGTGCCTATGGTTGGGAGGTTCATTCTACACACCAGCTTCTAGGATTCACGAGCTTGGAGAGATTGGCTTGTGGCAATTGGTATCAGAGCCTCGTCCTAAAGAGAGAAACGTCCGTTCTAGAGAGAGAAAGTGAGAAAAAGCTTGGTTTTTTCACCATAACTTGGTCTATAGTGCTCAGATTTGAGGGAGATCTGTCTCAGATCATTTCTAGTGGGCAGTCGCTGTAGATCAGCAGGGATTCCCACAGCAAATTCTGAGATTTCAGAAAATTTCAAAGTTTTGGAGGGCCAGCGCATTTTTCCTGAAGGTTTTTTGCTCATAACTCTCTGGAACCTTCTTAGATCCTGATCAGATTTTGGGAGCATGTTCCTAGCATCCATAGCGATCCTATAGAGCCATCATACGCCGGTTTTGGAGCAGATTTGCCTCTGTTTTACCAAAAAGTCAGTTTTCAAGCAAAAAACAGGTTAGATTTTTGGATTGGGCGTAACTTCTCCGATTTCTGCTGTTAAGGGTGCAGATTGGGCCTAGTAGGCGGGCGACCTACTGCCAATTGACGGTTTGTGAAAATCTTTTGCCGTTTGGAAGAAATTTGACGTCAAACAGCCTGCTTTTTTCCTGTTTTTTCGACTTTCAAGCTGATTTGGTGTCCAAAAAAAGTTTTTTACCGACCTTTGTACCCTAGGACACAAGGGAATTACTACATGTCCTTGGCTTTGTGTTTTCCCCAGAGTTTTATTACTTTCCAGTTGCTTTTTTCTCTTTTAGTTCTAAATTGTGGATAAGCTGAAAATTTCCACATTTCCATTTCCTAAGTGTGTTTCAATAAGTGCAATTTCTAGCTTGATTTCGTGTTGTCTCTGTTTTTGTTTCATAATGGAAGATGATAGAGTTGATATTCCGCTTAGTCCACCCGTTGCTCTTCCATCACCACCACCCAGCCCTGTGCTTAGTCCTGCCCATAATCCGCCTACAATGGCTGCCCGTTCGCCTGCTGGTACTTCCCCTTCTGTGCAAGCTCGCATGGATAGTGTGGAAAAGATCGTCATAGAGATGCGAGTGATGATGGTAGCTGGTGGTTATGCGTCTTCCTCGCAGTATGCTCCGCCTTATCCGTCTTCTGTTGTTCGTCCTATGTTACCTCCACCCTATCCAGAAGACAAAGATATTAAACCTACCCGTTTCGCTGGAAACACTCCCCAATGCAATACTGATATTGTAGATCAGTGGTTGCATAAGTGGGAAGAGTATTTTGATTTGAAACGGTCCCCAACTGATGAGGGTTGGCGGGTCCGCAAAGCTGCTTACCATTTCACTGATTTTGCTGACAGGTGGTGGCGTAAATTGTTGAATTCTAATCAGGCTCCATCCACCTGGCTTGAGTTTAAGCGAGCTTTCAGAGCTCAGTTTATTCCTCCACATGAGCATGTGCGTGCAACGGATGCTTGGCTTTTGCATCGTCAGAGGGCTAGTAGTCCACAAGTTCATATTTGGCCTTCGTGAAGAGTTGAGGCCTTCAGTGCCTAATGAAGGGCGCAAGACCTTAGAAGAGGCAGTTGCTACAGCTCTCAACTTTGAAGGTAATGTGCGCACCAAGGCTGAATCTGGAGCACCAAGCTGGCCTCAGAAGAAGGGTTCGCGAAAGTCTTGCCAAGCTGGTCAGAAAGGCTTTTCGTAGGAGGATCCTATCCAGATGCACCAAACTCTGAAGCACAAGGCGGGATCTCCTTTGGCTCATCAGGCTTACAACAAGTCTCCTCTCAGTCCAGAACAAAAGGACAAGGCCAAAAAAGACGGATTATGCTTTTTTTGTCTTGGCAAGCATCTAGTCGGAACGTTGATCATCGTATTGAGCTCGTTCCAGGGGCAAGTCCGGTATGTAGGCCTCCTTATAGGATGAGCCTAAAAGAGGAAGAGGAAGTCAGAAAGATGTTGGAGGAGTATCCCAAGCTGGGGTACATCCGTTCGACATATTCACCTTTTGCCTCTCCTATTTTACTTGTTAAGAAAAACGATGGTAGTTTCCGGATGTGTGTTGATTACAGCGGATTGAATAAGATCACTGTAAAGCACAACTATCCGATGCCCAGGATTGATGATCTATTGGATGCGTTGCAGGCTGCAACCATTTTCAGTTAGATAGATCTCAAAAGGGGATACCATCAAATACGGATTCGAGATGAAGACGTCCAGAAGACGGCCTTCCGAACCCGTTTCGGTCATTATGAGTTTTGGTTATGCCATTTGGGTTAACCAATGCCCCAGCCACGTTCATGATGCTCATGGACGATGTCTTGCGAGACTATATGGTAAGTTTGTCGTCAATTTTATTGACGATATATTGGTTTTAAGTAAAGCGGTCGAGGAGCATGAGGTTCATCTGAAGACCGTATTGGGCAAGTTACAAGCTTCTGTCTTGTATGCCAATGCTCAGAAGACAGAGTTGTGTAAGACTCGTGTCGAGTATTTGGGTCACGTAGTGACTGCTGAGGGTATTTCGGTTGACCCAGCCAAGGTGCCTGTGGTTAAGAAGTGGCCGAGGCCTGCCGATTACAATCTTTGTTAAGTTTTTGCAAGTTCTACCGGCAGTTCGTTAGGAACTATTCCAAGGTAGCTGTAGATCGGTAGGTCGCTGAAGCTCAGCACAGGTTTGAGAACTTGATGGAGGCGCTGGCCACGGCTCCAGTTCTCAGTTCTCAAGTTTGTTGATACCAAGAAACTGTTTGACCTAGAGACGAATGCAAATGGCATTGCCGTAGGTGCAGTGTTGAGCCAAGATGGTATACCCGCACAGGAGCAAGAGCTGTATGTGAGTACATGCGCTCAAGATGTGGAGACATTATTTATACGACGCCGAGTTTTATGTGTACACAGATCATTATACTTTAAAGTATTTTGCACTCAGCCAGATTTGTAAGGCCGGCAAGCTCGGTGGGCCGAGCTGATGCAGGAATTTCATTTGAGAATTCGCTTCCGAAAAGGGAAAGAAAATATGGTCGCTGATGCACTATCGTTGGTACTGCATCAGATGAGCCTTGCCTGTAGTTGACAGTGACCTCATGGAGGAGATCAAGAGGGCTCAGCAAAAAGGACCCACATTGTCAGTGTGTGTAGCCTATGCATGCAAGTTAGTCGACCAAGCGGAAGAGTCAGCCTCACCTGTCGCTTCCGTAGAGGAACACACCAGTACTTATTTGACATACACCGTGAAGGAAGGTATGTAGTTGAGAAAACGGAAAAGTATTCGTGCCAGACGTGAAGGATCTATTTCGTAAGATACTTCATGAATGCCATGATAGTCCCTGCGCAGGGCACCCTCTGGTATTGATAAGACCAGTGAGCTTTTGAGAATTCATTATTTTTGGCCACGATTGCAGCGGGATGTAAGAGAGTACGTCCAGCGTTGCACGGCTTGTCAGGTGAACAAGGCCGAGAGAGTAAGTCCTCCGGGCTTGCTACATCCACTTGAGATACCTACAGGAAGGTGGGAAAACATCTCTATGGATTTTATTGTTGGGCTACCCAAGACCCAGAATGGATTCAATTCGGTTATGGTAGTGGTAGACAGGTTTTCCAAGATGGCTCGTTCCATCGCAACGACCAAGAAGGTCACAGCTCTGCAAGTGGATGAGTTGTTTATTCAGAATATTGTCAGGTTACATGGTCTTCCGAAGTCCATAGTTTCTAACAAGGATCCCAAGTTTACGGGAAATTTCTGGATTGAGGTGTTTGCCAAGCTGGGAACACAGTTGTAGATGAGTAGCTCTGAGCATCCTCAGACGGATGGTTGGACAGAGCGAGTGAATCAGATCTTGGAAGATATGCTTAGGGCATATGTGAGTAGTACGCAAACAGACTGGGTAAAGCATTTACCGCTATTGGAGTTCGCGTACAATGATAAGAGACATGTGTCCACTGGATTGAGTCCATTTGAGCTCAATTATGGTTTCAGGCCACTGAGTCCTGCAATCATAGGGATTCCCCATAGGGTACCTAGTGTTGTAGAGTTTTTGGCTCAGATGCAGCAAAAGCTAGAGTTGGCACGAGATAACTTGTCCAAAGCTGTAGCTAGGGCAGAGAGTTATGCTCGTGAGAACCGTACGTATCGGGAATTTGAGAGCAAACTGAAGAAATGTTTGCCTGGTGGAAGTTCTAGTGTCTCTAGAGGAGAAAGACACCACAGGTTATGGGCCAGAAGAAATCCTAGATCGAAGGGAGCGACGATTGCGGAATCGTCTCCTTCAAGAGTATCTAGTAACCTGGGAAGGGATGCTACCTCGGAGACGCGAGAGGTGTTGCAGAAGTCTTACCCAGAGTTTGTCATCGAGGACCGATGACTTGCCAGAGGAGGGAAGAATTGTTAGAGTCTAGTTACGACTCTATCACGACCTCGGCACGGCCGATTACCAAAGGGCTTGAAGCCTAATGTTGGGAAGGGTCGGTGACCGACGAGGACATTTGTCCCAAGTTGGGACCGGTGTGTCACGAGCAGTGACCCGGTGTGGCCGCCTGATAAGCTGTCAGAGATGCGGTGCCGTCGGGACCCTAGCCGGCAAGTAGTCGGGGTGACCAAGAGGATCACAGGTCTTTGGTGGGGCACGGGGGTGGTACCCTATGAGTCACTCAATATTCACAGGTCACAGGGGCCAGGCATGCCAAGTGGACTGATCACCCACAGTTGTTACCCATGTTCTAATTGACGTGAATTGCAGGTAGGACTACTCAAGGAGGGGGTGCCTATGATTGGGAGGTTCATTCTACACACCGGCTTCAAGGATTCACGAGCTTGGAGAGACTGGCTTGTGACAATGGTGGATGGAAAGTTCGAGGTGAGCGCGGATGAGCTGGTTTGTTTTTGTGAGGTTTAGAGAGAGAAAGTTTTATAAATGTCTATTCTAAATGTACATGTCAAGTGTGTGGTAACATGGGGAGCATATGAAACATCTCCGAAACGATAACAAAAATAATATATCTAAATACTATGAACTGAAATAGACTTGATGATGTATGAAATATGAAACATGTGGGAGCATATGTACAACTAAATGTCATGAATGAGGTATGACACTATCATCCAATCATGTCCTGCTAATGCTATAGAAAGATGTAATACGAGCTGCAGCATGAAGGACCGCTGGTGGTCGTTGACGTCGTCTAGTAGGATGAAGCCTCCTCGTGATAGGTCAAGTAGCTCTCGCTGCCACATGAGTATGAGTGGGACCTTGTCTCTGTATGTAGATTTTTTTTATCGCTTATGAATGATGCACATGCTTTAGTATTTTAAGATAGATGGCTTGATACTTACATCATGTATTTGTATGCACTTTACCATGTTTAAAGATCTGCTTTATGTATGTTCATTTTCAGTTTGTCATATGTATAACATATGTATATTTCTTTGTATGTGGGGACAAGTATTTAAAGTCATGCACAAGAATCGAAAATTGTTTCTTCATGTGCATAGAATATAAACATTTATAGTTCAACTTAATTTATTTTGAAGGTAATGGATTTATACTTGAGGATAAGGTTTAAACCATAACTATCATTGTAATAGCTGGTTAGTAGCACTACTTTCACATTGGAGTACATTTTGTATTGAAGTTTTGGATCAGCTTCCTTTTTTGTATCATCAGTTTATCTGATTTGGTGGAAAGTTGAATTTCAAGATTTTTGGACCTGCTTTTCATGTACTGGTTTGTGAAAATTGCAGGAAAAGCTATGGTGTTAGAAGACTGTTCACTTTGGAAAACTTCTGGAAAGAGCTACCAAACTTGGATATGCAACCTTACATGTTGCCTCATTCAGTGTACAAATGATCCTATATTCCAGTAATCGTCGAATCTTCCTCATGTGAAATATCATTGAAATGTCACTATGTTTATAGTTCGTATCTAGCAAGGCTCATTAAACCTCATCAAAATTCTGGTAGGTCCCGAGGAATGTATGTCACAATAATTGCACTTGGATACTAACAACCTCTTTTGTTGTTTCTTCTCTATAGATAAATATAGAAAAAGGTTGAGTTAAGGTACTGACTAATTTAGAACTTGAGAGTTCAGTGAAAAGGGTGCACTTTTTGACCTCATCAAATATCCATATAGAAAGGGAATGGGGTAGCGTATAGGTGCTCTGTTTCCAACTTACTTACCCAACCTCCTACCACACCTTTAATAAGATATGTTGAGCCTATCTAGAGGCATGGGTCTTTTATAACCTTTCTAGGCAAATATCAACAATATTCATTATACAATGTCCATTTAATGTGCTAACATGAAATTTGTTTGTATGGCTCCCAGGTTGTGTGAAGAATTGGCATTGCAAAAGGCACCTCTTGCAGAACTTCTTTTTCCTCATGTCTTGAAGAGCTTATCTAGGAAACTTCATATTGAATCAGATGGCTACAAGCAAATTGCAGAAAAGGTTAGTGAAGCACAACCGTTTTTGTATTCTGCTGATATTTTTTTTTTTTAATCTTTGGCATATGGCTATATTGGTTAATGCATGACAACTACTGGTAAATGCTAACAAAAAGCCCCTCTGTAACAAGTTACGTAGGTTGGAAAAATCTCACATTGAGGAATTTTATTTGACATCACTTGATTACATTGTAATATATTCAGGACAATTGATCCCTATCTTAGGCTGCTATGCTAAGCATTTGTGTACACTTGATCATTGGGCAATTTTTGGACATAATTGTTTGTGCTTGGCTTCCTATATAACTTATGAAGATTAATTTGAAGAAATGCATGGAGAAATTGTTGTGTAGATTAAAATGATAAGGTTGCAGTTCCTTTGCATGTGAGCTCGCTTGTAGTTTTTTGAAGGCTAATCCAAGTTTACTAGAGCATTCATATGATCCACCTATTGAGAAATATGTAGGTGAGACGCAGTCACGATGAGGATGTGACAGTATATGCTCCTAAGATGGTAGTAATCCTTACGCTGAGAACTTATTTCAACAATTTATGGATGTAACAACACTTTGATTTTTGACTCTCAAAGGCACTTCATGTATCTTCATAAGTTAGAAACAAACTTTGCTGATGTTCCTTTCAAGCGATTACCACCGTTTAATTCATTTCTTGGGTTTTGCCTCTAATTTTGGTTTTTATTGCATAAGCTAGAACACGAAGAAAAATGGAAAGGACTTCAATATTTGATGCATATGTATTTTGGCTCTTTCCTTTGTTCCACCTTCACCATACTCCAAACTTGCTCTATGATGTGATGCATGTCTCTGTCAGTTACGAACAAGACCACAATTATGTTATGGCTGATCTATGAAAGCAAGACATAAGCAGGAATTAGTCTAGAAAGCAAGAAAGAGAGCTTAAAGAGACTAAAGAGGAGAGAGATCCATATCATAGCTCAATAACAAATGACAGATTCCCTACTTATAGCCTAAAGGAGGCCCTAAAAAGGAAGCTTCCAGTGGCAAGGGCCCAACTGGGAGCGATAATAGTGCGCCCTCCAAGAAGGCCCCCACTCTCTAGTAATATGTCCAAATGTCCAAATAATGAATAATAAGGCCCAAGGCCAACCATAAAGTCTAAGTGTCAATAATGAATAAAAACGTGCCCAAGGCCTGCTTATGCATAAAGTAAAGTAAATGTAAATGGACGTGGCGAATGTAATGAGCCGAGTCCATAACTCTCCCCGACATAAAAAAAAAAGGACCCAACTGCCGAAAAGAAAGTGGATCAAACAGCAGCAAGCCCTGGTGCATCAACAACTAGAGCAACATCTGATAATGAGAAAGCACAATCTTGATCCGCAAGTGATGGCGTATGATAGAAGACATCAATAGGCTCCCATGTGGCCTCCTCAATAGGACGACCATCCCACTGGCTCAAAAACTGAATCTGCCAGTAGCGTCGACTATGGTGAAGGCGAACCTGGTGAATGGCAGCTGGTAAGAAAGGGAACAACTCAGGATCAACATTGTGGCAACGAAGGGAACATATCGGCCGCGTCATCAGAAACCAAGCAATATGGAACAACCGGGAATGCCAAGGAACCAGAAGAAGATCAAGCAGCAACCAGGAGTGCCAAGGTATCCGTAATGCCCAAGCTAGTAGAGGATCAGCCCAAGAGATAGGGACATCATACCAAGGTATCCAAAAAGCCCGAGAAGGTAGAACTGCATCAGCAACGGGAAGCCAATAAGGAAACTGGAAAAGAGATGGACACGCATCGCGAATAGCCGCATCATACATGTAACCATCAACCATATTTGCAAGGTGCCCCAAGAAAAGATAGCAGCATCGGAAGACCAGCACCAAGGAGTAGGAACATAAGCAGGATGACAGGCACGATGTAACAGCATGGAAAAGCAAGCGATATGCCAAGAAACATGGAGCATAAAGAGATCATCCTTACAAAGGATAGGTAAAATGGAGAAATATGCACCAACATGGTCGAAAGTCCAAGGTATCCATAAGGCCCATGAATGAGAAGTAGCAATGGCACACGGTACCCTCAAGGCCCATATCACGAGAAGAAAAGCATGGCAAAAGCTCCAGAAGGTCCAAGAAATCAATGCATCATCTAAAAAGACATGATGCATGAAAACAATAGCAAGAAATCTAGAAATAGTAGAGGCCCCAACTGAAAAACTCATCTAGAAAGACCTCATATGGACATACCAATCCATCATAGGATACACCAAAAACGGATGGAGAATCGGATGACCCATCAAACTGGCCGCAAGTGTAATCCCAAGGTACACATCAGGCGCACAAGTGAGGAATAGAAGAAATGCACTGGAACGAGGAACAGGATCTACAACATCAGTAGCAAGCATCGGAGCAATATCCACGTGTAGCTGGGAATGAGTATCAAAGCACATATGAGCAACACTGAAGTATATGGCTGCAACATCCCCAAAAACTATCCAAGAGAGGAGAAGGAACTCTCTCAAGGTACCCTAATGGTCTCGGAACACCAAAACAAAGTAGCAACTCAACATCGGAGACCAAGCGATATGGAGCAACCCGAAATGACGGGGAACCTGAAGATCACCCGGACAAACAGTAGTTGGAACGGAGGCAATAACCCAAGCCATCAGAATATGTCAAGCCTGACAATGAGCAACAATCCAAGGAACATATAGAGAGCCACATGCATAATCATAGAGATATCCGCACCATAGGCGATCAGTAATATGGAGAAACCAGCACCAATCAACAGGTCCAAAGGAAATCCAAGCTATACGTAATAACTAGGAGATGAAAGCCCTTAGCACGGAGAGAAAAAAAAAATCAGCAAGGAAAACGAGCGCCCAATCAAAAAATTAGATCTGAAATTCAGCAATCAGGAAAGTGCTCTGATACCAAGTTACGAACAAGACCACAATTATGCTATGGCTGATCTATGAAAGCAGGACATAAGCAGGAACTAGTCTAGAAAGCAAGGAAGAGAGCTTCAAGAGACTAAAGAGGAGAGAGATCAATATCATAGCTCAATAACAAATGACACAGATTCCCTACTTATAGCCTAATCAAAGCCCTAAAAAGGAAGATTCCAGTGGCAAGGACCCAACTGGGAGGGATAATAGTGCGCCCTCCAAGAAGGCCCCCACTCTCCAGTAATATGTCCAAATGTCCAAATAATGAATAATAAGGCCCAAGACCAACCATAAAGTCTAAGTGTCAATAATGAATAATAACGGGCCCAAGGCCTGCTTATGCATAAAGTAAAGTAAATGTAAATGGACGTGGCGAATGTGATGAGCCAAGTCCATAACTTTGTCTACTTCGCTTGTGCATAGGTCAGCTCCACAAATTAAACGAACCTTTTACATGATGTGCTGAATAACATCTAACAAGATTTGGTGTTATTGAAGCATAACTAAGTCTTTATGCACTATGATATATTCGCCCAATACTCTCACTATTTACCACCATGAGGAAAATTGGGAGAGAGAAAGGAAACTCTAAGATGCATGAGTAAAAAATATATGTCAACGGTGTATAGCTATAAGGGACTGTATATAACATGATAAATTTTAGATGTGTGTGTGTGTGTGTGTGTGTGTGTGAGAGAGAGAGAGAGAGAGAGAGAGAGAGAGAGAGAGAGAGAGAGAGAGAGAGAGAGAGAGAGAGAGAGAGAGAGAGAGAGAGAGAGAGAGAGAGAGAGAGAGAGAAGAAGAAGAAGAAGAAGAAGGAAAAATTGTATTAATGTCTGTTGGGTGCGCAAAGGCACATAAGACAGAATAAATAAGTACATATCTCGTAGGATCACTGTCCATGTCGGACAACATAAAAATCGCTAGTCTAAGTGGAAAAGACAATAAAGAACTCTCTCTAGCTAGTTTAAGACACATCCAACGTCATAAAAAGCATATAAGAGCAAATATACAAGAGCTTAACCTCCAGCTCTGTAGAGGGTACAGGTGCAAGAGCTTAACCGCTTTCTCTGCTGAGGAAAGTAAGAGGAAGAAAAAATATCAATCTCGAAAAAAACGTCTGATACCAATAGAAGATGTGATCTGTGGTCGAGGAGCTTTGGTAGCTCTGGAGGCGCGTGTAGATCTAGCAAGATGTGGTGGTGGTGCACGCTGGGGGGGCCTTCGCCCTCACCGGTGTGATTGTCTCATCATCTGATAGGTCATCGCGCTCCCGCTTCTAAAAGAAGCTAGTAATGAGATGCTGGCCAGAATCAGTACTACTCTCCAATGGCAGCAAAGAGGCTCTCAACATAAGCATCTCTCGTAGTAAAAGGCTGACACATTTGGATCCTGATAACGCGTCCATTTACATTTACTTTACTTTATGCATGAGTAGGCCTTGGGCCCTTTTTTATTCATTAGTGACACTTAGACTATATGGTTGGCCTTTGGCCTTATTATTCATTATTAGGCCATTTGGACATATTACTGGAGAGTGGGGGCCTTCTTGGAGGGCGCACTATTATCCCTCCCAGTTGGGCCCTAGCCACCGGAAGCTTCCTTTTAGGGCTTCCTCTTGGCTATAAGTAGGGAAACTGTGTCATTTGTTATTCAGCTGATGATATTGATCTCTCTCTTTAGTCTCCTTAATCTCTCTCTTTCCTGCTTTCTAGGGTTAAGTCTTGCTTATGTGCTGCTTTCATAGCTTAAGTGTTGCTTATGTGATGCTTTCATAGCTTAGCTCTAGATCAGTTGTGGCTCTATTCGTAACTTGAACCTATATAAACAATGATATCGGCCACGTATCTCATAGTATGTAGGTTATATGAAGTTAAAATGGAACTCGTCCTCCATTACACCCAATGTGCATAGTTGGCATATCCGACACTCTCTCAAAATGCTTGAATATCTGCCTGTCTCAATAGCAAGCTGATGCGAAGAGACTCGTATTTGTCCCAATCTGTATCGGAGAGAGAGAGAGAGAGAGAGAGAGAGAGAGAGAGAGAGAGAGAGAGAGAGAGAGAGAGAGAGAGAGAGTTTGTCCATGAAATACCCTAAGGTCGAATCAATGAAAACTTTCGTTTCCTTGGTCGAAAATATGCTCTACCAGAGCAAGGTGCGAAGCAAGCAAAGGACTAATAAATAGGTACATGTCAAGTATGCACAGTGGGAGCATGAAAGCTCTATTACCTAATTGAAACAAGACGACATAAAAACAGGAAATAGTGACTGGCACAAGCAAAGTCTATCATCATGATACAATAGATGTGTCTCCGCCTGTAAAATAATGATGTATAGTATGTCGTGACACTGTCACTGAGCGAACTGCAAATCTCAGTCTCTGAGGGGTTGGTGTCGTCTCTGCTGCCGTGAAGCTGTAGGTTGTGGCCTGTGGGCTGGTTGTCTCTCTGGTCGTCTACATTGTCTCTGCCGTCTATGTATGGAAGCATCCGGAATCGCAGCCTCTCCATCAGAATCAATACTCTCCTGTCTCTGTCTCCGACGGGATGAACACTCTTGTATGCTCAGCTGTATCAAGGGGGGGGGGGGGGGGGGGGGGTCATCGTCTAACCTCGCCATACGCAGGTCTGACATCTCTCGGATCATCAGTGTAACACATCTGGGGTCCTCAAACGATTTCAAGGTAGAGAGTGTGAATGGGTGATCTCGAAACAAGCAATAATATCTCCCTCGGATCTCATAGTAAGCTGGGCATCTGAAGAGAAAATTAAACTCATCCTCTACAACGTGTGTATCACACATACTACAAATCCTCATCTCTCGAGGTGCCACTATATCTGCCAGTCTCAATGGTTACCTGGTGAGAAGAAACCCGAAACTGACCCATCACTGTCCACAGTCTATGTGAGATACTCTCCACTAGATATCCGGGTACTATGGGATACCCAGCGGGATCTCGAGATAGAAAATGTGCCCAATAAAACTCAGTCTTCACCCCAGACGAGCCCTGCCAAGTGCTCTGCATATGATGTGGTAAAGAGGGCTTAGCCCGTATCATCCGAGATAGCATATGAATCTGAAGTCATAAGATGCGTGCCCACTCGGTAGCCGTTAGGCCAGTACTCCATGTCTCTGATGCGTACCGGGCTGAGGGGACTACCATATTGTCAAAGAGTCGGCACTTACTAGTCGCATCCCTAATGTGAGATGAACCATAGTCTCTCCAAATCTACCAATGATGCATAGCCCTTCTGTGACCGGGAAACTATCGCCTGTCGTATGTTGAAAGTGGGACCAGAAAATACCATGCCCAGGTATGTGTAGGAGTCAACTACCTCAAGTGGATGTCCATTCCATAGAAGCTCTTGCCGCATTATGAAGGATCTGGAGGTGTTAAACACCATAACTTTGGTCTTGGCCACATTCACCGATAGTCCCCACTGTATACAAAAGGAGTGAAGCGCATCCAGGTGCCGTTGTAGGCCTTCCCTCGTCCTCGAAAGCAAGACCACATCATCAGCATATAATAGGATAGCAATAACGAGGTCACCCAATGTATATCCCTCTCCTCCATCTCTCGGTATAACTTGCTCAAGCTCATCTATGTATAAACAAAAGAGTGTAAGTGAGAGTGGACATCCCTGCTTAACCCCAATAGTACTCTCTACCTCTGGTGATACAACTCCGGATACCCGAATCCGGCCAATAACTCGTCTGTACAATGCCACAACTGCCGGTATGATATCCTCGTGGAAGCCGCGATCCTGAAGCCTCTGTATCAGTAAATGTCTAGGCATAGAGTCAATGGCTTTGCGAAAATCCACAAAGCAGTATGCATGCTCTCTCTTGGCCTTAGCCTCCTCAATGATGGATCTCAAGGTGAAAATATGATCAGATGTAGTATATCTTGGTCTGAAACCAGCCTGGCCAATGGCATGCAGTGCTTTGGTATCCAACTCTGTATTGATCTTTGACTGAAAGATAGAACCATAAAGTTTGGCAAAGAGGTGGCTAATCATGATGGTACATTAGTTGTCGACTTTCATGGGATCACCGCCTTTACGGATAGGATGGATAAGGTTTGTGGACCAAGGGGAGGGGAAACCAGATGTGATAGCGCGGTTGAAAAGGAAAAAGAGAAAAGGTGACAGGATGTTAGCAACATGCTTCAAAAGTTCAGCCTGTAGTTCGTCAATGTCTTTGGCTTTATGTAGGTTTAATTGATCGATGGCCTCTTCTACTATGTCTGGAGAGAAAATATCAGAAGTACAGGTGTATGGGTGTTAGAATCCCCATCGTCATGCCGGTCATTGCTAAAGCACAAACAAGTGACGAACGCTACGTTACCACCTTACCATAGAGGTACTGCTACCTCACCCCCATGCACTGGAGCTACAGACCACCATAAAGCAAGCTCGGATCTCATGTAAGCCATGGTGTCCCATACCACCATGCCTTACCCTCGACCCTCACCTACCTACATCCTGAGGCCTAGATACTCGTCCTGACCTGACCACCAGTGGAAGAGCTCTTCATTCTCCAGGAGAGAATGAATACCCAACTCATGGAGATCCACCTCTATATACATAGTCCAGGTGGGTCATCTCCCTCCATAGGAGTCACGCATGACCAACGACACGCGGCAGTTGTGCACATTGACGCGGGTCCATAACAACGAGTCACGGCGTGCCAATGAGACATTGACACGTGGCACCCAAAAGACCTATAGCTCCAGATCAGCGTTTTGTCCCATAACTGAGACCGTCACCTCAAGTTTCCTGTTGCGTACCCTTATGGGTACGTAACATTATTTCCGTCCCATAACTGAGGCCATCACCTCAAGTTTCCTGTTGCGTACCCTTATGGGTACGTAACATTCCCTCCCCCTTTAAGAGTCTCCTCCTAATGGGAGCAAGCCAGGGAAGTTCAGTCTTAAATAGTCCTCTCTCTCCCAGGTGTCCTCGTCGTCTGTCTTACCTTTCCAACGTACGAGAAACTTAGAAACCAAACGGTTTCTCAATTGGTGACGACGAACGTCAACAACTTTTTCAGGTACATTTGGCACAAAGGTAGACAGATCCTCGAGCTCAACTAGTTCACCTTCCGGAATTAGGGAATCCTTCCTACTGAGTCGTTCTTTTAAACGACTAACATGGAAAACAGGATGAACCCCAACCCCAATCGGAAGATCTAGTTGATACGCGACCGAGTTGATTTTCTTTACAACCTTATAAGGTCCGCTATATCGAGGAGATAGCTTATGGCATTTTCCTGTCCGGAGTACCTTTGAATCCTTAGGAATTTTAAGATACACCCAGGTTTCGACCTCAATATCCCGAGGTGAACGACCGCGGTTAGCAAAAAACTAAGCTCTATCCTGAGCGGTTTTCATGCTTTCCTTGGCCACTAGCAGCATTTCTTGCATATCTTGCAAGAAATCTACTGCAGCTTGCACCTTGAGACCTTTGAGTCTGACCGAAACTGGAGAACGCGGTTGAAAGCCATACATCATATCCGGTGGCAAAATGCTTAGCACTATTGTGCGCGAACTCAACCAAAGGGAGATACTTTACCAATCAGACTGTCGGTGAGAAACATATGCTCTAAGCATATCCTCCAACGTCTGGTTGACACGTTCTGCCTGCCCATCAGATTCTGGGTGATCCGAAGAACTAAGACTAAGGGTTGTTTCAAGTTTTTCAAAAACTGCTTGCCAGAACTTGCCAATGAACTTGGAGTCGCGATCACTAACAATATCATTCAGCAAACCATACAATCTGAACAACTTTTCAACGAAAAGCTGGGCTAGTTCAGATGCCTTGACAGTTAATTTAGTTGGTATAAATTGCGCCATCTTGGTTAGCCTGTCAACCACCACCCAAATGGCATCGTGATCACTCCGGGTTTTAGGGAGTCCAACCACAAAATCCATTGAAATACTTTCCCATTTTTTATTGGGAATTTCCAAGGGATGAAGAAGACACGCAACTTTGAGTCTTTCTGCTTTGTTTTGCTGGCATTGTTCACAACTTTGAACGTATGCCTCCACATGACCTTTTATCTTAGGCCAGAAGAAATTCTGCCTAACAAGGTCAAGTGTCCTCTGTATGCCTGGGTGACCAGCACAAGGGTTGTCATGACACTGCTGCAGGATTTGGGCCCGCAAGTCCTCCCTATCCGGCACACAAACCTTTCCCTTTCGGAAAACAGGCCATTCCTTATGGAATAGTCTTCAAGTAACTTATCATTACGGGATTGCTTGGGATCCTGCATCCCAAGGTCATCGCTATGTCTAGAATTTCCCGTCAGGACATCTAGCCAGATGCGACCAAAAAACCTATCAGTTCGACAAAGATCCTGTTGTGAAAGATTCAAATCAGATTGGATCTCAGCAAAGCATAACTGATTAATCTCTCCAATCCGGCTCTAGGCATCGGCAACACAGTTCAACGTACCTTTACGATACTTAATGTCGAAGACAAATTCCTGAATGAGTTCCGACCATCTAGCCTTACGGCCACGAAGGTCCTTGGCATCAAAAATATACTTAAGGGATTGGTGATCAGTCATTACCATAAATCTGGCACCATAAAGATAATGCCTCCAGATTTTTAACGCGTGAATGACTGCAAAAAGCTCCTTCTCACAAGTAGAATACCTAGTCTGAGCAGGATTCAGCTTCTTGCTTTCAAAAGCAACTGGTCTACCGTCCTGATAAAGGACCGCTCCAATAGCAAAGTCGCTAGCATTCGTATCAACCACAAAGGGCCGGTTAGGTTCGACAATGTGTAAAACTGGAGCCGTAGAAATACAGTGCTTGAGAGTCTCAAAACTCTTATTCATTTCATCCGTCCACGTTATCAATGGACTTTTTCTGCGGCTACATTTTTTCTTCACCCCCTTAAGAACGTTCGTCAAGGGCAATGCTTAAGGCATAGTCCAAAATGAACCTGTGAAAGAATCCTGTGAAGCCCAAAAAGGTTTTCACATCACGAATTGTCAAAGGTCTCGGCCACCTTACGGACTGTGTCATAATCGATTTCAAGACCTTTATCCGATATGACATTGCCCAGGTATTTGAGTTTAGTTTAAAAGAACTCACATTTCGACTCCTTAGCGTAGAGCTTTTCTTGCCTTAGAAGATCTAGGACAATACGAAGATGCTCTTCATGCTCCTCAAGGGTCCGACTATAAATTAATATGTCGTCCAAATACACCACCACAAACTTTCCTAGATATGGACGAAGAAAATCGTTCATCATCTGCTGGAAAGTGGCAGGCGCATTCGTGAGTCCAAAAGGTAACACTAAAAACTCTTAATGGCCATATCTGGATCGAAATCCAGTCTTAGGAACATCTTCGTTCCTAATCCTTATCTGATGGTAACCTGATCTAAGATCAATCTTGGAGAAATACCTAGCCCCATTCAGACGATCCATAAGATCATCCATCCTAGGTAAGGGATATCTGTTCTTGATGGTTAAATCATTTAACTTTTTAAAGTCACCACACAAACATGTGCCGCCAACCTTTTTACTAACTAAAAGGATTGGTGCTCCCCAAGGAGACTTACTAGGCCATATGTGGCCCATCCTAAGGAGTTCTTTTAACTGCTTGGAAATTTCATCTTCTTCCTTGATGCGGTACGCAACAGGATACTTGAGGTGACGGTCTCAGTTATTGGACGGAAATAATGTTACGTACCCATAAGGGTACGCAACAATGGGTGTGGGAAGTGGAGGTGCGTCAGGTACAGTGTACAACGATGTGGCATAGGTCACCCATGTGCTAAGATCTGTGATCCGAGGTGGAGGTGCTCGTGAAAGGAATTTTTGCCAGTCTAAAGCATGTATCGGCTGTGGATCATCCTCTGCCTGGACCCACTCCTAGCATTAAAGTCGCCGGCTAAATGAATATGACCCCGCTCCTTGTATCTGATAATGTCTGAAGAGATATGCATGTAAGGTGACTCCTCATCTGATGTGAAAACTGAAGTATCCGGTGGAAATTAACAAATGGCGATAAAGGGGTCTCGGTCCAGGCTCATCAAAGTCTAGTCCACCCGAATCCAAATATAGTGAGCTCGCTCATCAGTATGACCCAAGGCTGAATGAAGTCGTGGACTAAGCAGGCCATTACACCAGTACCTCGATCTGTCAATGCTCTCGTCGGCCTCCGATGTGCACCAACAAAGACCCGCAACAGCCGGTAGTCCTCTCTGGACTCTCATGTGTCTTAGTGAGTAGTAAGATATCACCCTCCACACAAAAATCTCTAAATTCCCCTACGGTAGCTCAAGAGAATGCCATTGCAATACTTTTAGAGCGTTCATGTAGCACCAAGAGGTTTTCCTGGATGGTCATCCTTTGGAGACTGTTTCACCTTATATTTTTTTGGGTATTCTGTTCAGTGGTCCTATTTTCAGTCTGTGGCAGAAAACCTCAAATCGCCTTGGAAAGCGTCACACTTCCCTCGTCCAACTTGAGAGATTTTGTTTCCAGAGTTATATTCATAATGCTCTCAGTAAGTGTTGTTTCTTCGACACTATGGTCACTCCTACAACATTATATGCGTCACTCCTACAACATTATATGCGGCAGATGCATGGTGTACAGGTCTTACCTCCTCGGATTGGTCTCGTATATCTCGGCTCCAGATCACCATGCTATCTCGGATGATTAGGGCTAAGCCCTCAGTCCCACACTAGATTATCATTGTTGAGTTTGTTGTTCCTCCCAGTTTAGTTGATGTCCTTTTTTGGCTCACTATATATATATCATAGATCCAGCGATACCTGGATCCGCGGATCCCGGTACTGTGGATCCATACTGGTACCGTGGATCCATGATGATCCGCGGTACCACAATATATAATATTGTTCTTTTAATATTTTAAAAATAATAATAATAATAATAATTTAGTGGGCAATATGGGTATCAGCTTCAAGCTGTTGATGAGAGTAGTGCTTTTATGCAGGTTGCCGATCCTGACGAGAGCAAACCAGTAATGGCTTCTCCTCATAACGGGGGCCTTACAAATCTGAGCTCACAATTAACTAGTGACTACTAAACTGAGAGGTGCATTATTTAGTTGTCTAACACATTTTGTAGCTAAAAGCACCGGCAACCTGCATAAATGCACTACTCTCGTCAAGAGCTTCAAGCTGATACCCATATTGCCCACTAAATTTTTTTTTTTTAAATATTAAAAAAATGGTACCACCCTGGTACCGCGGATTTTTGGGCGGCACCATAACCACGGTACCATAATGGCGGTACCACAGGGAACTATGATATATATATATATATATATATATCATAGTACCTCGTGGTACCGCTGGTATGGTACCGTCGGTACCATATCAGTGGTACCGCCGGTACAGTACCGCCCTGGGATCCGCGGTACCAAGGCGGTACCATTTTTAATATTTTTTTTATTTTTTAATATTTTTAATATTTAATTTTTGCATATCAACTACCAAAAAAAGGACAAAAATATGTAAAAAAAGGGGGTTTAGGGTGTAAAAAAAAAAGGTACAGTACATGATGCAGGGGATTGTTGTATTGGCACATGGGCACTGCGAGTGAGCAGACTGAGGGGCCAATGGGAGACCAACACAGGGGGGTAGCATCACATGTACAGAGTACAGAGGCACATGGGCATTGTGGGTGAGCAGACCATGGGCCCAATGGGAGACCAACACAAGGGGGAGCATCACATGGGGGCAGGTACAGAGGCACATGGAGGGATGATGGGGATCCACATGGCAGATCAAGCTATGGGGATAAATAGGCACTCACAATGCCATTGTTGTCGGCATTTTCAGAGGCTGTGAGAGAGCTAGTGATAGACAGTGAGAGAGCAAGCGAGAGCCGGTGACAGGCTGTTTGAGAGCCAGGGTGCTGTGAGAGGGTGTTCAAGGACCAGGGTGCTGTGAGGAGAAGGTCGATCGAGATGGCAGAGCGCATACCACCGAAGCCCGAGGGCGAAGCCAGGAGGAAGCTTGAGGAAGATATCCGAAAGCACAACGAGAGGCATCAGAAGCAAGAGGCAGATATTCGAGAAATGCTGCGACAAACTCGACAGAGAAATCCGGAACCGGAGCCACCCGCCCCCGCTGTGGGTCCTGTCCCTGCTGTCAAGCTGGATCTGGATGAGCAGATCAGAATGAATTTCACACGACGGCAGCTCATCATGGTCAGGGAAAGGGCGGCCAGACGTCGGGCTAACCAGGAGGCAGCTCGGGCTAACCGGGAGGCAGAGCAAGAGCGACAAAACAATGCACCAGACGAGGGCGAGGAGTCGGTGGAGGATCAGTGAGAGATGTTTAGAATAGATGAGGTCCAGCCGTATGTGGCGGACTGTTGCTATGTAGTTTTCAGCAATTTATGGTCCAGCAAATAACTAGATGGCTGCTTAAAAAAATGACAGTATATGTGATGTTATCTTGATACAACGGTCGTAATGGTCGGAAGCCTCCTGGTGAGACGTGCGTTGGTGCTACAGAACACCAACCGCTCCAACTGACTCACTGACAACCGGTTTATTCTCCTCGTGTGAATGAGTGCCCATGTGCTCCAATTACGCTCACACACGGAGGCAGCACATTCCTGGCGTGCATTGAAATACTTCAGCACATTGTGGCAGAGGTGGAACTTCAATGAAACACAAAAATGGAGGATAAAATGAGATGCATACCTGAGAAAGGACACGCAGTGCAAGACGCTGTATAGATGGGTATGTGCTACCGAACATGGTCCACCAGGTAATGGGTAGCTGCCTCCTCTCTGGATCCTGGGCAGTCGGGTGGCCGAATGTGCCCATGCCGAAACGAAATGCAACGAGCTCCCCCATGAGCCTGATAGGATCCAAACCTATGTGTGGACCCACCCTGTGAATGTACTGAAGCCAATCGCCCTCGAGCTCCCTGTCTGCGATCTGTGTCGAAGAGAGGAAGAGGGGATGCAGCATGTGTGCAACGCTGTGGATACTCCTGTGGAAGTAGTTCCACCGCGTCTCCCAGATGAACTTCAGCTCTGTCATCCTGCAGGTGAGGGGCATGTGGTTTAGGGCATTACGAAAAAGCTTAACATTGACAGAAAAACAAACTAGCAAGTATTGAAAAGATAAAGGTCAATTGCAACACTGTACCGCTTACCTCTCTGGATGCAAGATGGGCAGCTGCAGGAACTGTCCAATCCGGTCCATGAGCTCATACACCAGTCCAAGTGTCAACCCCTCGCTGTCAGCCATGCGGAGCACAATGTAGAGTGGTCGAAGCAGTCCTGACAATGTCTGTGCATCCCTCCAGAACTGGTCTCCCCTCACCGTGGAAGAAAAGTGCTCCCCATCCTCACTGTGCGGAAATGTACTGGCACCCCAAAGATCACTGGCAACCATCTGTAGAAGCTGGGCCCTGCACCTGATCAAACGGTCGATGACCACCAAGTCGAATGCAAAGCGCGTGGGGGCTGGCTTACGGAGGTCCAGATGGCTGAACACCCGGAACATGGCAAAAGTCACCAGGAAGAGGGCCTCCCGGACGATGGCTCTAACCCAGGGAAGTGCTCCAATGTCCCCCATCAGAAGGTCTATGTCGTGGGCTGCACAGGGGGTATGAACAATATGAGGGAACTCGGCCTCTAGCAGTACACCCATCTGAATGCAGTTCGTGGCATTGTCCGTCACCACCGTGACGACATGCTGTGGGCCTATGGCTAGGATAGAAGACCTGATGACATCAAACATGAACTCTGCAAATATGACTCTCCCCCCCCTGCTGCAATCCACTGCCCTCAAAAACTGTGTGCCCATGCAGCTGGAGACCGGTATGTTGAGGATCGGCCTCCTCCTGACATCAGTCCAGCCATCGGACATGATGCTGCAACCGTAAGTGGCCCAGTGCCGACGTAGAGGCTCCATCTCTCTAGACAAGGACTCGACCCTATCCCTCAGCATGTGTGTGCGGACAACCTCTGAACTAGGGACTCTCCAGCTAGGGCTGACAGACTGTGCAAGGCGGAAGGCCCTTCTGAAGGGCTCAGAGTCGATGATGGCAAAGGGCAGGTTCAGCTCGTAAATCAGACTAGCCACGGCCTGTGTGGCCTCTCTGTCCATGTGCGGCTGATGCGCGCCGCGAATGGTCTGCTGCACAAGGGCTCTCCCTGGTGGGCGACGGGTGGTGGACCTCCAGCACGGTGCACCAACCGTGACGGGAATGGACGATGACGCGACAGGCTGGGCACTGGTGGATGCATTGGCTGTAGACATGGAATGGGGAGAGTGGGATGCACTGGCAGGGATGGGTGCAGCAGCATAGGTGGGGTGCACTGGTGGAGGG
>CM055095.1:43270861-43417183 GCA_029204225.1 Diphasiastrum complanatum | reverse complement strand
AATATATTCCAATATCATTGCGATTTAAAAAAGTGATTATTATAGGTGGAATTAAGCCACAACTAAAAAACTGATCCTCCAAGTAGTCGCATGTTTGATAAAGGCTCCTTGCTCTTCTTGAGGTGTGGATTCATTCATACTCCACTTAAAAACTTATGGAGGACATCCAAGACAAACAAAACCAACCAACAAGATCCGCAAAAATGATTCAAATATCTAAACCTTAGGTAACCAAAACCAACCAACGAGAGAGCCAACAAGCTAGATTCGACAACATCACATTCCATGAACATGAATTTATTATTCTACATCTACAAACAACAATCATGAAAAAACAAACACGTCCCAACAATTTTACGTGTTAAGACCCAAATGAGAGTTTGAATCATAAAATAAAGAAAGTTCCTTCGCTTCGTGAAAATGGAATAAAATCATCTTATGTGCTCCACTTACCACATCTAGCTTGAAATAAAAAGCACGTCAAAAAATTCATTGCAATATCGTAGAAAACAAAGCATGAAGCAAGAATCTTTGACAAGCCTTTAGACTTAACAAGGTAAATGGTGTGGATGACGAGTCAATATGAGACTTTCTACTCCATCTTAATATGGAGGTAAAATATACTTCAAAGATCCTATTAACTTGCACCATGGCCAAAACACATTGTTTGAATAAGATTACAAAACGTAGTCTATGTGCCTTTGATACGATTTGCATAGTACAAATGAAATGGTCTGTGCCGAACTTATTACTATGACTTCTAGATGTTCTCCACTTTTGATGGTCACACTCAGCTTCTTGCTTGTATCCGGCCTAATCGCTGTTTCTATGTCCTTGCCTGTCTTCACCTTTCTAACAAGTACTTGACAATTGCGGTTATTTTACATCATCACTTTTTAATAATATTACGCTAGATCTCAATCTATGCACAAAATTTTCTAGTATTGAAGATTGTAAATTGTATGAAACTAAGTTTTTGTGCCAGCAAGCTCTCCCCCTAAACTTTTTGCTCCTCGGATTTATTCCTTGGGAGGTTGTACTTGATTTATAGGGTCAATATTTTCACTTGGTTCTATGACCTACATAATGTGGAAAATGATCTTTACAAAAAGATTAGTAGAGATCATTTCATATCAGTATGGAGGCCAATATCAGGGCTAAGATCTCCCAGCCTTATTTCAGAACTAGTGATTTAGGGGTCCCAGTCCACTGTTTGTTTGTTTTTGTTTTTGTTTTTGTTTTGTTTTTTTTGGGGGGGGGTGGCAGGTTGTGGTATGTCCAATTGTTAATGCAATATAAGCAAAACCCCAAACTGGAATTGAGGCCCCACTTGCAATGAGTGCATGTCTGTTAGTCTACTGACTGGGTGCATTAACTAAATTCAGGCCCCATAAGATTTTGGTTTAAGGCACAATAGTTGCAACTTCTAAAGAAGACGGCTGTCTCTTAATCACAGTTTCCTATGGACTATCCTGCATCTTCTTCCTTCCTCCCTCCTTCCTGCTAGCTCCATACCTCTCAGCACGACCCCCCCCAATTGCACACAAGCTGATCACAGTTCGTTCCTCGTTTGCCCCTGCTAGGCCCTGTGAAGTCCTTCCACCCCATGTGCCTCCTTCGTCCCCTGCACACACACCTTCTTCCTCCGTAGCCTGGAGATAGAACTATTAAGTTAAAGTAGCTAAATATGTCAAGTTAGAATCGTACTTAATACATTATGTTAGTTTAGTGCAACCCCCCTAACTTTAACTTTTAACACAATTAGGTATCTTTAAAGCAAGGCCCAAAATCCCACTAAGTAGTCAACTGAAGAACTTGAAAGAAAGAATAGCAATACAATAATTTGTCGTTTTTGATAGCTGGCGCATGCAATTCAACATAGTTTAGATAGTGAAGAGCAAATCAGTTGGATTCATTGATTCCTTGCCCATCAAAAAAATACTAAAATTGAACTTTATAAGCAATTTCAAGTGGCAGACATACAAAAGGTTCGATATTACAAAAACAAAAGATTGTTACATGTATTATGGGGTACTCTGGGTGTATAACGGGAATGCATGAACACTTGGCTAAACCCTAGTTTGTGAGATCACAAGTATTTGTTGCTGATGTGACATCTTACAGCTCATAACAACAACAAAAAAGGCTAATTTCGCCAGTACTTTTGGCCTACAAAGAAACTCAGACATGAAGGATAACTACAGATTTCTTTTGAATTCTATACAGATCCACAAATGGTAAATGTGAACCTTTATATGTCACTCGAATTGCACGAAATAAAAAATCTTCTCTAGGGTACTGATTTTTCAAAAGAAGTCAGAAGCTCATAAATTGTCAAGAAAACCAGATAGTTTCATGATGAGTTTTTTAGTCTTTTGCCTTAGATTGCAACTCCCTAAATGAGACAACCTAAATTTAAGAAGATTAGAGCTCCGCTTGAGGAAATAACGCCACAATCATAAATGTTTCCTCTGAGAAAACTTAAGCCAGACGTCAACTTGATTATACTTCTTCTTAGCATTAAATAGACCCTGCAAACCAATATCTGATTGATTGATGAAACAGTGTCATTGCTGCCAACTTGAAAGCTTCTCCAATGCTCCACATTTGGAAAAAAAAAAAAAAAGGTCAGCCGTTTGGGTATTGGATTGAATGCGTAGTTGAACATCTTTAGTCAGACTGTACAGGTCAAACTTAAACTAACTCTCATGTACACACTTGAATGAAACTTGGTTTGACAAATCCCAGGGCTTCATATTGTACACTATAAAATGTTGCAAGGAAATAACAAAGAATATATAGAGCAAAGCCATGTAACTCGGTATGGACTCATGGCTTCTGGGAGGGTTGGACCCGAGTTAGCCTTTTGGCAATTTCCTACAAAAATACAAGATGTCTCAGAAAATACATTCAACATTAATCCTCACCTGTGCTACCAGCATTAAAAGTTCTTAATGGTAAAAATAAAAACTTCCTAAGCTCCAAGCCAACAACAAATTCAAGAATTTCAGGAGTATCTGTCAGTGAGTTTATTTTTCATGTCTTAGTAACACGTAATACAAGAAAACCCTGTTTATAAAAACATGAAGAATCATATTAGTGATAGTCTAAGGTTGCCAGGTCGTAATGAACTTTGAGCCCTCGCCTTAAGTTAGTGCTTCTGTGCCATAAAAAATGGTAGTAGAGACTTGGGCTCATATAGCACGTATTTGAATCAAAGAGGGATTCTTTCTCACTGAGGTAAGTGAAGAGGAAGAATGGCATAAACAAGAACGTGATCGTCTTACCTCAAATAGCTCATTGACATTGTCTGCCGTCTTTGCTGAAGTTTCAATGAAGAACATGCCATTGTTATCCGCATAATCCTTCGAAACCTTTTCAGTGAAACATGTATAGAAATCATCCTTGAATGGAAGAACATCATATATGGTGCCATACACTAACATTAAAACTTGAAAGATTAATTTGAATGCATGCGCTCTACAACTTCACAAGAACAGATTCTGAAAAGTAAAGGAAAGCTTAAAACAACTTCGAGTATGTAACTACAAGTTCAACGTACGTCCAATTCTACTTACTTGCAACTGCATAAGGATTATGAAAGCATATCATTGCTACCACTCATAAAGAGCTACCTTTACCAGGATTAAGGAGTGGTCTACCTTAAACAAGAAATGATTGTTACCTTAAACAAGAAATGTTTCTGATCCATTAAAATGTTGCTTAGCAGCTGGCTCAGCCAACAGGCACGCGGGTATATAATGCAAGGGTGGGTTTGTCTGATCACTAGGTGTACAACATTGGATTTCAGTACAGTCGAGTAACTGGCCCTAGAACATGCAGTTTGAAATGTTTCAAGAGAGATCAAAATAACCCTTGAAATTGTCTTTGTTTCCAAACTTTTTATGTAAGAATTTTTAGCAAACCACCAATATGTATTTAAGTAACTCTTTCCCTAGATTTACATCAACATGGCGTCAAACTCATGGAGGAAAGTCCACAGATAATAATCACCACCAAGTTAATGGGCAGGATAAGCTGACCACAAGTCATTTTCACGTCATTGGTGCAATCAATTCAGGACCATACCATGGAGGCTAGCAACATGTGTTTCTCACGAAAAACACAGTAAGGAGATGAACAAATATACTAATATTGAGTTTAAATCAGACTAAAAAGGGTAAAATATAGGACCCCACAAAATGTTAGACCATCATCCACAGCACACTATACACTACGACATTCCCATTCACATCATCTGGTCCCAAGGGAAAGAGTGAGGAACATAATTGAAGAAATATGCCCACTAGAGTTGCAAAACTGCATGCATGAAAAATACACCAAAATTATTGAAGGAACAGTCTGAGCCGACAATATTTAACAAACACAGAAGAGTAGAAAAATCAAGAAAACGGCAGGCTACAAATTACCTCCTGGAGTACTTCCCGAGAATCATGGAGATCAGCCTTGTTTCCAACTAGAGCCATGACAATGTTTGGACTTCCATGCTTCTGAAGCTCCTATTTGGGAAAAGTTCCATGAACATTCTACCAAAGGTATTAGGACATGTGAAGTCTTGCAATCCAAGCATTGAGGCAAACGATAGATCGGTAAACAAAACAGGAATATCACAAATTCACAAAGGCAAAAGTGAACCTTACCAATTAGGACATTTAAAAATCACAAAACTAGTACTTGACACCCAGTGCACTAAGCAAAAGACTGCTAAGATCTAGATTAGGAATACATTTACATTCAGAAAGAGGGTGCAAAAGTTAATCTGGAATATTTCCTACAACGCTCTTGTATCTGATTTTTTGAGAAAATTAACATGATTACTGGTTTTTTAGTGCTTTGGTATACAATCCTAGATATCAGGGCTCTTTATTTCAATACAGCCAAGCATAATGAATCGTCACCTAATTCCAATACCAACCAACTGAACTTCTAAAGATATTGACCTCATGGTTTCTTGAAGTGGTTGTGAACATTTCCTCAAGATAAAGGCATATACAAGTAGCAAGTGTCAAAATTGATGTTTCTCATATTTGTTTTCTTTCAATCCATCCATTATTACAAATAAAAAGGTTCTCATTGTGTCCCTGAAGATAGGTTACAAACTGAAGCCATAATCAGGTCAAATTCAGGGTCTCTGAAAACGCTAAATAGGGCTATGAGCCTCATCTAAAATAGGGTGAAGGTACAGAACTTAGAATAGTTACATAGGTCAGATTAACGTCAGCTAGAGTCAATGTTTGAGTTTCTGCTTGAAAGAAGCTTCAGTATCATAATTAGGGTCCTATTTCCAAATGACGTTTATAAAGCTTACTATACCCAAGTCTCAAAATATCTATATCCATAATGTTTAAGCTTGAACAAGACAAAAAAAATAAAAAAGCTTCAATACCATGGAGTCCACCCACAAAGTATCAGACCATCAACTCTATTCTAGCATCCTTAGTTTGGACCAAATTACTCATGCCATCAGTGCCCAAGAGTAGGTGCATGCCACATAAAGATATGTCCAAATTGGCTTTCATACATTTAAAAAATGATCGATGCTTATCAGGAGGGTAAGAGCAAAGTTCAAACACAACAATGATCAAGAGTAAAACTGAATAAAAAAGCCAATCAAATGATATCACACAACATAGGAGTATTGCACATTATCACTTTAGCTTCCTCAAACAAAACAAAACCTAGAGAATGTAGTTGGTATCTGTTTGTAAGATCTTATCCTTTAAGTAGTATTTCCCAGACTCATATCATATATGTGACATAACACAACTTGAGGGTTGCAAAGAGTGTCAACTGAAGCAACTTCAACTTGCTTTTACTTTCATTCAAGGGGGAGGGGGGGATCTTGTGCATAGGAACGTGTGAAGGGCACGAGTGCTGATTAAAAGTGTGTGAGTTGCCAGTATCCACCAAAGCCAACCAGAATTTGCAAACAATCTTGACTCATGAGGGACACTTAATAGGGTTAAAGCGTCACATACACATGTACAACATGCCAAAGAAGCATAGCACTCAGGACCATCAACCGAAGTTGACATCACATGCCCCATCTACAAGTTCTGCATGCAAGATTAAAACTGATGCATCCTCGGCATCAATGTCTAATACATGTAGTCAAAGTGAGTCAGGTACACTAGGAAGCACAAGGATCAAGACTTGAAACGAGATTTTTTGTTCTAATCCAACTCATCAAGAGTATACTTTGAATGAAAACAAGTTAAGGGTTGGAAGTATTGGACAATCGTCCCAAAGAAACTAAGACTGAAATAGGCTATATATGTGTAAGGCCTAAAAGCCTTGGCGGCGGCTTGAAATACAAAGACAATATAAGGCTATTGAATTGCATGTAAATATGCTCCAAAGATTAATGTAAGCATCATGGCCTATTTCAAAGTAGTAAGAAGCAACCACATCATATCTCAAGACCTTGCAATCCAATGGCAATACATTCAAGACTGAACTATCAAGCAGTTAAGCATGGAAAAGCATATGACTTATGAGAGCTTAGGGAATCAATCGACATACTCTCGAACTCATACTATCACAAATTTCAGAAAGCTATATTGTTCTTGAGTCATCCACTCAATGTCGAGCATTGCTTGTCGTAGGTGCTTAAAACTTTACTGGCTTGAATGTCTATTGATGTCTTTGTGCTCTCCACCATGTCTGAGCCTTATGTTGCATATATATGGCTGCCAACTATACATTCATAAAAAAGTTGGATAGGCGCAACATGGTGGATCTAGGCACTAACACAACAAAACACTACCTAATAGGAGATTCCACACAACATCATAGGCATAGATATATATTACCAAACAACACAACTGTATTAGGCACACAACACAAGTGCAAAATATACCTTGATCTCCACCAACACTTGTTGAAGTTCCTCCATCCAACACAAGGTCTCTAGGGTTGTACATAACACAACTATACTTATTGAATGTTATCCAACGCATAATGTAAGCCTCAACGGCATAGTTCTGTTGTTGAATGACAACGTACCTAACTTTAACTGATTATTTCTAAACTCGTTGCAACCCGTTTTGGTCAAAACGGGTTTCTGATTCTGAGGCCCTATTATACTTTTGAGTATTCTGAAGTTCCTGAACAGTGTTTTTGCATCCTTCAAAGCAGTCAAGGTTCTTAACTTACCATTTTCTATCCTCCCATAAGGTAATTATTGTTTGTATCTCATCCGTATGTGCCCTTAAATAACAAAGATTTAATGCACATCTTTTCTAGGAGCTCCATAAATCTTCTATGTTTTAGCTACTGCACAGTAGGAAGTAGCTCTTTACCCACTGCACAGTTTCATCAAATGCAATAGAAGGATAGCTTTCTAACCAGAGGTCAGAATAGGACTTGTACAAATATACTACATTCACATGGCAACGTTTGATCTCTCTGCTTGAGAGAGAAAAATTTGGCTAACTCTTTCACTACAGAAAAACTTAGCTGCAAATATTATCCTTACACAGAAAAGAAAAAATCTACCTAAATGAGGATAGAAGTTGGAGCTAATGCTTCTATAGCTTTGTTGGAAGGTCAGTCAATTAGCTTCATACGCAGCTGGTGTGAAAGTCCATTGAACTTAGAGTGCAGGAAAAAGACCAAATCTCTCTATCCAGGATTCAAGCCATCTTAATAAGAGCTTCAAGAGCATTCGAAATTTAGTGTGTGCCATTTCCTATCACATTAATGTGATTGTTTTATCATCATAGATGCTACCTTGAGAAACATTGCAGAAATGAATATGAATTAACCATTGGCAGGACACAATTTAGTGAAAATGAGGCTGGTAATCAGATGACAGCTATCTTCTTGCAAAACATATTTACTCATGTCATCAGGACGATGTATATACTATAAAGGAATGAACGGTGATTAGACCTTGACATTGAAGTAACTTTAGCAAAAAAGTAATACCAGCTCCTCACCTTGACCCAATATTGAGCTTTCTGAAATGAATCATTGCTTGTTATATCATAGACAACGATTGCTGCAGATGCTCCACGGTAGTAAAGGGGTGCCAGAGAAGCATATCTGCAGACAACTCCACACAATGATATTGTCATCCTGAGAAACTACCTCTAATACACACAAAAGTTAGATACAGTATATGCAAAGAGCATAGGCAAGTTGGTTATAAGACGAACAAACAAGAAGACAATTTTGTAACCCAAAACAAAAAATTATCAATTTTTTTCCAAAATCTCCTGCAGAAACTGATGTTAGGAACTTATGGGAATGGCCAAATGACAATACAAAGGGCTGACAAAAATTGTAAAGACAAACAGAACCTTTCTTGACCAGCTGTATCCCATATCTCAAACTTCACGGTGGTCGAGTCCTGTAGGGCTATGGTTTGTGATAGAAAAGATGCTCCAACTGTAACCTGCAAATATCAGTAAAAATTTTCAAAAGAAGAGCAGATGCAATCAAAATAGAATAGAAGCTGCACAAAGTAATAACTAGAATGACATAAAGATTTGGTTATTCCCAATACTAAGACTATATTGCTGCCCCATAGACAGAAATATTTTGCTTCGTGAGCTGGAAAGGTCATGGATGTACCTTGGAGGACGGATCAAATTGACCTCTCACAAACCGTAAAACAATGCAACTTTTGCCAACTCCAGAGTCCCCAAGAGAACCAACTGCAACACAGCATCTGTTAATCTTCTCACAGAATTGATAGTTTCACACGTGCAATGAACAGAAAGATGTAATATAAGTAAAATACACACAATTGTGTAGCTGCCATGAGTGAGACTCCAAATAAGCAATTAATAAGATGTTCTTGTTGGTTATCATTACTTCTTGGTCACTGGTCAGCACTGGGTCTACCTCAGAGAATCCCAATTCTCTCAAACTGCAGATAGCAACTTATGCTTGGGTATTGTTGAGACCATAATTCTTGCAAGCAGAGAATTTTTTTTTTTTGTTATGGGTTCAATATGGACTTTGTAATTTTTTTTTCTGGTTGCATGTAAGTTACGAATAGAGCCACAGCTGATCCAGAGCTAAGCTATGGAAGCATCACATAAGCAAGACTTAAGCTATGAAAGCAACACATAAGCAAGATTTAACCCTAGAAAGCAGGAAAGAGAGAGATTAAGGAGGCTAAAGAGAGAGAGATCAATATCATCAGCTGAATAACAAATGACACAGTTTCCCTACTTATAGCCAAGAGGAAGCCCTAAAAGGAAGCTTTCGGTGGCTAGGGCCCAACTGGGAGGGAAAATAGTGCACCCTCCAAGAAGGCCCCCACTCTCCAGTAATATGTCCAAATGGCCTAATAATGAATAATAAAGCCAAAGGCCAACCATATAGTCTAAGTGTCACTAATGAATAAAAAAGGGCCCAAGGCCTGCTTATGCATAAAGTAAAGTAAATGTAAATGGACGCGGTGAATGTAATGAGCCGAGTCCATAACTCTCCCTGGCACAAAAGAAAAAGACCCAACTGCCGAAAAGAAACTGGATCAAGTAGCAGCAAGCCCTGGTGCATCAACAGCTAGAACAACATCTGATGTAGAGGAATCAACAAGTGCAGCAAGAGCACGAGCCTGATCCGCAAGTGATGGTGTATGATAAAAGCCATCAATAGGCTCCCATGTGGCCTCCTCAATAGGACGACCATCCCACTGGACCAAAAACTGAATCTGCCGGCGGCGTCGACTATGGTATAGACGAACCTGTAATATAGCAGCAGGTAAAAATGGAAATAACTTTGGAGCAGTAGGAAACTCAGCATCACAAGGAGCGTCATCCTCAATAGCAGCACGTAATAAACTGACATGGAATACATCACAGGCGCATGTGGAAGCAGGAAGCTGTAAGCGATATGTAACTGGACTAAGAACCTCCAAAATGCAATAAGGCCCATAATAACGTGGTGCAAGCTTTTCAATAGAAGCATGACCCTGGACAAAATAATGACGTGCAAACCGTAGGCGTAGATAAACCATATCTCCAAGCTGAAACTCAACATGGCGGCGGTGACGATCAACTGAGGTCTGATAACGCTGCTGAACATGCAAACCTCAAGCTATTGCGGATTTAGGCAAATTTGACGATGCCAGGCTGTTGATCAATGTAAATATGGCTTATCCAGAGTTATTCAGTCTTTATGTGGATTGGGAGCGAAATCTTGCAGATTATTTTGCGGAGATTCGACACAATCTGCAAGACAGAAGGAAGTCATTTCGCTCTCGAGCACCTGATAGAAAAGATGCAAGTGTGACAGGTGTATCCTCAGGAGGGAGAGGAATGCCAGGTAAAAGAGGTGCATAGCCATGAGATAATAAAAATGGTGAGACACCTGTGCTGGTACTAACAAAGCTATTATAGCTATACGCTGCTAAACATAAATACTGATCCCAATCCTTCCCTGAAGGAGTAACAAAATGGCGTAAATAATCCTCAAGGATCCTGTTAAGGACCTCAGACTGCCCATCAGAAGTAGAATGATAAGCAGAACCCATAAAAAGCTGTACATCCAATATACGCATAAGCTCTGTCTAGAATATAGATGTAAACTTACTATCCCGATCAGAAAGGATAGTACGAGGAAATCCATGCAGGCGGAAACTCTCTGATAGGAACAAACGTGCACACTGCTCTGTTGTGATAGTACTGCGAACTGGTATAAAATGTCCCTGTTTCGAGAACCTGTCAACTACCACCATACATGAATCGTGACCACGCTGGATATGGGGAAGGCCAAGGATAAAGTCCATAGATATATCAGTCCATTGGCGATGATGAATAGGCCAACTCTGGAGCAAACCAGCAGATTTAGCACGGGAGTACTTATTACGAAGACAAAAAGGGCTGGTACGAATAAGTACAGCAAGCTCAGATCGAAGAGAGGGCCAATAGAAATGGTCTTTGAGACGAGCATAAGACTTCTGAAAACCAAAGTGACCCCCAACAGGAGAGGAATGCGCATCCGACAACAATCGGGAACGGATACCCAAGGAACTAGGAATACAAAGAGAATCATAACGATGAAGACGGTTGTCAACAATGGAGTAAACCTGATGAGGAGAAACAGGTGGGTCAGAACTATAAACATCACAAAAATCAGAACATGTAAGGTATGCTGCAGGTAGATCATCAAACCATGGAGGAATAGTAGAAACGAGTGTATTCAACAAAGCTGGAAGACGAGATAATGCATCAGCAGCAGTGTTAGCACGACCAGGACGATACAATATGGAAAAATTAAAAGACTGTAAAAACTGCAACCAACGAAATTGACGATCACTAAGGTCACGTTGAGAAAACAGATAACGTAAAAACTGGTGATCAGTAATAATGTCAAATGGAACTCGATACAGATAATGACGCCACTTCTTAAGAGCATAGATAATAGCAAGAAGCTCTTTCTCATGCACAGAATAACGTTGCTCATAAGAGCGAAGACGACGCAACTCATAAGCAATAATACATTGTGACTGGCGAAGTAAAGCACCCAAACCAACATTACTAGCATCAGTCTCAACAAGAAACTTCTGATCAAACTGTGGTAAACACATAACGGCAGCATCAACAACAGCACGACGAAGAGTATCAAACGCTAACTGACAATCAGAAGTCCAAAGAAAAGTACTAGACTTCTTCAAAAATGCATGAAGAGGAGCTGCAATAGTGGCAAAATGAGGAACTGGACGACGAAGGTGAGTGGCTAACCCAAGGAACATACAAACATGATGAATATCAGTTGGTATAGGCCAATCCTGGATGGCCTGAACCTTATGAGGGTCCAGACGAGTGTGTCCATTACAAACAAGAAAACCAAGAAACTCGATCTCAGAAACAGCAAAAGAACATTTAGACAACTTAGCAAATAACTGGTGATGTACAAGTAACTGAAATACAGAGGAAAGATGGGAAACATGCTCAGCAAGAGACTGACTAAAAATAAGAATATCATCAAAATAAACCAAGACACAATGACCAAGAAGCGGACGCATGACGTTATTCATCACATTCTGGAACGTAGGAGGGCCATTAGTAACACCAAAAGGAAGCACACGAAATTCATATAAACCAAGATGAGTACGAAAAGCAGTCTTATGTTCGTCAGAAGGGTGCATCTTGATTTGGTAATATCCAGAACGAAGGTCTACCTTGGAAAAGATTTTAAAGGTACCGAGCTGGTCAAAGAGGTCATCCACAAGGCAAGCTGAGCATGACAAGTAGCAGGAAGTAAATCAGTGGAAGGCTTAGAGGATAGGTCAGGCTCATCAGAAATATGAATGTAGATATCAGAATCATTTGGAGTAGTGCCCGCATGGTGAAAAATAGCAGTAGTAGTAGGGAGAGGCTGACGGCAATCACGGGCAAAATGGTCAAGACTCTTACAACGAAAGCAAAGACACTTCTGCTGAAGGTCAGCGAACTCTGCAGACGTGTAACGTCGGACAAAAGCAGGTCGAGGAGTCGTAGGACGAGGAGACGAAGGGACAACGGAGAGAGCTGGAATAGAAGGGGCAGGTGTAGGGGTGGACGTAGCGGGAAAAGATGAAGCAGAAGGACGGGGTCGGGAGAAGCGGGTGTCAAAGTACTTATGCTGTAAAGTACTGGCAAGAGACATCGCCTCAACAAGTGTGGGAGGACGGAAGGAAGAAACATCATAACGTAAAGCACCACGAAGCCCAGCAATGTAACGAGAAATAAGCTCAATGGGCTGTAGATCTGTGAAAAGATAAGAAAGCTCCATAAATTGATCTGTATAAGAAGCAAGATCACTAGTCTGAGTGAGACTACGGAATGTATCACGTTGGCGGTTGAGCCACTGAGGATCAATCATAGCATGACGGAGACGGAGGTCACGGCGAAAAGTATGCCATGAATGAAGCCCTTCCCAATCAGGATCAGCTCTATAAACTCGCCACCACGTGGCGCACGTCCATCTAAATGTAAAGCAGCCAACTGGATCTTTTGAGGATTAGTCTTAGGGTAGATCTGGAAATATGTGTCAAGCTTAGCAAACCAATTCTCCAATAAGTTCCCGTCAGAGGAACCGGAATAGGTAGCAAGTTGTACCCTATCACGAAAGTCTCGAGCAAAGTGTGGCTCAGGAAGTGGAGGACGTGAAAAGAAACCAGGAGGAATGGACGGTCCACTACCAGGCTGACTAGCAGAGGAAGATGGAAATCCAAATGGAGGGGGAGTCCCAAATGAAGGAAAAACAGGAGCTTTACCAGGACCATGAGGCTGTAAAGAATCAATCGTGACTGCATAGTAGCAAAGCCGGTCATAACGGTATCGAAGCGAAGAACGAGGCCAGAAAGGGTCTCATCCATGCGACGAAACTGATCGGATAAGGTTTCCTGAGTAGTCTCACTCGGGGTAGGTGAATGAGCCATAATGATAGTGGAAGGAATAGACAAAAACTTGAGAGAGCGGACTCTTGTCGTCACCCCAAATTAGTCTATTAAAACCACTATTATCACAACTAAGAAAGGACAGCAATCAGCAATGAAAAAAGTGAAAATGAAGGCTGTAAAAATGCGCTGGACAGCCAGGAGGCAAGTGACAAATTGGAATATCAAACGGAGTCAAAATTTCGTGAAATTTGGTTGAGGATGGGCGATGGACAGCCTACAAACAAGGTGTGAAAAATGGCTGCAAACGGAGACAAAAACGGACGAAAGTGACAAGTATGAAGCGGCTGGACAGCCTGCAAACAGAACGGACGAAAGAGGTGAGGGAATTGGGCGCTGGAGAGCCTGCAAACAAGCTGGAAATGGGTGATGGAGCGCCGGAAATAATCTGCCCAAAAAAAAAAAAATTCCGGCTGCCAAATTTAGCGGAAGTACTTCCGCTAACTATCTGCTAAAGCTCCACCAAAGAAAATGCTCTGATCCTCCTCCAAACTGTGCTGAATGTTGCTGAAGCAAAGAGACGAAAGCCCTCAGCAAAGAGAGAAAAATCAGCAAGGAAAATGGGCATCCAATCAGAAAATCAGATCTCAAATTCAGCAATCAGAAAAGTGCTCTAATACCAAGTTACGAATAGAGCCACAGCTGATCTAAAGCTAAGCTATGAAAGCAGCACATAAGCAAGACTTAACCCTAGAAAGCGGGAAAGAGAGAGATTAAGGAGGCTAAAGAGAGAGATCAATATCATCAGCTGAATAACAAATGACACAGTTTCCCTGCTTATAGCTAAGAGGAAGCCCTAAAAGGAAGCTTCCGGTGGCTAGGGCCCAACTGGGAGGGAAAATAGTGCGCCCTCCAAGAAGGCCCCCACTCTCCAGTAATATGTCCAAATGGCCTATTAATGAATAATAAGGCCAAAGGCCAACCATATAGTCCAAGTGTCACTAATGAATAAAAAAAGGCCCAAGGCCTGCTTATGCATAAAGTAAAGTAAAGTAAATGTAAATGGACGCGGCGAATGTAATGAGCCGAGTCCATAATTATGTAGATTCGTCCTAAGCTTTACACAATGATGTTAATGAGGATTAGGATCCATTTCTCAAGAGCAAGAAAGGTGAATTAAGAAAGAAGGAGTTGAAAGAGGTCAAAAGCAACTCAAGGAAGGTAGATACAACTCTAATCTTGCTGGCTCTTCACAATCCAAATGGTATTGTCCATGCCTGCCATAAGGAATAAGAGAAAGCAAAGAGAGGGATGCACGACCACCTCCACCTGTTCTTCTCATGAAACCTAAGCATAGGAGAGGCATGCTTCCCTCTCCATGCTTGCCTACACACTGCCAAGTGGCTTTGCCTTGCCACCAAGGCCTCCACATCACCAATCCAAACCACCTGCCAGCTGGCAGCCAGATTCCACCCCCCCCCCCCCCCCCCCCCCCCCCCCCCCCCCCCCATCCTCTTCGCTGGACTACCCTACTCCAAGGGCTGCCACAGGCAGAAGGCCTTCGCAGGGGTCCCGCTGGTTTTTTTTCCAACTTTCCACACTGGGGGGCCCACAGAACTACTGTCCGCTACTTTCAATCTGAGCAGAACTGCTGCCCGCTGCAGCCTCCTCACGAAGATCCTTGATCTTCGTCAAGTGATTGGTCACTTGATCCCCTTCTTGCAGCTTCAACAAAGAAAGTTGGTTTCTGAGATACACCACTCTTGCTGGATTTTTGACTCTATACATAGTATAAAGTGTATCCCACGCACTTTTAGATGTCTTACAAGACCCAATATGAGGTAAGATAGATCTTTTCACCGCAAGAGCAACCATAGAATGTGCTTGTGCATCCCTTCTATCCCACTTCTTTTGTTCTTCCGAAGATGTAGAAGATGATGATGATGATCCATGAGGTGTAGTAGGTGCCAAAGAAGGAGGCCTTTCCTCATCACCAATGACCAAATCCCACAGCCCTTTCGCAATGAGAAGATTCTTCATCATGTAACTCCACAAGGAGTAGTTTGTGCCATCCAACCGATCTTCACTAAACAAAGAACCGATAGCTTCCGATTCTTTAGCCATTACCTCCAACAGAATTTCAGCTTGTCGTAGATAGGAAAGAGAGCCTTTCCAAAACCAAATCTACTCAAAAAATTTGCAGCAAACAAAGAGCTGAAAGTAGGAGCACAAGATGTCTTTCAATCTGCAACCAAAGTGCCCAAAAGATAATGGATAAACGGCTGTCTTTTTGCACAAAAAAACAGCTTCTTGAAAATTAGGTTAGCTTCGATTGAAGCCTACACCGAAACCCAATTAAGAAGCCAAATAGTGTGATCAACACACACTCCAATAGGGCAATTGAAAGCACCCTACTGCTTGCTGAGAATCTGCAAATTTCCAGCCACAAGTTGACCTAAGCCTGAATAGGGTTTGCTGAATTTTGGGCGCCCTCCTACACAAATGCAAACCTGAAAACAAAAACAGCAAGATAAGGAGACACCACAACCAAAAATCAGTAGCAGATTTTTGGGCGCCCTCCTCCAAACAAAACTAGCTAAAAAGTGGTTGCATAAAAATCAGATTTGAGATTCTGATTTTTGGGTGCCACAAATTGCTCCTCCAAGATCTCTGATGGGCGCCCTCCTTCAACCTAAAAAGAGACAAAAAAAAGCTGATCCAAACTCCACAAGATCAGCAGGATGCTGAAATTTCAAAACAAAAAGTAGAGAAGCTCCTCTTCTAGTAGGGCGCCAGCATGCAAGCTTGCTGCAGATCCGGTAGCTCTGATACCATGTAGGAAAGCAAGAGTCAAGTCACCAAGATCTAGTTATCAATCAATCTCCACAGAAAACAAGAGAGAAGAGGCTGGGCGCCCAACTCTGAGAGAGAGAGAGAGAGAGAGAGAGAGAGAGAGAGAGAGAGAGAGAGAGAGAAAACAGCAACAAGAGCAATGGAGAGCAATGCTTAGCCAAAATGGAATACACAATGAGCATCTAAGTGTTGGAATATCAATCCACACTCTAGAGAGAACTATCAAACAGGGCGGATAGCTCAGTGGTAGAGCATTCCATCCGCTATGAGGGAGGTCCTGGGTTCAAATCCTAGTCTGTCCATCCATATTATGATTTATGGATTTCTAACATGGTATCAGAGCCAAGTTAGACCTAACAGTTCATGGTGTCAAAGCCATGGTTAGGTGGCCCAAGTTGTGGGGCAGGTGACAACTAGGACCCCAACCAAGTGTGGCTTGAGGGGGGGTGTTGGAATATCAATCCACACTCTAGAGAGAACTATCAAACAGGGCGAATAGCTCAGTGGTAGAGCATCCCATCCGGTATGAGGAAGGTCCTGGGTTCAAATCCTAGTCTGTCCATCTATATTATGATTTATGGATTTCTAACACTAAGTACTCTACCTGGATGTGGCCAAATGCCACCAAACCCTAAGGTTAATCACTTACTAAATGTAGGGCACCCCCAAAGGTCAAGATAGGGCCCCTAAACAAAATTAGACCCCTAAGGACCCACGAGTCAGTACATAACCAAAATTGGGTCCAACTGAACTTAAGACAAACTTAAGATGGCCTAAATAACTAAATACCCATGGTTACACAAATCTCGACCTTTTGGGTCAAAGTAACCTATGGATTAACTTTAGCATGGTCATTTATTTCTAACAGAAATGAGGGCCAAAACAGTGATTGAGGGCCAAAAACAATGAAATAGGTTTTGCGAGGAAAAGGGTCCAAAAAAAAATTAATTAATTACAAGAACTGTACCACGGTTCATGAACCGTGGTACGGTTCACCCAACGGTCACAAAGGTTGCAAGGATGAATAGAATATTAGAGCCTTAGTTACAATACCAACTAAATTATCTCCCGGAAATGTAACATACAAGTTCCTGTATTGCTAAGACCACTATTTTATGTTACAATCAAGACCTCAAACTCTACATGATGTACATATCACATTATGAAAAAAAGCTCATACTAATAGGCCAAAGATCATGAAATTGAGATATATATGGACCATGAGTCTACATTTGTTAATGGTTGTTGATTGGACAATTTATTTTGGAGTCTTGTGCCAATCATTTGTACTTTGGAACTTATTGAAAACACTTATGAAATATGGTCATTATTAGTGCCTAGTCTTTACTCATACAACCTAGACCTACCTCTTGGACTAAAACAGTATAAGCAAGCTTTGGGTGGTCAGATGATTGTTTCGTTTCTTAGGTTCTAACTAGACGTAGTTATATTAGTTTAGCATCAAATAGTTTATTCAGACTTCTCTCTCTACTTTGTCTTTTGTGTTCAATGTTTTATTCATGACTTGTTGTGAAAGCACTTTTCGACCAATTTACATTCTAGATTTCCAACTTTCATTAGTTTTTGGGATCTCATCTTTTCTGTACTCTTCTTATTCCTTCTCTAGGCACTTTTCCATCATGGTTCTTCCTCCAGTAGGCTGCTTTGTGACTTGTAAGCCAGACCTTCAACAATCAAGATACTACACATCCAAATTTTAGATCATATTTGGCATTGTCTATTTTATCAATTTTTGGATCTAGAATCTTTTGACATTTTCGGTCTTGCTACAGTAGGACATTGTCATCATGTCTGATTTTACAGATGTTGCTAGATGCAAGAGGAATATGTTGTTGAGACATAAAGGCTTGATGAAGATAGTCAACTTGCTGATAAGAGATTTGAATCTCAAACGCAAAGACATGTAGCTGAGACACTAAGATTGCAATTGAGAGACAAAGATTAGCATATGAAAGTTCACCCACTTATTGAATTTAACCCAAAGGATTAGTTGAGGCCCATGCACAAACATCTGCAACTGGGATAGAGGTACATTTTGAGGAGTCATAAAATGTCTAGACAAGGTACAGGCACAAAATCAATGTTATGAGGCCCATGCATGTACAAATGAGACATGGGCATATATTCATTCATAAGATCTTTTGTCTCTTGCAACTTGGGCAAAGGCGCATGTTCCTTTTGTGGTTCTTATGCATGATAGTGTTCCAATTGGCAACAATGATGTTGCAGCTTCTCAATCAGTATACGACATTGTTCATAAGACTCGTCCTTTTGTTACGTGATCTTGGTTATCATGACTGCTCAATCCTATTGAAGGGTCCATGCGTATAATGGTAGAACATTCAAGTTCTACTCGGTTACTTTTCTCTCTTTTTCAATATATGGAGCAGTTTAAAGGTCATTGGTTTTGACTTTACTGAAGTCGATTAATAGTGCCACCATATGCTATAACCGGTCCATATATTTTTCTTTTGTTCTGTGTGCAATTTAAAATTCAGTTCTACTTGACACCCTTCAGATATCCTAGGATTTCTTTGCACCTCTGGATCCACTTCTTCACATTGCCCTTTAGCTCTTCTAGTCTACCAATTGGCATGGAGTTTCTTTGATAGTATTGCGTCACTTTACCACATTAAGATGATAATCATGATCTGTTAGGATGGCATGTGTTCTCATCATAAGTAACGCAACTTTTCTATGATGCTTTGCTTAAATTGTTCACATGATGATTTTCTTCAACATCCCTAGTCCATTCATCTAGCATGGTGATCTCAACAAGAAGGTATTAAGTAATTAATCCAATTTCTTTGCTTCTACTGCAACATAAAAAATTTGGGCAACCTCTACTCTATATGTGTTCGATGGTGTTCTATTCTCGCTTTTGTAGCTTCTTCTTTGATGTATCCAAATGTTTCCATTTTCATCACCTTCATTATATTGGCACCTAACTACATGGTCTTTTTGAGGAAGGAGGCAGAGTTATAGGCCAAATATAATGGACATGGACAACTTAGAACTATATGGACAATGGGTCTACACTTGTTTTTATTTGTCATTTGGGCCATATAGTTCAAGCCTTATGCCCATGTTTTGTTATATATGATTTGATACAAGCAATTACAAGTCATATGGTCATTATTTTGTCATAGCCCTAACTCATGGACTCTTGTCCAAACTTGTCAACTGAGAGTGGTGGGATGATTGATGAGTTGCTAAGTTTGAAGCAAACTATCTACTGACAATAAAAAAGGACCACAAAACTTGAGTTTGATTTGTCTTAGAGGTCTCACTAAAAAGGAATTTCACTCCACCGAGTTTCTTCAACAGTCGAAATGTAGAAACACTAGGATATCTTGAGATCCAGATAGCAACTTATGCTTTGGTATTCAAATTGTATGTAGTGTAGATTTTGTTTGCGTTTAGAGAACCTTGAACTTAATTTATGGAACACGATGCGGATCACATTCTAGATCACGAGTTGCAACTATGGTTTCAGCATTTCACTTGAAACAAGTAGTCTAAAATGGGTTTGGTCAATTGAGTCTCATCCTCTCTGAACAACTTTAACTTGAAATACTACATTGTGCTTAACATGAGATTCTTGTTGTAACCTTTAGAAAACTACAAACAAGACTCGAAACTTCTTACACATGTTTAGACATAATGTATCTTGTGATTGTGAATTGAAACTACATCCAAACCATCTCAAACTACTTGATTTCTTTTCTCATAGCACGAATGTATATGTCTCATTGTCTTTGTTGTTCCAACATTCATGCAACAATAATGAGTAAATCAACAATTTCCAAAAGGTATGAAGCAAAACTTGTGCTCTCATTATAAATAGGAAGGCCACCAAGGCATAACATGAGAAGTACTTTTCAAATAAAATGTTAGCAATCCATAAGAAAAATTGAAAGCAATCACCTTTATCCTTAAATGTTTAGAATCAAATCCACCACCAATGTCGTGATTGTTTCCGTTCAAAGCATTAGAGCCTTTAGCTGTGAAAACATCCTCATAATTAGAAGGTTGGACACTCTAAAGTCATAAAATGAATAAGAAAAACAAATTTCCGAGAAGTTCTTGGAGATGCCATTTATCGTACCAAATAAGTCATGTAAATGAGATGATGGGACATGCATTTCGCAATTGTCAATTTTTTGAACATAAGAAGTCAGCGACCAAGACCAAAGTTTTCATGCTCTAAAAATTATCAAGAAAAAATTTCTAACTTTTATATATGTCTTTCATAAGTTGCTTCACAAAAGTGACACTTTTCAACATCGACTTTTTCATCCTATGAATCAATAATAAAAGATCAAATTTTACAAAGGTCCAACTGACAAAAAAAAATGTATCAAAAAACAACAGACGTTTAACTAAGTGAGCACATTGGAACAACTCAAAGAGTGTGACAAGTAATTGCAGCATTATTTTATAAGAATGACTTGTCAAGAATATCCTTTGGCAATGTCTAGTTTTTCCTATTTGCTTGTAACTCTCTTCTCTTTGGTGCATATCTAGATCCCCAAAATCGACAATATTATTGTTTCCAATCCCTCACCCCTCACCACTCTCTATTCTTTCCTTGTGAGTTGATATAATAATCTTTCTTTTTGCTCCTTTGTTTGTAGTCTCACGTTGAAGCTTGAGGAGGTGGATTAGGAATTTAGAAGAGCAAACAAGGTCCCATAAGCATCATTTGCACTCAATTGAATAACTAGAAGCCTGTTAAAAAATTGAGTAACCTCAAAGTAACATAAAGGAAAAGGGTAGGGTCAGGGTTAATGTTTCTCCAAATATTTGATTCATACAATCGTGTTACTTTGCTACTAAGAATTATAATCTAATTTTGAAGTTGTTTGAGCTAGAAAATAATAATCATGTTGTGTCTCATTCCATCAAGTATTGTAAGTTGTTTGAGCTAGAAAATAATAATCACATTCCATTCTATCATGTTGACGCAAAACCATAGATTGTCGACGAGGTCGAAACATCATGTATTAATCAAATAATCAAAGAGATGAAAAATCGTGACTGTCAAGATCCTAGTCATCTATGTGTGACAACAAGCTAGTCGGCAAGTAGCCGGAGCGACTGAGCAGGTCACAGGTCCATGGTGGGGCAAGGGGCTGGTACCCTATGAGTCACTCAAAAGTCAAGGGTCACAAAAGGCATGCATGCCAAGTGGACTGATCACCCACCAGTGGTTGCCATGAGTCCGATAACAGGAATAGTAGGTCGGACTCAAAGGGAGGGTGCCTATTTCATTCAACACACCAGCCTTCATGGTTTGACAAGCTTGGAAAGATAGGCTTGTAACAATTCAAAGAGGGTTGGAGAAAGAAAATGTTTGTGGGAGTGCCATGTGTAGAAAGAGAAAGATACGTGCCACTATTGTGCTGCCACATAAGCAAACGCACCCTTTTTGTGAGGCGGCCACATCAATTTTGTTGGCAAGGATTAATGGGCAGGAAAACGTTACAACTGGGCAATGCACTTTTGTAGGGCAGCACAATTTTTTTAAAAGAAAAACACTCAAATTTGCACCTGCAAGCCATCACACCTTGGAGCAGAATATTGGCCACTCTCCTAAATCACTGCCTAGGAAGGGGCCAGCCAGGAAATTTTGGCAAGGAATGACCTTTTTTTTTAATTCCAAATTTTTGAGCATTGTTTAGGTCTTTGAACATTGATAGAACCCTAGTTATTTACCATTTTAGCCTGAAATTTGACACAAAGACTCCTTACCAAGAGGGCAACCTACTATGGATATACCTTCCGCAAATTTTCAGACCTAGTTGCAAAAAATTACATCCGATTAGGGCCGATTTTAACTATTTTTGGAGCTGAAAGTCCGAGTTTTGCTGCAGCCCTTGTATCTCCATATATTTAAAGGCTTAACATGATTTATCGCGTTCGAGTGCTGATTGGGAGTCACAAAAGGATCCTATACAGATGTAGCAGACTTTGAAGCACAAGTCCACATCTCCTATGACTCGTTGTGCATATCAGAAGTCTCCCGTCAACTGATACGCATGATGGAGAGATTGGAACGTCGTGACCTTATCGTCTTATTCAACATCAATTCCTTGCATAACATTATAGATTCGCGTGCAGCGAAAAAACTTAACTTGAATATTGTATCCTTAGATAACCGATGTACAGTTCACATGCCGAATGGTAAAGGCACATAGGTTGGGGATAATAGAGTCTCGTAGGCACCTTTATCTATTTGGGCATTACTTCTAGCCCTGACTGCAATGAGACGTGAAGCAAAACGTCCAACAGAAAGGGTCCCCAATCAGGTCTTGGAAGACATAATTCGAGCTTATGCAAGTGGTACGCAGACAAACTATGCTAACCATTTACCCTTGGTAGAGTTTGCACAAAATGATGAGTCGGTAGCCCTTTCCACGCCATGAGGTATTCCTAGACGACACGATTTCAGAATCGTCTCTACCTCTGCTCTAAGATACGATCTAGCCCATGGTCCACCACATCTCTCCTGGAGTGCAACCATGCCACCTACCAAGTTATCACCGTCATGCAAGCATTTTTTTTAAACAAGTTACGTGAAACACTGGATGCACCTGGCATCCCTCAGGTAGTTGTAGCTTATAATTTACCTCACTAACCTTCTTGATAATTAGTCCACATCCACATTTTTGAAATGATAGTATGTATGGATATTGGCTTCAGTGAACAAGGGAGACTTACAAACAGCTATATAGAAACTTGGGTTCGTTAGTGTTGTGAATGTGATTTGGACCCTTTATTATGATAAATAAAATTATCACAAACTTATCTCTTATGAATTAGCATTCTGGTCATCTACTATTGAAAAGACTATTATTGGGCAGCTAAAAATAGGCATAGATTTGAAGCCTAAATTGGATCGTATCAAGGGTCTTTAAAGTTTATAAAGTAGGAGTAAGTAAGGTCAAAGTTTGTATATCTCCTTCCAAGAATCTTAAATATCACCATTCTATCGAATACTTGCAACTCTTCTCGATCAATGAAGTTGTCTTTCTTTCTCTTATCTCTCTCCCTAAACAGGGAATTTGACTAATATTATAAATACATTAAGCTAATCCAAACGCCTTGTAACTACTAATAAAATTGAGTGATCTTATCTAACCCAAGAGGCCCAATCACACGGTCTACTGACAAATGATGATAAATGAAGTGTTGGAAATCAAGTGTTATGTTTGTCATATCGGTAACTAAGGGCATGTGCCAATTGCCTTCAATACTAATCATCGAACGGAGCACCACATAAACTAACGATTTGTCATCATTCTCCAAGTTTTCTTGATCCATACAAGACAAGTCATTAAGGACAAATAGAATCTTATGAAAATACACACTCACTTTGAGAGCGGAGAAAAAACTATTCTCTATAAAACTTCCTCCGACAAAAACCAACTCTCTCCACAAATGATTTCACCACAACAAATTGCAAGTTTGGAAAGGCCCCGAACTTGTTACACTAAAGCTGCACCCCATGAATGACCTATTTTTGAGCTGAACTACTTCTCATATAAATTTGAACTCCCTGAATCTCTCAGTGGGGGGAGTTGCTCCACATTGGCGAGGTGACCTAATGAGAGCAAGCTTAGAACAAACAAGTTTCTTAAGCTTCACGGTTCTCTGCCGATGGTAAAGAGCTCAAAAGCAATCTTCCAAAGATAAAATTCTATTTTTGCACAAAGGTGACATGCCCTTTCTAGCCTGACTATAATTCAACAGATCGACTCATGACTACTTTCCAGTTGCAAATTTCAATGAAATAATCTTGGATGGGGCTTGTTCCAGGATCTTGTGTATAAGCTATTCAAAGATAATTGCTCTTTCGACAGGGCATTCCGAAGAAAGAAATCAAGACTCGCATCCCGAACTTGTGAACGTACAATTTGCAGAGAAATCGGGAAGCTCATAAGTTGAATAAAGACGAAGCCAGAATAGCCACTACACGAATTTTCTAAATGGTAAATGAAATAAAAGAAGCCGCAGAATTGTAGAATTCTTACTAAGATTCTAGCTTCTCAAACTCGTAATGTAACTTTTCCCACTACCCCTGGTGCCGGCTTAAGACATCATGACCGACGACCTACTTATTTCTTCAATCCGCAAGGATGAACGTATACAAAAATCAAAATAGTGTAGCAAAAGTATAAGAGAAACAAAATCAATCACCGGAATTGGAGGCAGCACATCCCATCTTCTCCTCTTCGACACAGCAGCTCGGTGATATTAATATGACAAATGGATCCCAATCCCTCGCTTTGTTCTGATAACAATCTTGACCAAAATCGGGCAGTGCAGATCCTTTTAGGGTATCACAGAAGGTGGATCAAACCATGAGCGTGCAAGAAAGAACAGCAGAGGAAAGCAGAGGCAAATGGTTTGTGAAGAAAAAAGAACTCTGCTTAGGGAAGGAGACTAAATGGCAGGGCACCTACTCCTCAAGAAAGGGTTGGTATGATTTTTTATTTACATGAGGGGGTAAAGGCATATGGGAGGACTTCACACTTTTAAGGGCCCTCCTCAAGGCCCAAAAAAAACATAAAGCTCGGTCGGACATTCAAGGTCTTTCTCGGCTTTAAAATACAAAGCAAAATGTTTGGTTTAATGGTTTTGGGACACTTGTTATCTATGATTCCAAAGCCCACGGGCTTTTTGGGCATAATATCTTTTATGCTCCACATCCCATGGGCCTTTTGTGTAAACTAGAAGTGGAGACAAATATGCCATATAATGCCCTAAAAATGAGCTAAAAGACTTTGGTCAAGTTTTTATAGTATCATAGCTAGTCAAGGCTAGCACATTGTTTGGTAAGAGAGAAATACATGCCACTTTGACACATGCCCAAATTTAGTCATTGCATACTACAAAAATTATTTTCATAATTAAAAGGGTTGTTTCACAATCCACCGAACCACACCTTGGTGTGGTGGGGTGTGCACTTAGTGGGCCTTAGGTCATTGGAAGCACCTCCTTGTCAACCAAAAATTACTACATTTTCATATTGTGGATGTTAATTATGGTTTTATTTGTCCATAGTTAGGAATCCAAAGTATTCAACTTGTCTTATCTAGAAAACTGACAAAAACTCCATCATGTGGAAGAGTTAGCCCTCATATGCTTTCATCGGCACCTAAATCTTGTGGTTGAGCAAATTGTTAGGTGTTGGATTTGGCTCATCGAGCAAAGTTCATTATAAGTGAGCTCATAAAATGGCTTGTGAATACCGATTGTCAAATGTTCACAAAAGTTTAGGGAAGACACAATTGTCAAACTGAGTCGAGCAACATCATGGTCAGTAGGCTTGACTAAAGTCCTTTATTCTAACTTGTAGAATTGGGTTATTTTGAGTAGTCATTTTATAAACTTGACTTAATCAAGACAAGTTTAGAAAAACTTGATTGAATCACATAGTGTGTGGCAAAGAAGATATGAGTACAAGATGAAAGTAAGTTTGTATGATGCTGGTGTTGGAGATATGGCAAATGCAATTGTACAAAGTGCTAGAGAAAAAATAATTTCTTGCAAGTCGGTATGTGGGTGAGAGCTAGCAAGAGGTCATCGATTGAGGGTGTGTCATTTAGAAAGTCTGTAAGAAACTTTGGTGAAAGCGTATTATGATATAAATACTAGTGGAGTCACAAAACAAAATTATAGGCAAAAAAAACCACGCACATAATGAACCCCGGGCTAGTTAAAGAAGGAGATTGATTTCCCAATACTTGTGCTCCCCCTTTCTGAAGGATCTTCGTCGTGACTGGGGTACTTCTTATGTGTCAAAATATTGGAAAAATCTATCTAATGTTGTGAGTAGGAGTCCTAAAAATGCCAAAGATGAATTGAGCTCTTTTGGCTTAGTAAAGACCCATCTTAGAATAAAATATTCAAGGTAGGTAGAAGTAGAAACTAGAGCTACCATAGGAATTGCCATTTGTACTTTGCATGCCACATTTAATGCATGAAAAGACTAGGTGGCACAATTAGACATAGTGAGGTGGCTTGAATAAGTCTAGATAGCTTGAGAGGTGGATTCATAACTCCAATTCAACTCAAAGTAGGAGGAGAGTCCATGGATCTATATATATGTGATGTACTCTCATTGAGAAAATGATGAAATTTGTGTGTAATGCAAATTTGGAGACAAGCCCTTTGTGCCCTCTCTCTCTACTCGAGTTTTGTACTTTCATATTCTCTCTCTAGCCGAGCTGAGGCATTTATTATGCCTAGTTTCATGTTTTGTTGACAGATCTTGCTTGTAACACAATAATATTTCTTGTATGATCAGCTTTCCTATTGTCAATCAATGCTACTGATCTTTATGGTATTATTGGGCTTAGGAGATCAAAAGTACGTGTGTAGGGCGTCCCACACGTGTGAATTCAACATTATGATTGAGTTAAAATAGCAATGATCGACTTATACAGTGCTTTCTTATTTCGACGGCACCACATGTGCTTAGTTCTAGAGTTATTCTTTTACGCGCCCTTTGAGTGCTTTTAAGCAACTGATCTTTGGACTTACTTATCAGTTGAATATACAGTTTGTTGAGAGCAATTCTGCACTTGACGTTGTGCTATGGTGATTGATCCGGTCGGGTGTTTAAACTGTGTTTTCTTAATTTGGTATCAGAGCCTCTTGGTGGCTTGAATCACCGGACAAGAACAGAGAGCTGCGAATTCACGACGGTTTGTTGGCTAGGAAGCACAAACCCGAGTCTGTGGAGATTCGTGGAATAACTCAAAACTGTAAGAAGATTTAGAGGCAGAGGATTGTTAGCTGAATCAGAGGGCAAGCAGAAAGTGAAGCTGAAAATCTTCTGAAGGATTGCTTGGTATGTGTGATTGGTTTGAATCCAATCGAACACCGTTTGAAGAGCGGCTTGGAGCAAAATATTGCTTGTTGTAGGGCAACCTCAGCCATATAGGAGCTGCTAGTGAAAGCTCAGGGAAAGCCTGAGTAAAGCCCAATATATCCTTCTCTTCAAAGCTGCTAGGGTTTCAAAGTGCAAAATCGTGGATATCTCCTTGTAGGAGGACTTTTTCAGAGCTGTAAGTTGCTGAGGAAGGGCGCCCTAGTAAGGAGAATCAGCCTGTAAGAGGCCGTGGAAGGCTGTGGATCAGATAGAGAGCTGGATCGCGATTAGCAGCCAGAAAACCCGTGAGGATGCCATAGCCAAGGGAGCTTGGAGAGTGAAGGAGTCAGGCAGACCTCGCGCGCGCCCAGTCGCGCAACTACCATTGCGTTTGGAGGGGTCTAGCACTTGCAAGGAATCCATTTCAGCGTGTTGAAGGAACCTCGACCATCGGATCATGCCTATTGAAGATCTATGATGAAAAATGGAGGAATATAGGCCATAGGATCAAGGGCCACCGTTGGGATGCATGTGAAAAAGCCTGAAGGAGTCTGAAGTGCAAAGTGCATTGCAACTTTATTAAAAATCTTCAATCTGAAAAAAATTGTTGGGTTTCAAGTTTTTGAAAGGTGAAGTTTCTTCACACTGAAGAAAAAATTGAAAAATCCAAATTGCCCTTATTTTCACCTCTTTTAGCCTATTTTGGCCAAACGAAAGGCTATAGCCTCCAAACGAAGGGCACCCTGACTGTACCTACAAGTACGGTACACCAAAACAGAGTGATTGACGTGGAGAAAGTGTTCGAAGCGCACCAGAAGTGATTTCACCATTCCACTGGGCAGATAGTTGGTAGTTGGTGACGAAAAGCATTTCGAAAAGCGACGCCAATTTGGCTTTCAATTTGGCGAAAGAGTGGCGGGTGGCCTGGTAAGCCAAAAATTGTAGGTCATTATTTGTGATTTCTGACATCACGATTGGCTTCGGCTTACGTTTTATAGCCTATAGCACAAACATCAATGAGGCAATTTTGGGCGATGCAAGCAAACTTGATGGGGCTTCTAACTACAACATCTGGAAATTCAAAATAAAGGGCATTTTGATGGAGAAAGAGTTATGGGAGATTGTGGCAGGTATTGAAATTTGACCAAATACCACTCCAGGTGATATGAGAGCCTTTGATAAAAAAGCGTAGAGAGCATTGTCCTTAATCAATCTTTTAGTGAAAGACCATGTAATCACTCATATAAGTGATGCCACGATGGCTAGGGGAGCTTAGGAAGCTCTTAGAATGCAATTTCAAACTTGCAATCCAGCTCAGGCCATGTTCTTGAAGTCGAGATTGAACATGGTAAGGATGGAAGAAAGCGAATCAGTGGGATCTTTCTTCACAAGGATAAAGGAGCTGAGAGATCAACTTGTGGCGATTGGAGAACCAATCAGGGATGTTGAATTGGTACGTACCACAATGAGCGGTGTCTCGGAAGGGCTACAGATGTTTGTGAGTGGCATTGCTTCGAGGGAGAGATTGCCTACTTTTGAAGACTTCCACGGAATCATGTTGTAGGAAGAGCAGCGTCACGAAGCGGTGAAGTCAAGGCAAACGCCACAGGAGGATCAAGCCTTCCTTGCTAAAGGCAAGCAGAAAGGATGGAAAAGGGTTCCCAAAAAAATCCAAGGATGATGATGACGAGGGAGAGTCGTCATCAAAAGGAAAAAAGAAGAAGAAAGGCAAATGTTACTATTGCCACAAACCAGGTCATTGGGCACGCGAATGTTAGAAGAAGAAAGCGGACATAAAGGCGAGAAAAGTGACTCAACAAGGAAACATTACCAAAGATGATGGAGAAGATGACGAGACAAGTGTCTTCTCATCGGCATTGGCATCCCAAGTTGATGATGGTGCCAAATGGTTCATATATTTAGGTGCCACAAGGCATATGACCCGGAAACGTGATTGGTTTGAGAAATTCTCACCAATCCATGATGGGAATAAGGTCACTCAAGCCAATGGGGAGGAATGCCAAATACAGGGTGTGGGCAATGTACCTGTACAGTTTCCTGATGGTAAAATCAAGAACATCCCTAATGTGCTTTATGTTCCTGGACTCAAAAAGAGTTTGCTTTCTGTTGGTGTAATGGCAAATCAACATCTTAAGGTTGAATTTGTCAAGGATGGATGCCTTATGAGGGATATGAACCACAACTATAAAGTGGTGGTGAAGGGTTATAGAGATAGTAACTGTGGCCTTTATAAATTGGATGCTGCAATGAGTCTAATGGTGGTGCCAAGTATTATGTAATCTTCATTGATGAAGTGTCTAGATATTGTTGGATGTATCTCTTGTCTAGCAAATCAATGGTGTATGATTCTTTTGTAAAGTTCAAGACTCTGGTAGAAAATCAACTTAGTACCGAGATTAAGGTATTAAGGAGTGATAATGGAGGTGAATATATCTCCAATAAGTTGATTGACTTTTGTAGTTCTAATGGCATAAAGAGGGAGTTGTCATGTCCATACACCCCTCAACAAAATGGAGTGAGTGAGAGGAGAAATAGGTCTCTTTGTGAGTGTGCTAAGGCCTTAAGGCTAGATGCTTCTCTATCCAAACCATTTTGGGGTGAGGCAATAAGAAACCACTTGATTGCAAGTGGGTGTTTAGATTGAAGTATAATGAAGATGGATCAATAAGTAAGCATAAAGCTATACTTGTAGCCAAAGGTTTTTTACAAACCAAAGGCATTGATTATGATGAGACTTTTGCTCTTGTGGCTAAGCTTGTTACTATCAGGTTGATCATTAGTCTTGCTACAACCTTCAATTGGGAGCTATTCCAACTTGATTTCACAAATGCTTTCCTCAATGGTTATTTGCAAGAAGAGATCTACATGAGGCAACCCGAGGGCTTCATCAAGGCAAAGCATGAAGGAAAGGTGTGTTTCTTGAAGAAAAGACTTTATAGGCTCAAACAAGCACCTAGAGCGTGGTACTCTAGGCTAAACTCTTTTCTCATTTCCATCAATTTTGTAATGAGTGCTTATGATCCACCATTGCACATAAAATTTCATGATGGCAAGATCATTATTCTTGTTTTGTATGTAGATGACATTATCTTGAGTGGTAACGATCTAGATGGAATTAGAGATGTAAAAATTGCTTTCGCAAAGAGTTTAAGATGGTAGATCTCGGCCTATTAAGCTTCATTCTTAGAATAGAGGTTATTGGAGGATGTGATTTTAGCTTTATTTGTCAATCTAAATATGCTACATCCATCCTAGATAGATTTGGAATGAAGAATTGTAACGGCATTGAGACACCAATGGAGCAACATGTAAAAGCATCTATTGATGGTGATGAAGCATCCTTTGAGGACATCACATTATATAGAAGGCTTATTGGCTCCTTGATTTATTTAACTATAACTAGACTTGATCTTAGTTATAGCGTTGGAAAGTTAAGCCAATTCATGCAAAGTCCTCTAGTTTCACATTGGAAGATGGCCAAACGAGTTCTTAGATACATTTCCCAAGAATTTTAGCATTTTGTATAGAGGGACTAAATTTGGCTTAAGAGCCTATAGTGACTCGGATTTTGCAAATGGCAAAGTGGATAGAAGATCAACAAGTGCTTTTGCCACCTTTCCATGTGATGGAGTAGTATCATGGCTTTCCAAAAGGCAAGATACCATCTCCTTATCTTCCACAGAATCCGAGTACAAGGCCTTGACATTTTGACAACCAATCAGCCCAATCACTTGCAACTAATCCTACATTCCATGCAAGGAGCAAACACATTGAGATTGCTCATCATTTCGTGAGGGAGAAAGTGCAAGCCAAAGAGATCAAGCTCCAACACGTGTCATCATCAAGTTGCTTGACTGATTTGTTTACTAAATCTTTACCTAAAGATTCACTTGTCAAGCTTAGATCTTCGGAGTGATTGATAAAAGTATTGTTGTTTCCAAGGCTAGATTTGAGGAGGAGTGTGAAAAATTGCCTACATTGGCAAATCTAGCCATGTAGAATATTGTATATGTTGTCAATATTGTTTTGTTAGTCACTTGTATGGCCAAAATGCCACTTGTCAATCCACACCTAATGTAGGTTACCACGAGTCAAGAGAAGTGGTTGTGTCCATTTGGTAGTGATTCCTACTTTGTAGGATCTAGACCTTGATTTATGATGAGATTTGTACCTACCATGCACCTACCAAGCATGACTTTTGGATCTAGGCTAGGGTTTTCACTTTAGGTCAAGAAAGTTGAGTCTACTTCCTTATTACATCCTGGATTTTCACCTAACTTTGCAAAGGAAGTCCTTTTACTATGTATTTCCATTCTCCATAGTGAGGAGATAGAAACTTTTTGGAGCCTCAAGGAGAAACTCGGATTTTCTCTCATTGTATGATGATAGTGATTGATTCCAATGAAACTCAGCTTTGGCACACATTAACCTCTGTCTACAGGCTGTACAACAACCTCATTTTCACACGTGTGAAGTTGGATTTCAGTTTATGATACATGCTTTGATTGTCTCTACTTGTTTTCTATCAAGCTGCTAAACTAGATCTTGTTTTTGGTTGACTAGTATCTGATAGATTGTTAATCAAGCACACAATCAACCTTGTGGATCATTCAAAGATCCATTTATGGTCCTTAGTATTGTACTTTCAACATTAATGACCACCACTATTTAAGAGGTCCAGTTTCTCTTGTTTTTGCATTGGTACTTGTTTGCATAGACCAAACATTTCATACCTGTCTTGGATGACGCATAATATTGTTATTAAAGGTTCGTGTGCAAGACACATTATTTGCACGAAACCACATCATTTGGTTGGTCTCATCATTCACATGTTTTCTTTTTCCAAAGAAGCAAAGTGCTATAGTAGTTGATATTGGTTTGTTGCACATGTCATGTTCAATAGCACTTTTACCGTGGCACTTAAGATGACTACTTAGATGCATTCTTTTGATTGCCCACCAACTGTCATTTATTGTGTGCTCCATTATTGAATTCGCTTATTGAATTTATGAATTGGTGCTTATATTTGATTGCAGTGTAGCCATATTACTTGTTGTCTTTGAAGGAGGGAATGTCTTTTGCCTATATGTCAAAATGTACTCCACATTTGGATGATGTCACCCATTATCATGATTATTCTCATGCCTATCGCCCACACCATCTATTGTTGTCACCACCACCACCACCCTACCTTCCATATGTCTGTTTGCCATTATACCAATGTTCATCTGAGAAATCCCCAATTTTTTCAAAGCCTGATAGTTTTACCGAAGTGGCTAAGAGATCATTGCAAATGTCTTGCGGAGACCAAGTACCACCTACAATGGTTGATTAGCCAAAAGAAGATCTAAGAAGCATGCAAAGTAGCAAAAAGAAACAAAGCAACGAAGCCAAAGAGGAAAAGACACAACTTAAGCAACAATGGAGTCAGATTGATCTTGATCAAAAGAAACTCTCTTGAGCAATGATAGTTGAATCCCCTCCTATGAAGCCCGAAGAGATCCAAAAGTAACGGATCAAATGAAGAAATAGCTGCAGAAAAGAAAAAGATGAAGACAACCATGAACCAGCAGAATAAAGCGAGCTCCTCACCCAGCAAGTGGTGGCCAAAGCTCGACTTTGCAAGGGTCCAAGGTTGCAACTGTAGAACTATCGGTTCCTTCATCCTTCCACCAAGTCCCTATCCAACCCATCCCCCCAAGTCTGCTTCTACCACTAATTTGTCGATGAGTCCATTCCCTTGAAAACTGATAACCAAGATTTGTGCAACCCATCGAGGAAAGAGCATCGACAAGACTGGAATTTCAACTGAGAGAAGAACTACGGAAACGCCTAGAAGCAAAATAGAGGATACAAACCTCCCAAAAGTTAGTACCTACCAAGAAACCAAAGATGAAATCATCAATGGCTAATACAAGTAAAGACACGAGCAAAGCACTCAATGTTGGAATGGCAAAGTGGAGCCACAGCCCACGCTCAAAGAGATCCCATAAGTAGAAGTGAGACTTTGTTCAAAGTGGATATAAGTGGTAAATGTCCAAGTGTTTAATGTCCCCTAGTACTAGCCCTTCCGGGGTCAAAGGGGAATGACGGTGGGTGGCTAGGCGGTGGGGATGGGATCCCGCACGCGGCCCGCAGGCACGCACGACGTGCCACATCGTCTACTGGACCGCTCTCCACTACCGAAAAACTCTGAGTTGGTATCAGAGCAAGTGTTATGGTCCTGAACGAGCAAGTGGGAGTTTCCTTCGCCTTGTGCTCGCTTGAGTGGGGGTGTTGGAGGATGCAAGCTACGCACAAAGCAGCTGCGTCCGAAAAGGCATAAAAAAGAGTGCATTCATCCCATAAGCAAATGGAGACTATAACAGAACCCACATATAAGCTCATTGTAGACAATGTACCCTTGTCCCCTGGTACCAGCCCTTTTGGGGTCAAAGGGGAATGATGGCGGGTGACTAGGGGTGGGGATGAGATCCCGCACGCGGCCCGCAGACTCAGAGTTTGTCGATAGCAGACAAACTACAAACTCTGAGTCTGCGGGCCGCGTGCGGGATCCCATCCCCACCCCTAGTCATCCGCCATCATTCCCCTTTGACCCCAAAAGGGCTGGTACCATGGGACATTAAACACTTGGACATTTACCACTTATATCCACTTTGAACAAAGTCCCACTTCTACTTATGGGATTTCTTTGAGCGTGGGTTGTGGCTCCACTTTGCCATTCCAACACTCCCCCTCAAAGTGGGGCACGGGTCACGTTGTCTTCTCTAATACCATGTTGGGAAAGTCGAAGGAGAGAGAGAGAGTGTGTGTGAAAATAATAGCATCAGAAACTTATCAGAGATAGACAAAGTAGATGCCTTGCGCATTGATTCTTTTGTGTTGTCAGTAACAGGTTCATAGCTTTTAAGATTGAATTAGCTTTGTAGAGCATGCGGTTTCGTCTGCTATTGTCTTGTGCTCCACAACATTATTGACATGTATATTTTGCTATACTTAATCTGATAATAGCTCTGTTTTGTTCTGCGTTCAGATTTGTGTCAATTTGCTATGTTTTTCTACATTCTGTCTGACTCTCTTATTGCTCAAAGTCTTGCCTTTTGTGACCAATTCGCGACTAATTATTAGTCGAGATCAGTCTAGCTCTTCGCGAATCATTCGCGACTAATAATTTGTCTAGCTGTTCACGACAAATTATTCTTCTGATGTTTTGTTGCTTAATGCTTGGCTATGTAATCAGATCGACCGTGATTTCTATCACTAACGTTCTGTTCACGCGAACACCCTGACGAAAAGACACGAACACGAAAAATTCGCAAAAGAAATTTTTTCGCAAAAGTCAGACGACAAGAAAGTCAAACGACTCGAAGCGACACGAAAAACGTCGCGACATCTTTTTCTGCCCTCACGCTCCAAAAAGGACCAGCGAGATCATGCAAGTACCCAGAAGTACAGATCTGATAGCATGACATCAACAGATACACTCTAGGTCATGGCTATATGCCATTCTTATAATTTGTGATTAGTTGTAGATGTTTAATCACTCTAATCTAGAAGTTATACGATGCGACTATATACTTTTTGGATGATACTTGATATACACACATTAAGTAGTCTAATGCTAGTAAGCAAGAAGACGAAAAACACAGGATACGCGTTCGCCTGCGTGCGAGACAATTCTACATAGGATATGTAGATCCACAAGTCCGCTAGTAAGCGAGACATTACTCATGGGAGAACTGTATTTCTCTCACGCCAACGCACTGCGTGGATCTACATGCAGTGCTTGAAGAATCAGAAGAATCAATAGATGATTTTGTAGGTTGTGCATATTTCACTCTTATCTTGTCCGATCTTGAATGTAAATTAGTCTGCTGCTATTCGTGTGTCTGATTCACTTGTTCATAAAATTCCGCACCTTGGTTTGAATTTTGTTGAATGCTACATTAATTTGTTAACGTAGTACAACAATGTATGTCTACATTCTAGAGGACTGTAGGAATGATACAACTGGCAATAACCAACAATCATATATGAAATCCATCCGAATTGCTATGTTTTATGCGACTGCCATTCACATCAATGGTATCAGAGCCTACCTTGTCATAATTTGACATAGCCAAAGGCTATCAGATCCATGAGGCCAAGCATTCAAACAAACACCCATCAACAAGAGAACACACTTCAAAATCAATGGCCTCAATCAGTAGCATACAGGGCAAGATCTGTACAATTCTAGATTCTTCAGGATCTAACTTTCTAGCCTGAAAAGCTAAGACATCATTGATACTCAAGGGTGAACATTTACTCCCTTGGGTGGATGGCACAAAAGAAATGCCTATGACATTAGGCAAAGAGCTACGTGAGTGGAGGGAGAAAAATGACAAAGCAGTAGCCTTGCTATCTTTATCCATTGAAGATAGTCTCACACTTGACCTAGCTAGACTCTCCAAAGCTAAGGAGATGTGGGATACACTGCTCACGAGATTTCAAACGAAATCAAGAAGTCAAATAATGATGCTGAAATATCAGCTGACAAATCTACAGTGGGATGGGAAAGACCTCACTTCTTTTGTAAGAAAGATGAAGGATCTATTTATATCACTACATAACTCTGGAGCAGAGAACGCAGTGTCAACAAAGAAGCAGCTTACTTACATGTTGAGAGCCTTACCCAAATCTTTCCAGACAACCAGAGCTCTGCTCGCGAAAGGCCCTACAATGGCCCTCGAAAAGGCAATTGTCGAGATTCGAGAGGAAGTCGAGGCTAGAGAACACCTTGATCACAATGATGGTTCTGAATAGGCCCTCTACGGCAACAAAGAAAAATCCAGGAAATAATTCAAGCCTAAGAGGGAGTCGAATCAAAGGCAAGATCGTGATCAACAAGCAGAGGGGAAAGGCAACTGGAAGAGCAAAGGGAAGTCGAAACAACAAGGTGGAGAAAAGAAGACATGCATGAGATGCAGACCAAATGGACACACAGTTGACACATGCTGGCTCAATCCAAAGATTGAGTGTATCCACTGCCACAAGAAGGGTCACGCAGCCATCGATCGTCATTTGAACCCGAGGAACAAATCAGCACAGAACAAACGGGAGAACAACAACAGTTCATCCTATGTCGAGATCGAACAGAAATTGTTCGACCGTCTATATTTGTGAAGACGTGTGTGTAGCGTCGATATCTGACACACATGAGGTGATCCTAGATTCAGGAGCCACCTCACACTTTGTGACATTAAGACAAATAATGTCTGATTTCAAAAGTGTTGATCCTTCAAGATTCATAGCTCTTGGAGATGGATCCAAACATCAAGTGAACGATATTGGTTCACTGTGGCTCAACACCAATGGCAGAGACAGATGACTCGAAGACGTTCTGTTCATGCCTACACTGCAGCAAGACTTGCTTTCTGTGACAAGAATAGCTGATGCAGGTATGCGTGTGACGTTTTCTGACAAAGCATGCAACATGATTGATGCTAGTAGCAGTTTCCTGATCACTCAAGGCAGAAGAAATAATCTATATCACCTGAAGGTACGTCTGCTTGCTGATCAGGTGCATCAGACTCATGATGATTCGCCAGACACTTTGTGGCACATGAGACTATGCCACATGAACTCAATGACACTTTACCAAGCAAGCCATCATGGAGCAATAGCAGGGGTCAAAATCTCGAATGCAACTAGTTCGACTACCTGTGATGCATGTCTGAAGGGTAAGATATCATGCACTCCATTTGTCAGACTCCTACAGAACGACCAAGATTATGGACTTAGTGCATTCTGACATATGTGGGCCTTTCAGTGTGATCATGTGCAGCTGCTTATGACCTCAGGATCCACATTGTGGACAAGAAGACAGCCTTCTTGCATGGTGAGTTAGACGAAGAAGTCTACATGGATCAATCCCAGGATATGTCTCAAATTGACTTCCTAATTATGCATGCAGAATGTATAGAAGTATCTACAGTCTGAAACAGTCAGCTTGACAATGGTGCAAGAAGAAGGATCAAGCCCTGAAATCATTAGGATTCAAGCCACCATTGGCTGATTCCAATGTGTATGTCAGAGTCACAAATGGGCAGATCATCATTGTGGATGTATATGTGGATGACACTTTGAAACTCTGCAAGAGTGAGAAGTTGATTGCTGAAGTGAAGACAGACATCTCGAAACATTTCGAGATTGTGGATCTGGGAGAAGCTAGGTGTTATCTTGGCTTGCAAATCGACAGGGACTATGAGGGAGATAAGTTGTACCTTCACCAGTCCAGATACACCCAGAAAATCCTAGAGGATTTTGGGATGCTGAATTGCAAAGGAGCGAATACTCCAATGCTCGCAGGAATGGTGCTGACAAACAATGATTGTCCAAGGACTGAAGAAGAGAGAGAACAAATGTAGCTCACACCTTATAGGAAGCTGATAGGTTTGCTGATGTACCTTGTAGACAACAAACACCCTGACATTGCTTATGCAGTGTTCAGGATGAGCCAATTCTGTACGAATCCAGACTCGACACATTGGAAGATTGCAAAATGAATTTTGCAATATCTTCAATTAATGAGAGATTATGGCTTGTGTTATTGTCGTGATGCATAGTTCTCCTAAAGTGATGCTAGCTGGGCATCCCTCAAGGACGATTGTAAAAGCGTGTCAAGAGGATGCACCATCGCGTCAAGAGCGGCAATTCTCTGGGTCAGCAAGAAGCAGAATATTGTGACTCAGTCATCCTGTGAAGCAGAGTACGTTGCATCAACAAAGATGGCCAATGAAATAATTTGGCTCAGATAGTTCCTGGACGAATTGGGCGAAACAAGGAATGAGCCTCTGGATTTGCAGATGGATAACACATATGCAGTACATCTAACAAAAGATCTTGTGTTCCACTCAAGGACGAAACACATCGCGATCAAGTACCACTTGGTCAAGGATCTGATTGAGAAGAAGATGCTGCAAACCACCTTCATCGGAACAAAAGACATGGTTACTGACATTTTTACAAAAGCCCTAGACTTTTTGAGAGACAGAGGAGCAATCTTGGAGTCATCAAGCTATCATGCTTTGAGAGGGAGCTGAAAAAATGAAATGTTTCTATTACCAAAGCTTTGCTAGCTTTCAGCCCTCTGCCTGACGAAGATGTTCGTGAACGTGAAAGTCAAAAGACACGAAGCGAAAATGTTTGCGAAGACCCTGACGAAAAGACGCGAACACGAAAAATTTGCGAAAGAGAATTTTTCACTGTACAACGAGAGAAAGTCAGACGACAAGAAAGTCAAACAACTCGAAGCGACACGAAAAATGTCGCGACACCTTTTCCTGCCCTCACGCTCCAAAAAGGACCAACGAGATCATGCAAGTACCCAGAAGTACAGATACATGATCTGATAGCATGACGTCAACAGATACACTCTAGGTTGTGGCTAATCTGTCACTCTTGTAATTCGTGATTAGTTGTAGATGTTTAATCACTCTAATTTAGAAGTTACATGACGTGACTATATACTTTATTGATGATACACACACGTGAAGTAGTCTAATGCTAGTAAGCAAGAAGATGAAAACGCGTCTGTCTACGTGCGAGACGATTATGCATAGGATCTGTAGATCCACAAGTCCGCTAGTAAGCGAGACATTACTCGTGGGAGAACTGTATTTCTCTCACGCCAACGCACTACGTGAATCTACATGCAGTGCTTGAAGAATCAGTAGATGATTTTGAAGCTGTTGCACATATTTCACTCTTATCTTGTCTGATCTTGAATGTAAATTAGTCTGCTGTTATTCTTGTGTCTGATTCACTTGTTCATAAAATTCCGCACCTTGGTTTGAATTTTGTTGAATGCTACATTAATCTGTTAACATAGTACATCAATGTCTGTCTACATTCTGGAGGACTGTAGGAATGATACAGCTGGCAATGACCAGCAATCATATCTAAAATCCATCTGAATTGCCGTGTTTTATGCGACTGCCATTCACATCAGCAATAAGACATTCTGGTTACATTGCGACAGATTGCGGAAAGCAGTTTTTTGATAAAGATTGGCAACAATAAGCACTTGGTTTTATGCAAGCGAATGAGGATTTACGCTTTTTCAAGTGACAATCGAAGATGCCAATGTGGAAGCGAGGCGACATCATTCAATATGCGTTGTAGTGGGTCCTGCAACACATTAGGGGTGAGATGATGTTGGCTGATTCTGACGAATCCCCAAGATACTCGACTAGAGCTAACCAAGAGCACCTCTCACCTTAGACCGATGAGGTCTTTGAGAAGACGAAACAAGCAAAGACTGAGAGCCGAGGAATGCTAGTTAGTACTGTCAAGTAGAACTGTGTAAGCCTCATGGTGAATCCCGAAAGATGGAATGACCATGTAGGAACTAGTATTTCTAGGCAAAGTGATAAATGCAAGTAGATCTCTCTTAAATAAAGTAGAGTGAGCCACCTTTTGATGGTGACCTCCAATGTAGAGCATTATTTCACTTGTAATTTGTGAAATGTGGAAACGCTACTAGGATGCCACCTAAGGAGCTCTCTTGCTTATTTGAGAGACTCCTTCTTTGAGAAGAGGAGCTTTTTGTGTAACGCATCTACTCCATGTCCAAATGAGAAGAGCCTCCACGAGTTTTGGTGCATCCTTTGAGCTCCTTGATCATGCTTGTTTCTTGAGTGATGCATTTATGATCTTGCCCTTCCATCCTTTGTGTGTGGTTGTGGATCGTAGAGTGGATTAGTTTTCCTGTTTTCTTGTGGATTAATGTAGGAATCAGCATTCAAGTAAGCTAAATAAGCTGGATCTGTGGTGTAAATCTTGCATATCCTCTTACAATCTAGTCCTTGATTGTTCTTGGGGTGTCCAAGAATCAAGAAATGTGTGTTTCATGATTCTTGAACTTCTAAAATATTGTTAGATTAGTTTCTTGTTTATTGTATTGTGTATTAATGCAGGTGTAGAGTAGCTTTAGTGTTTAAAATCTGATTGCAACTTGTTTTGCAGCAGTAGAATAGGATTTCATGGCATTGCAACCATTCTTCATGTTGATTTCTTGGTTGAATGTCTGACCTTTATGTTTGGCTTGAGCATGCGATTACAGTTCAAGAGTAACCAGTTTGAGTGTTCTCTGATGGGCAGGAAACTTAGAAAATGTAGATACTTCCCTTCTGTCTGATTTGGGCTTGAAACAAAAATGTGAACATCCAAGAAAATGCCCAAGAAGCTTGATAACAGGCATAACCATTCTTGAAAACGTCCCAAACAAGAAAATAAGCCGATAGATTCTATAGACAGGGAATCCGTATACAAGTGCACCAATGGATAGTAGAACCCAAGAGAACCATGTATAAGCATGAATGTGAGAGAGAGAGAGAGAGAGAGAGAGAGAGAGAGAGAGAGAGAGAGAGAGAGAGAGAGAGAGAGAGAGAGAGAGAGAGAGAGAGAGAGAGAGAGAGAGAGAGAGAGAGAGAGAGAGAGAGAGAGAGAGAGAGAGAGAGAGAGAGAGAGAGAGAGAGAGAGAGAGAGAGAGAGAGAGAGAGAGAGAGAGAGAGAGAGTATCCTCTCTATCCATGAGTTACATCCTTTTATAACAAGTCCAAAACCTAACTTGTCACTTGGTTTCCCTCCAATATGAAAAACCCTACTGTTTTAGGACTAGATTTAATGTACCCAGCATTCAAATTTGAATCTATTGAAACTCGACTTCTAAATTTTATCACATTTTCCAAAAGTGTTTATTCTAATGTAGACTAGTATAACTTTGAAAAGTCAAACTCTAAATCTGATATGAAATTGGCCTCAATTGTCTATTGGCATTTTTATCAACTATGACCAATATTGATTAAACTAGTTGAAATCTCTCAGACTCCCTCTTCAACTAGTTTTAGCTTAGCCATAGAACTTTGATACAACTCTAGAATGATCACCATCCTAAGTATAGACCTCCTTTCTAATTTTCTAAAGAAGCTTTCTCAATTGATATAGAGAATAGTGTGCACTTGGGATGCTTCACTATTTCTTACATCAATTTTACATGTCAAGAAGTAATTAGTACATGAACAATCAAATAGAATGTAAATGAAATGATTCCACCATGTTGTCAACTTTAAACTCTCTAAAAAAATTTAATTTCATCTATTTGATCAACATTTGCTTGCATGTCTACTCCTTCTTTGTCCTTTGTTGCCATGTATCCACCATGACACTCCATCTCCATCTTGCCACAAGATGTCATCATCACTTGATGACTTGATCATGAATGAGTGATATAATGAGCCTCCAATAGATTGATTTCCATCAACAAAACCAGCCAAGAATGCTAGTCCAAATCCAACATCAAAATGATGCTCACCAATGTAGCTAGTTTTACCATATCTTGCCAATTTGCACACATCTACATAAAATTGCTCAAACATGAGATAGAAAAAGTAAATTAAACTTGAACAACACTTCTTTGCTTCTCCTTTGACCTTACTTGAGTCTTCAATAATCCCGCCACCACGACGATGCCTTGCCGCTTAAAAATAGCATGACACTTTTAATTTTCTTCTCATATGGGAATCCATGCAAGCTAAAGTAACTGCTCCACTTAACGAGCCAGTCCTCCACGACTTCCGATTTCTTCTCCTTCTTCTCCTCCAAATAGATCTCTGCTTAAAAATTGAGATTCCGTGAAGACAACAATTTGATCTGGTCCAAAAGAACTTCCATTTGTTGATCTCACATATTATTCCGATGGTTCATGTCATTGAGTGTCGTAAGGAATTTTGGCTTCAAACTTGATGGAGACGGAGCATAAGCCCCCGACCATCAATTGATAGATCTAATAGCTTGTTGGATAGGTCAAGAGGAGTCCTAAACAAGCTGTAAAATTTTCTGGCATAATCCCGTTATAGATGAGAGCAATCCACCCCCCAAAAACATTAAAAAAGACTATTTTTTTTTTTTTGGCTTTTTTCGACCTTCTACAAGCTCAATTCATGGAATTCTTGGCTCTAACTTCAGACATAGCTTCATAAGACTTTGATTCAACTTTTAGAAAATATCTACAAGGTGTTTCACAACATCCTACTATCCAACTGAAAAAATTAACAAAAATGATGATTTTTAGCTAATGATCTGATTTTGCTAGATTTTAGCTCTTATTTTCAATTTTTAGCCAAAAACCATGAAAATCAAGCAATTTTTGACCGAAAACATAGCCTAGAATTGTAAATCATGGAAAGAGTTGACATGCATCATTAATCTCATCATTAATGATCCCTAAAATGAAAGTACACTTTCTGAAAAATTCAAATCTACATAAGATTTGAGTTACACAAGAAAAAGCTCCAAAAAAGCATCACAAACTGGCTTTCAAGGACAATCTTTCCTAAAACCCAAATTTTTTTTGAGAGAAACGGCTCTTAGCGACGTGCAAATGGAACCCGGGAGAATACACCCACTTAGAAACTTGTTCTCGACCTGGATGAGAATACCTAGATGAGAACACCACAATTTCGCCAAAAAGCAACACCACTCCAAGTTCTATGATCTTCGTAAGCCTTGCTCTATTACCAATGTAAGGGAAAGCACACTATGGAGAAACCACCCAACCAACTGATCAATATCCAGAAGCTTCAGCCCCAAGCCAAGGAATAGGAAGCAAGAGTAGAGGACCTGACAATGAATCACCAAGAGTAGAGAGAGAGGACCTGGCAATGAATCACCAAAATAATGGTGGAGTAGCTGGGTGAGTTCCCACTAGTTATATAGACTCAAGACCACCCTGTGCATGCAATCATGCAAGGTCTAAACTTCCCTATTGATAAATCCAATTTCTATTGATATATGGATATAACAATATTCTAGTCATGGCCAATTATATAATTACTAACCCTGAAATGGCCATGCCCTTTGAAAATTCAAAGAAAGGCCAATAACAAGGGTACCACAAAGAAAATGAAGGCCACCTATAAAAAAATAGGGCTTGATAAAAGGCCTCACCCAAATTTGGATAATAAATGCCAAAATATCTTGAAGGCTAAAAACTTGGGAGGTACACCCACTATTTATTGACATTTGGGACTTCTAGGGTGGTGTACAAAAGGGGAAGCTTTGAATGGCCTCCCTAGCTTTTGACAAAAATGGCATCTTCTAGTTTTGGAAAAGGGCTTTGAATGCACCACTCCCCCACTCTCTTATGGAGGCCACTAGGTGTACTATCCAATGGGGTGGGGACAAATGCCAAAGAGGGCTTCAGATTCCAATCTTTTATTATTATCACTTTGTATGTGGACGACACATTGCTTTTCAACAACATTATCGGTTAGAAATCAAGTTGTGATATGATTCATTAGTATAAGCTCTAAATGTGATGATGTAATTACTGTACAATTTATTTGGTTTACTGTATATGGTTGTGATCGGGACGTGACCCGTTAGGATACATTGATCGGGCACTACGGCTACTTGGGTTAGCCAAGTAGCCACACGTAGGAAGAAATTAGCCTGTAAATTATATTTTTGAGTTCATTATGCTATACTTAGGGGCATGTCTTGGGTTTGTCAGTAGATGTGGCCATATTGGGCCTAACTCTAGTTTGGCAGGTGGTAGGCCAGTTTAGTGACACCTGTTGAGCCCATGCAGTTTGGGGCTTTGCTATATGTACAATGTTTCTTTGTAATCTAATAACTTTTGCTGTGCCATCTTTGAGAGCTTGTGAGGAGTGGCTATGGTGATTGTGTGATGTGATCTACATATTGCACTAGATTCTATCAGAATTTCAACTCGGTATCATAGCGTCTGGGTGATGCAAGAATGCACGATCCGGTGAAGCTATGGGATAGCATCTTTCACCAAGAGAAATAACACTCATAGCATCTCAGGAGAGAGGACTCCATATGGGGTATCGGCAGTCCGGATGGCTAGAGACATCAAAGTTCCTTCGATCGGAGCTTCGAGGAAGATCAAAACGATCGTCGTAGGTAGAGTCCAGGGAGAATTCATGGAGAAACTTGCAGTTTCAATGGTTTCGGAGAAATCATCAATGGTGGCCTCATAATTCACTATATGGACAATCGTTTGGCACAACGAGACTTGCATGGGTTTGCAAAGACAGTGACAGAGAGCCATAGCAATTTACAGGGCTAGACTAGGTGAAAAACTGAGAAAATTTTGGAGATTTTTGGTTTCCTGGGGTGTTGGTAGATTTATTAGGAAATCAGTCTGTTCGAAAGCAATACCGCACCAATTAACGTGCTGTAAGTTGCATTGGAAAGCTTGAGGTAGGGCAATCTCAGACTAACAGAGAGCTGCAAGAAGAAATCTCATAAAGAGATTTACAAATGCCCAGAAATCTTCTTTCTTTTTTTAGCTAGGGTTTAGAACTGAAAAATTATGGATCTTTCCTTGTAGGAGGACATTTTCAGATCTGTGAAAGGCTGTAGAGGGGCGCCCTAGCAGGGTAAGAATGTTGGCAAGAGGCCGTGGTGTGTCATGGATTAAACAACAAGCTGGATAAGAATTCAGCAGACATCAAAACCCTAGGAGAAAAGCTAAGAAGGAAGCAAAGGAGAGATGGTCGGGGGGATGAACGCTCTCATAGGCATGATCGGCAGTGGCATTATCGATTTAGGTGATAGCTGCATTGACACACGCATCTGTAGCTTGAAAAAATTTTCTTTCGGAGAAATATATGGGCTAGCTTGGAGGTACACACATATTGGCAGTCACAGGTGATGGAAGTGCGAGGTGGAAGCCATTGGACAAGATAGCGGACTTGCATTGGACAAGCTGTGTGTGGGACATGTAGATGATGAAAAACGAGTCAATAATCACACTTTGGATGCTCTTGGTGAGTGTTGAGTGTGATGATTTTGTAGTTTTGCAGTCGGTAAGTCAATTTCGATCAAGCCATTTTAATTGTGGAGCAGTGTATCAGGTTTGTCATCGAAGAGATACACTTAAACTACCTATTCTGGGTAAGTCAAGTCAATTTGCCGTATCATGATTGCATCAGGGATGCAGATTCTAGTGATAGTAGGGTGCAGATCATTTGGTTTGGGCCATGGAAGATCTCACAGGTTCACTTGGAGGGATATTGGCATGCACAGTCATGTGAGGACTTGATGGTGGCTTTGGAGTTCACATCTCAATGTATTCTCAAGGAGTGGTTTGAAACCATTCACAGGAGCAGCTTGGAGCTAGCTTGGGAGAATACAAGTGGGCATTACAAGGTAGATGCTTAGATCTTTGTGAGCAGAGATGGCATTGGGATACCTGGTAGGGATAGCACTGCAGGATGACATGGGATGATCATCATGTGGCAACTATTTCAGATTAGACTTGAGTCTTTGGATGGTCAGGACTTACAGGAGTAATTCATGATGGAATCAGGACACTCCAAACGCAAATGGGCAAAGCATGAAGCTTTGGGAGCCAGCTCTAGGTTGGAGAGCTAATGGAGATCTCACGGCGTGTGATCAGAGGGCAAGCACCATGATGGGTGCTTTGCTAGTGATCTACTGCAAGAGACACTGATGGCGAGGACTTCATGGTGTGCTCATTTGGAAGTACAGGTTGGCATTATAGTAAGGGGCCAATCATTGGCATTGGCATCGATGGAGAGACATCTACCATCATGGGCGGGGATAAGCTATCTATAGCTTTCATGCATTTGGATGTATTTGCAGGAGTCTAGGCTTGGCCCAGGTGTTGGAATTTCCATGGTGTAGATTCTCAGGTGGTGAGATCATGGGGAAGCTTAGAGGAGTCATTTAGAGCCATATACCTCAGTACGATCAGGGAGACATTAGTCTCGGTATCCCGTGAGCGGCAACTCAGGGATAGGCTTGCGTTGGCATGGTGTCGGGTGGCACATAGCCAGGGAGAGCGAGCAGATGCTAGGAGCCAGGTGGAGTAGGTGATGCTTTGGAGTTCGACTTGTCTAGTAGGATGGTGACCAGGTTGGAAGACATCAGGTGAGCATAATATGTGGATGATGAGTCCATTGGGGTGGCACTCAGACAGATGCTACAGTTGCTCAGGTATGACATGTCATTTGATGTATGGATGATGTTCTTCAGCTTGTGCATCAGGTGTGGTGAGATAGGCTCCTAGGTGGGAGGCCTATGTACTGGTCAAATCAGAGTTGACATCAAGCATGGGAAGTTGAGCCTACATGGGATGTAGGAGAGGCAAATCATCATCAGTATGTTCGGGAGATGGGCGATGTACTCAGGTATAGCCTATGGTGAGTTTTGCGTACATTCATTCATTGAATTCTTGGTAGACTCTTGTGCTTGGAGCATGGGAAATGGATGGGGATCAGCTTTCAGGACTTATTGGACAGTTGGATATGCTTGGACGTGAGGGCATCTTGTTACAGGTGCGGGCCATGGGTGGAGACCTGATTTAGTAACCAGTGGTATATCAACGGATCTACAGGAGGCGCAGGTACTTGATCTCGACTATCCAACCAATAAAGATGACCTCCCTGTCTGTCATAGCTACATTGTCAAAAAACAAACTAGGATTCTATTTAGATCGAGTCAGCAACAAAAGATGTTCTAGATGTTGTTCACTCAGATATATGTGGTCCAATGCAAAATCCATCATTGCTTGATGCAAAATATTTCATTACCTTCATTGACGAATATTCAAGAAGAACATTTGTTTATTTTATAATAGAAGTTGGAAACTTTCAAAATCTTTTGACAATTTAAGGAGCGTGCAGAATTGGAAACTGGCAAAAGAATCAAAGCAATGAGGTATGACAATGGGGGAAAGTACATTTCAACCGAATTCAAGGAGCATTGTCTCAACAATGACATTGAACAATAGTTTATTACCTCCTATTCGCCTGAGTCGAATGGACTTGCCGAAAGAGAATCAAATCTTAGTCGAGGGCCAAGTGTATGCTTGCTCATGCGACACTTCCGAAATTCTTATGGGATGAAGCTGCTTCCACTGCAACTCATATCTAGAATATATGTTTGACTAAAAGCTTCTCAGACAAAACATCTTATGAAGTTTGGACAGGCTCAAAACCATCACTATCAAATTTACACGTGTTTGGATGTATCACTTATGCGCAGATACCTCAAGATATAAGAAAGAAGCTCGACAATATCAAATCTATTTTCATTGGTTATACCACTTCAAATAAAGCTTATAAGTTGTATGTCCTGTCAAATTGAAGATATTCACCAGTCGCGATATCATCTTTATCGAAGATCAGTTTATCGACCTCAAAGGTAAGGGCAAAGCTCATAAAACCGAGTTGTCAGACAATACTGAACTATCAAACATTTATGTTCCCAACTCGACTAATTTTGTGAAAAATCCAAACTCGTCTACATTAGACGAACAACTTATTAACAATGAATCAGAAGAAGATGTTGTAGCTCAGTAGCAACAAAACGATCAATTTCGCTTATCTCCCAGAAGATCGACAAGAGAGCACAGAGCACCTACAAGGTATATCAAAGAATCTGCACGTTATTTTATTCGAGAGCTGACTATTGTTGAAGAACACTTAGTCAGCCCGATTCCGATCTATGGAAAGAAGACATGGGTAGAAAATATTCACTTCTCTTTAAGAATCAAACTTGGACTATTGTCGAACTGCCTATCAGTAGAAATGTAGTTGATTGCATATGGATAATCAAAATCAAATACAAGATGGATTGAAGCATTACCTCATGTCATGTTTAGTCTTCTTTTTGCTATCTAACAAGATTTTATACTATAACAATAGATTCTCTTGCTTGATAAATATTTTTTAACACTACTAGGTTGAATACACGCTAGATATTGGACAACTTCTTTGTCTTTTGGATCTTTGGATGTCGTGTCCTATATACACTTGTGCGTATAACACATATGATTGGTTTACTATTATTGGAAGGAAACAAAACTTGAAAGCTAACTACTTGACACCAAAAATCTTGTTTAGATGAATTTGACAAAATTGCTAACTTACCGTGCAAACAAGCAATATATAAATTGTGTTGGCAATTAGAGCACTATGTACAACTTGTTACATTTTTGAAAAGCTATGTGCAAAACAATTTTGCCAAATCAACTTTGAATACAAAAGCTCACTTTATTATGGAGTCAAACTATGCACCATGAAATATGGCCATTAATTGTTATAACCCAAACAAAATTTGATAAAATATTGTTTTGTTAGGAGACCAATTGTTAGATGCATGAAAATACATCTAAACTTAATAAAAATGGTATCTTAGCAAAAGGACAAGATCACTTGTTATGTCATAATACTATGATATTTTTATGTTGTATGTCCTTATTTACATGAGCGGATTTAACTCATGATTCGATGTAACGATACGTCAACCAACATGACACATCGATGCAACAATCTATATATAATAATAACAATATACATTAAAATCCAAGACTAGCAACTTCAAACTATAAGGCTCTAAATGTCCAACATGACTCATTGATGCAACATTATGTAGCATAATCACAATATACGTGGACATCTAGACCTACTAGCTAGTTAACAAAAAAAAAACACCTTCTTTGTTGCATATTAAGACAAGGTGGCCGACACATCAAGATAAGCTTTACATTACGTTATGTGACAAGGCATTCAAATCATCAAAAAATCAAAAGGAAACAAATATTGCATTTTAGAAGAATTAAAAATTAAAAAAAAACCTATTTTTATACTCAAACTCACTTAGGAGTGACACCCCACCCTCAACTGTTAGCAAATTGTCACAATAGCTGACTACTACCACGACAAAGCTTAAAAAATTCACAGGTCTTAATGAATTGTTTGTCTGGAAGTGTGGCAAGCTAGACCAGCTCCTTACCTACATCTTACCTAGTTAGACTGAGCAAGCGAGCGACATCTAGCATTCTTTAGTTGGTTAAAATAGACATCATAATGCATACTTGCACACCATCGCCCTCCTTTACCTATATATCTTACGTAGTTAAATTGGGTGAGTGACATCTAGATTAAATTGGGTATTCTGCAATCATATATGTAACTAATAACAACCACATGATAATACACTCAACAATAGTTTGATTTATTGTGTTCCATGTGTCATTTCGTAGATCTTTGGTAGCCAGATGTGGCTTAGCCCATTACGACTCCCTGATTGATTGACATAGATCTTGCTTAAGTTAAGAGGTCATGTCAAAATTGCATGACGTTTTCTTAGAAGGAAAAAAAAATCAAGGCTGAGGGGTTCCCAATAGAGCACTCAAGTATGTGACAGCGTGGCTGTGGCCGGATGCTATCGAGATGTTGTTCACATGAGGCGTCGAGTACAGAGGCAGTGGTATGCCACTTTTGGCGTCGTCGTGTTGGTTGAGGTGCCACGATCGTTCATTCCTTCCTTTTGGCTTTCTCATTTTTTCACGATCCTCGTGCGATCCTCCTCCTACGACCAGATCTACCATGCTCGCATCGCCCTCGGCTTTCGTAATCGACAGCAATTGCTCCTCGCGCCTGCTTTCTTCCAGATCTGACATAATCCCTCTGCGGGATTGCAGGCTGCATTCATTTTTTCAGGTTATTGGCGGGCAAGAGGGGCATCAACCTTCTCTCAACGCCTGAAGTTTCAGTGCAACGTTATTGAATAAGGAAACGGTATAGCGGCCTTTGAACAGATCGGGATCTGGTGCTGAGCAGGGGATTGGAGAGCATCAAGCAGTTTTACTCGACTTTGACAGGAATTTGCAGCTTTCACCATGAACTCTGAGTAGTAAGTGCCGGTATCTCTGTGATTCTGGTTGAGAAGAAGAGGCCGTAAGTCAGATTGGGGGTTTTTTGGTTGTGTGCTGAGTGGTGTTGAAGTAGAGCACGGTTTCCTAGGGCAAGAAGAGCTGGATTTTGTTCGACGGCTTTTTGGTTATTGCGCGTTTGTGTTGTTTTGTTTGTGCTTCTAATTTGGGCTCTAGTCTTGAAAATGACGTATAGTACCCTCTTTCAAAGCTGTCTTCTATCAATCTACCTTTCTAGTAAAACTATTGGCTTTACCATTATAACAGGTCTAAAGTATGCCGATATATTTTGAACTGTAACACGATTATTGTACAGTTCACAGGGACTATCGAGTTTTATAAGTTAATAGAGTCAGAGTTCAACAGTTTGCAGATTTTAAGATTCTCCCTACTCTTCAGAGGAACATTTTTTTCAGCATGTACACTGAAATGTTTTTTGACGTCGAGTGGAATTAGGCTAGTGTGTTTAGGATCTGAAAGTGTTCAGAGATAAATGTCGTTTTGTAATGCACTAGGTAGGATTGCAGCCGATTTGTTTATCACGAGTGTGCATAGCCAGATTTGATTAAAAATACATTTTTTTTTACATTCGATTGCAATTCTAGTTGGTAACTATTTAGGTGAACCTGGTAAAAGTAGCCCTTTCATTATTTCCATGTTTACAACTGGCTTGAACTCTTACAGGAATGAGTCACCATTTTTTAAAGATCTGTCAAGAATCAACGTGTAGGCTAATCTACAAGAAAATGGTAAATAAATCTATGGACTTGTCTTACGATGCTTGTGGATTTATGAGCACGGAGGACCTTAGTTGAGAATCGAGATGTAGAAGATCATTACTGTTTTATTCCAGCTACTTGTTCTAGAGTACACAGTAGCAATCAAATTTTTGAAGTGTAAAACGGTTTAGACAGATTTAATTTTTCTGAAAAGAATCAATCAAACGCTTAAAAACTTTTTTCCAGCTTGTAAGTGGGTCAAAACTGTAAAATGTTTATCATGACATATACAAAAAGGCTTATAAGCAAGTCTGATGGACAAGAAGATAAATCCAAAGCTCGACTTATTGTAAAATCCCAATACTCATTCGAAAGTAAGAAGCTCAAACCAACCCAGACTAGATACAGTGCCTATGAAGAAGAGCTCCTTGGCGGCACTATTTGTACGGTGCTAGTTTTGAGATTCTGCTGACCATAAAAGCCTTAGATATTTGTGTAAACAGCTAGAGCTTAGGGGTTGGAAAGCTCGATGGGCTGAATTAATGCAGGAATTTGACTTGTCTATCAGATATAGATGGTGAAAATTCAGTACTATGGTAGATGCTCTTAGCATAATGCCGATGGTAAACGAATTAAGTTATTCCTAGATCTGTAATGAGTTACTCGAGCCCTTGAGGGGGAAATGCAAAAGTGATTCGTATTTTTCCATGGTCTGGAAAATAGTCTAGGATAGAGATGTACAGACCTCTGAATGATTTTTTAGAGTTGGGGAAGATTCATCTAAGTATACAACACTTTCGTTGCGGATGAAGAGTCCAAGCAGATTAAGTTGAGGATTCTGAGTTTGTAGAACTTGAGCATAACATTACGGTTGAGGGGTCTAGTTCTCGAGGATTCAAATGGAAAAAGGATTCCATTTAGAATGAGTACCTACTTTATAGAAACGAGTATATGTTCATGACTTAGAGGATTTTAGGCGCCAAGTGTTGTACAAATGTCATGACAATCCTAGTGTGGGGCATCCAAGAATTTAGAAAACGTATGAGCTTCTTCGGAGGCAATTCTTCTGGGCTAGTATGAAGAGGGACGTCCAACAATAGGTAATCAGTTGCCAAAAGTATTAGATTAACAAAGCAGAGCATCTAATGGCAGGAGGGTTGTTATAGCCATTAGAAATATCTGCTGATAAATGGGAAAGTTTTTCTATGGATTTCATAGTGGGCCTACCAAAGACCCAGAAGGGTTATGATGCTATATGGGTGACAATTGATCGTTTGGCCAAAGTGGCTCATTTTATTTTGACCAAAACAACTGTCACAGCGCCAGAGTTAGCAAGGTTGTTTATAGACGGGCTATTTAAATTATATGGTCTTCCATAGTTAGTGACCGGGATAATAAGTTTGATGGGGTTTTTGGAGGGCAGCCACCATCTCCATACCAAACTAAATATGAGTACTTCAGTTGGTCAAATAGAAAAGAGTAAATCAGGTGTTGGAGGGTATGCTTCGAGCATACATCAGCAAAAAGCAGACTAATTGGGAGGAATATCTTCCGATATTAGAGTTTGCTTATAACAGTGCCAAATATTCAACTACAGGATAAGCCCAGTTATTTAGATGTATGGTTTTCAGCCACACTCAGCTACAGCTGTGGGGTTCAAACAGGAAAAAGTTGAAGCAGAATGCCTATTTGAGTTTGAAATGTTTCCAATTGGATGTGTTTGGTTGCCACTAGGGTAGAGCGCTGACAAGCTGTCAATGTACAGAATAGCTTGTAATTTCCTTATTTAGTATGTTTCTGGTTCATGGGAATTTACTCGGGATCTGATTCCTAAACGCTATTTGGTGTTGTTTGGAAGTAGCCGACTATATTTGCCTTAAATATTGGTAACAAAAGTCAATAGAGTTGGAAATACTGATTGTTATGTTTTGAAGTATGTTGTGTTTTCATTCCTCATTTTCCTGGGAATTGTTTCTTGCTCAAGAACAATCTTAGGTTCTATTAAAGTGCTGTATGTGCTTTACATGATGTATCTTTTTCTAAATGGTCAGGCATGTGTGGTGTCTGCAGTGATTACCTCTTCAAGCTTTTGCTGATAGGTGATTCTGGAGTGGGAAAATCCTGTCTTCTTTTGCGGTTTGCGGTAAATGTTTCTCCTTGTTTTCATCTTCTGTTTGGACAGGTTTTCTTGATTTGAGTGTTTCACAAGATTTAAGTTCTAAAATGAAATGCAGACCATAATACCCTGCAGGCGATGTACATGTTGCATCGTTTGTCCATCTAGGTTGACCGTCAGAATGGTTTTTCAAAAACATGAAAAACTTTCTATGTTTCTTCAGCTCTTTGAAGAGTTTTCTCTTTATCAGTTAATTCGTGACGATGGTTAACATTATCAGCTGCAATCATTTGAATGGTAAAAGATATGTGAGACTATTGGCTTGTGGTCTGCAGGACGATTCATACTTGGAGAGTTACATCAGTACGATTGGTGTAGACTTTGTAAGTACCTACAGTCGATTGGGGCGAAATTGCTGAAGATTGATTGTCAATTGTAGGTTTTGTTAGATGCGTAAACATTAACCCTAGCTTGTATTCATATTCTGAAGTGGTTTCAGTGGTAGATGTGTTTGCTAATCTGTTTTTGGAAAGCAATCATTAGAACTTTCTAGCACTGAAGACATGATTTCCTATACCATGTACAGAAAATCAGGACTGTGGAGCTTGATGGGAAATCAATCAAGCTACAAATTGTAAGCTCATTTGGGTTTAAAGTTTTGTATCAGTATCCGTGAATTTCTTAGTGAAAAGTCTACATTGCTCTAGGTATACTGATTATGATGGCTGAGCTCGAGGAAAGTTCACAAGGCTAACATTCTTGCAAATAGGATACTTCAAATTTGCGGTTGTGAAAATTTAGATGTTTTTTATATGTCCCTTGCTGTGGAAACATGGTGCAGTGGGACACAGCTGGTCAAGAACGCTTTAGAACTATTACTAGCAGTTACTACAGGGGAGCCCATGGGATCATTGTAAGCTCTGGCCCTGAATAAGGGAGCCTTTCTGTTTCGCATTTTTGTATTGCGAATTATTTCATTATCGTCAGTTGACGTTCGTAATAACTCGGTTCTTGGAACCTTTGGCTCTTGTGATTTCTAGTTATTTGGAGTATTATACTCATGGTTACCTCCACCATTTTGCCACTGCTGCTTAACTCTATCAAGTAGTTTTGAAATATGGGCATGTTATTTTTCTCTGCAATTATGATAGAATCACTGGTTACGTGATCAATGTGCAATGCTTCAGAGTTGTTTGATGCCTGAAAATTTTCTTTCCAGGTGGTATATGATGTTACTGACCAGGAGAGCTTCAACAATGTGAAGCAATGGCTTAATGAAATCGATCGATATGCTAGTGACAATGTTAACAAGCTTCTTGTTGGGAATAAAAATGATCTTACAGCCAAAAAGGTGGTGGATTATGAAACAGCAAAGGTAATGCATGCTTTTAAGTCACAATTTGCTTGATGTTACCCGGTGAAAGAATTTGCCATTAAGTTCAAAGATCAAGTTGTACAATGTTGCTAGCATAGATTTGTGCACCCAGCATTCTTAACACTGGGCATTCAGCATACTGCATTTGGAACGTCGATGTTCAGAGAAAGGCATATGCAGAAAAAAATCTCAGCACATGATCAAACTAAGACCAAAAAGCCATAGCCCAAGGGTTGTCAAAGAAGTGTGTTGTTTATTTTATGTTTTATTGCAACTCAAATTCTGCAATAGTGTCTGCAAGCCATCTGCGCCCACTTTGTCATGGAATTGTGATGTGATCAAATACCATCAACTACTGCAGTGTACAAACAAGAACAATGAATTTTGATGTCTCTACATCAAGGACTTAACATTTGGAGCCCAAAGAATCAAATAGGCAAATTGGAGCTCTTAAATGAAAAGCAAATTAAAAGAGGACTTTTGCTTTGATATCTGTTAACCATTAAGAGAGATCAGGACGTGGTAGGTAAGCCACATGCCATGGCCCGTGACTACGTGGTCTGCAATAGTTGTAGGTCAGGTTTTCCTCTCATAACTATGTTTGAACAAATATATGCAACATCACCAGTAGTTCCTGGCCAAGGGAGCTGGTTCAGGTTGCCCAGCAGTTCATGTACTTTTCTAGTATCTCTATTTTGGGCCTTATATGCTATACAACTTTTCATGAATTAGTGAGTTTCATCGATCAATGACTAGAATAAGTTGTCTATCACATATTCTAAGAAAGCAATAATTTAGCACTCTTCAACCTAATGCTTGTCTTTGAAAAGAAGTGACTCTTTTGTCACAGCTTCACTGTTTTTTTTGAAAGCTGAAGCTAGGCTTAAGTTAGAATTATGAATACCTACTAGGGAATGGAGGGGCATACATTGTTTTTGATTGTCACATCCTACACGGCTGGACTCTATTGAGTTCTAGACTTTTGTGGAAGCTTGCCTGGGATCAGAGGGCACTTTGATCCTCTTTGTCATCAAAATCTTTGCCTAATTTTGCAGCTAATGCAATATATGGGTCTCTAGTTGGTCGGTTTTCTTGAATTGGAGGTGCTCATTTTCTGATCTGTGAATCAGCGTCATTGATTCTATGTGTTGTAGATTAGTATTTAGATTTGATAATTCTTTATTGTTTGATATTTTGGAGGCAGACCTTGATCAGACAAGTTTGCAGCAGACTTCAACAAGAAAATAGTCAAGGAAGCAATTGTTGGGAACTCTTCAATCAGTGAAGACGATGCTGGTCCAATCAATCAAGGGATTGTGTTACCAAATTTGAATTCTGGTCTTGGTAGTCACCAAGAACCGGATTGGATCTTGATAAGCAGGATGGAGGATTGGGAATGTTCTTGATATGATAATGCAATGTTCTATTCTTGAGGTATTCTGGTCAAATCCAACCCTACAAGTGAAAAACTTAGAATCGTCCAAAGTTGGACAAGTATTCAGTATGATTGTACGGTACTTGCTATTTGTTGGAAATTAAGCTCACAGTTTCCTCCTTGGTGATACTATTTCTATTTCAAGATTCTTTCTGCACATTTTTGATCAATGATCTAGGGAGATGCAATCTCTTTTGGGTTCTATGTCTGCTCATCTGATACCTGCAGGAATCATAGTTTTTCCTGTTTTGCTATTCTGCAAAACTACTCTACAGAACAATGCCTGGTAAAATACACGGGGTTTTTGCAAGCAGTTCGACAACTTGCAATTTCAACACAGAATCGAATCGAATCAGCCGAACTATTTGAAAGTCGACTCCATCGACTTTCCGGCAATCTACATCAAAGGGTATCCATTCCCGTCTAATTCTACATTCGAATGTGAAAGCATTATGAAGAACATCGAAGGCCTGATCACACTCGACTTCTTCAACAATCAAGTCACTCGACACCGAAGTCTCTGAAGTCTCCGACTTCTTGAACAACTTCGTTCATCAATCGAAGTGTCCGACTTCTTCCATCAACCGAAGTGTCCGAAGTCTCCGACTTCTTCGACAACTTCGACCATCAAAGCATCTGAAGTATCCGAAGTCTCCAACCTCACTGATGTGACCGGAGTCTTCAAAGTATTCGACATCTTCGATTTATTTGACTACTTCGATGATCTATTGATCCAACTACTTTGAAGTCATCCGAAGTGTCCGAAGTATCCGACGTCTTCGACGATCGACTTGTTCAGCTACTTCTCGAAATATATGAAGGGAAGGAACCGCCAAGGCAAAGGCTGCAGTCTAATACGAGTCACCGCAAGCTACCGTAAGGAACCGCCAAGGCGAAGGTTGCGGTCTAATACAAGTCATCGCAAGCTACCGCAAGAATCAACTCTACGACGATTATGCGAAGACCAGGCACCGCCAAGAAACCGCATTCTAGCGATTGCGGTCCACATACGGTTGCGACAAGCGCCGTCATATCAGTCCCTAAAGGAGATCATTAACTTGTGTACACATTGTACAACTGTGATTATAAGTCAAATACTTCCTAAGTACAACGACTTACATAGTTAGATGACAAGCATTTATTGTAATTAAATACATAGATGTAGTGTATAAATACATCTTCATCACACACTCAATGTGATGCTCCGCCAATAGAGCGAATGACATTGAGCGTCCAAGTTACGCCTCCATTCTGGCTGTAACCCATTATTGTGTTGTTCAAGCTTTCATTGTAATATAGAAGCAACACTTTCTATCATCTGTGTTTAACGTAGATGTATGATGTTGTGATTTGATTACACGTACTACTGCTTGTTCACTGACTCTAATCAGATCACGGATGTCAACGACTCCTTAGTATCTGATCAGACGATGGCTGTCTTTGACGCCTGAGGACATTATCATTTTACATTTTGAACTAAACTTCATTCTGTTTGATTTACAGTAATACCACACCATGTCTAATCTCTTCGGCGGACTGTATTCATTCATCCGTTGGAGTATGAATTAATTTTTAAGATCCTGTAAATGAGAACGCTTGAGCTGCGAGTCTATTTTGCAACTACAATCGTTTTAGACTGTTTGCTAGTAGCAGCCCATAAGAACAGGAGAGTTGTTCCGCAACTACTTCCTTCTCTCTTCTCCGTCCGCGTTACCCATTCCTACACTATTGTACTGCACACATAAGGGGTAAAATGTATAATCATGCAAAATCCAAAATCGTCAAATTACAATGGAATATTCAAAGTTGAATAAGTTAATATAGTATAGTTTGTGCAAAACCATGTTAGAAGTACAACCGTATAAGATAGATGAACATTTTCTCACGACTACTTTGCAAAAGAAAGCATGATCTAGTTCTAGGGATCAAGCATTCAAGAAAGAAAACACTAATCAGAAAACAAAAAACAAAAGGCAATCAAAAGCACTACTTTTCCCCTTGGGTTGATCTTGGTCTCTAGTGCCCACTTTCTCTCTTTGGCGCCTTTTGTACTCTCTCTTTAGCGACCTCCAAGGAGCCCTCAAGGGCCTCACACATTCCTCAAGGCAAGAGTGGAAAAGTAGGTTCGTTGCAACTTTCAAGCCCCCCCCTTTCTTAAGTCCTAGTTTGATGGGCCTCGAGCCCTCTAATTTAGGAGTTAGGATTTGAACATAGTTCCTAAAATAGAGCTCTAACCATAGTCGAGGAATCCATGATGTTGCCTTTGGCTAGGGTTTGATGCCCAATTTAAGTCATTTTTTAGGCTTCTTGGGTATAACTACCATGCATGGATCCAAGTACACCATGCATGTCAGCTATTTCTAGGTTTGGAGTAGTGTTGAGCAGCTGGTATCAAGTAGAGTATCAAGGAACTGAGCCGGCTGGTATGAGCTGTTGTGATACTAGGGTCAAATACCAGGTATTGGCTTTGCCAATACCCACAGGCTAGTGCCCGACTCGGGCTGGTTTAAGCTGAAGCAATACCTAGCGTAATACTTGGATTAGATGAGAAGATAAGGGGTCATAGACATGGTATCAACTGTATGCATACCCGAGGCGACAACTCCAGCAAAGGTTCCTGGTTTCTGTGTGGAGATTTTGTATGTCTTCGTAAATCGTAGAGCTATTTTGTGAGTTTCTTTTTATATTCTTCGTAAATTGTAGAGCTGTTTTTCAAGGTTTTTTTTTATGTTCTTCGTAAATTGTGAAGATGTTCATCATGAAAGGGCAAGTTTTCGTCATCAGAGGGAGCTGGCACAGAGGGAGTTGGCATGGCAAAGGATGTGGAAGGTATATCAGATGGAAGGTGTATTGGCTGATGCACACTGTTTATACCTCTCAAAAATGCTGGTTGTGGGCGCTGCAGGCTTGGAGGGCCTTGCTGCTGTGGATGGCCAGGCGGGTTCGACCTCAAGCCAAAGCCCTCCTAGCCTCCTTGGCATCATGGCACTGGTCTAGGTGCCCTGTTCAAGATGTGTCCTGACCCCCTAAAACCTAAATCTTAGAAGCCCTAAACCAAATGCTCTAAACCATGCTGCCCAAAAACCCTCTCATTTTTCCCGTAATAGCACAAGAATCCATCCTGTCAACTATCTTGGAATTGGGGCTCTCATGAATGAGGCTACCTATAAGCATTGTAGCACGGATTGAGGAGGGCACAAATTCTTTTGATTGTTACATCTCACTCAATTTTTAGTCCCTCTTTCTGATAATCTTCCATTAGTTTTTCTCTTTTGATCTACATAAGCTTAGATTCTCTCACACGAAAATGTTCAGACATTATACGTTGATTATTTTGTGAGGGACCTTTCTTTTCCGCTTACCAAGAGTTTGTTTCTCATTACTTATAATCTAAATACGTCTTGCTCATTATGGTCATGGTTTGAATTTCTTCTAAGTGCTCAAATGTTTGTTTGAATCCTTGTTGAATGCAGGCTTTTGCTGATGAAATTGGAATACCTTTTCTAGAAACAAGTGCCAAGAATGCAACAAATGTTGAGGAGGCATTTATGACCATGGCAGCTGAAATCAAGAATAGGTCTGGTCTAATTATGAGAAACACTTTCAAATTGCCATTCTTCCTTTGAATTTTTTAGACTTTTCTGTGTTTCTTTTCTATTATAAATTATCCAAGTGGTACTTGCAGGATGGCAAGTCAGCCTACTATGAACAGCAGCAAACCGAGTACTGTACAAATGAAGGGGCAGCCGCTTCAGCAAAAGAGCAGCTGCTGCTCTTAGGCAGACTGTTGTACAAGCACTTACTTGGTCAATTCAGTTTTGTTGGCAGGAGATATCTAATTTTCTATTTCTGGGGTGAATGTTTTCTTGGCTTAGTGACTGCATGGCTACCTCACTCTTCATTCGCAGGCATGTGATTGCTTAATGCCTAGATGGACGCAGATTCCTGCCTATACATGATTGATTGCATACCACCAATTCTTGAATGCTGAAATGAACAGGATTTACAAGATAGAACAAATAATGTGCCAAGTTGGTGCATGATTTTTTCTGGTTGATCATGTACATATCTCATTTTCATATTGTTCTACTTATTCTCACAATTGCCACATATTGGAAATGAAAATATTTTGCAGTAGCTTGAGCGCTTGTTGTTTCCAAGGTTATTTCTGTCCTTGTTTTACTGGTAGTGAATAGATTAAATTCAAATTTAACTATTGCATATTTAAGGCTGAGTTTTAAGGTGCTGTATAGTTACATTGTCATTTTCTTGACCCAGCTGTGGAGTGCAGACTTTTAAACTGTTTGTACAATGATTCCCTTGTGTACTATAATTTGTGATGATCTGGGTGCTAGGTCAGATTTGCGGTATATGGAATGCTTTGATTTGAAAGAACTTTAGCACCGCCTATCAAATTTGCTTAGAATTATAGTTTCCTTAGTGCTGATATTCCTTCGCTTTGTTAGTAACTTGTACAGTCTTCATTTGTGGAATTTATCTCACACCTTGTAAAAATATATGTTTTGTCCATAGAGCATATTTAAGCTAGCAAATGACATTATTGACCACCATATCTACAACACTTCGTCTCAAGTAGCATCGTGATGATCTGTCCATATATGCCTGAGATTCTTGGTCTGGTTGAAGATCTTAGTTGTAGCTTTTTTGATGGCACTAGACATTATTTTTGTAAGTTTGACCTTACATTAGAATTGAGCAGAAATAATGGTTAACAAATTCCTGCTTCTTTGTTTATTGCAATCCAGGGTCATAGTTTTGTGGAGGGCTGTAAGTAAATGTCTTTGGATTTTGGAGTCATTAAAAGAAAAAGATCAGTAGATTTTTCTGTTCAGTTTGAATGTAAAATCAGGCTGTTTTAACTTTGCATCACTTAAGATTTTGAAATTTCTATTGACCCAAAATCATTTCATCTTGGTAAGCCAATATAGTGCATGCTGTTTGCTGGAAAATGGTATTTATAGTGTTCAAAGTTTCATATGTAAAAGGCACACAAATTTGTAAGGTTTAGGGTGACTCAAGTCATTTGGAATCACATTCTGTGACTGAAGGAAGATACACACAATAGACAATGGATTGGTAGACATTTATTCACATAGTCAATTTTTTGGTTTTGCTAAGAAACAAAAATCTCAAAATTGACATGACTTTTGAAAAGGGTCAATTCTTGTAGCCCTTTTGAGTTTTTCCTTCTTATTTTAATTGCACAATTCCCTTTTACATGCCAAAAACTAAAACTAAAACCTTCCACCAAAACTCACCTGTGGATACCCAATTGATTTTGACGAAGACAGCCAATGACATACTACTACCACATAGCACAAGGACTTTTTGTTGGAAGGTGCATGTGCTATATGCTCTCTTTAGCACATAGCTGTATTATCTCATTGGCTGTCCACATCAGTCGGAAGGTTCATCTTTATACAAAATTCCATTAAAAAAATTAAGGATGAGGACCAAGATCTTGGGACTTCTGTCATGGTCAGGGATTTGCCATCAGCTCCTGCCCTTGGGGAAAAGACCCTACCATAGGAGATGACCAGCAAGGGTCTCAGCCCATGTTTTCTTTGGATTTTGGAGTCATTAAAAGAAAAAACTTTACATCTGCTTTCCAACTTCCACCAAACTCTCATGTTAACAACGGATGAGAGATCGACATTTAAAAAGTCCTATGTCAAAATGTTCATGTGGAAGGTGCATGTGCTTAGCAGCCATTAGTCATTTGTTGTTTACGTCAACATAATGCCTTTACAAAAAAAATAATAACCTACAAAGTAAAGCCTTGCGCTTATAGCATAAGGTGGGGGAAGGCACATTTTTTTTAGGAATTCCCCTTAGACAGCCGCCCTTTTGTGGTAGGGGATACCCACCCCATCCTACCCGACCCCCCAACTTTTAGTAATATCAAATCTTTGACAATTCTTGTCTTTTGTCATAACTTGTGTGGGTGGTTCTTACAAGGACTTCAATAATTTTTTCTTTGTTTGCAAAAATTGTATTTGGAAATGTTGTTGATTGAAGTCAATGCTCCACTAGGAACATACAACATATGCTCCTTTCTCCTTTCTAGTAAGCATATTATAAAAAATCATCTAGGCTTTTTTATTAAGCTTCTTTGCTACCCAAGTCTTCATTTTTTGTGTGTTGTGTGAAAATCTCATATAGTTTCTAGAGAACTTTGTTTATTGCCTGTAAAAGTACTCTTGCAAACCTTTCTCAGTGGTTAAATTATTGCTTCCTAGATAAACTTAAAGGATGTAATTGTTCATGTTAATTGTACCTCAATTTTAAATGATTTTGTTGCTATTATAGTAGTAAAGTTTCTCAATAGTTATCATACAACAAAAGAAAATAACTAACCTATACTTACCTAAACATAAAAATTTGCTACACTACAATAAAGTTAATTTGGAAGATACCAAGTTCTTGGAAACCACATTAAAGACTTTTTTAGTAACAAATCAAAAGAAATTTCATGTGAAACTTCAGGAATTGAAAAGTGCCTTATATCTTGAGTTTTGTTGGCTTACAAAATACACATTAAGATGTTTAATGATAACATAACATAAATACTAAACTTGTTGAAGTTGATCATGTTTGTTTGCTCTTGGTGCACTTCCTTTTGGATAGTTTACATATTTCTCTAGTACTTGTTCATTTCAACATTGAAAAGGTAATTTGATGGCTATTATTTATGCTATTTATTTATGAAACTTTTTTTTTTTTTTTTTTTCGATTTGTTCTCTTATGAATTTGAATAGGTGCAAAGATAGGTTTCTTTTGGTACTTTTCCAATATTACATAAGCTAAGCCATGCAAAAAGACGTATTGATGACATTTGTTTTTAACCTTCTTGTTTTATGGTTGTTTTTTGTATAATGAACCTACCGTTTTTTAGTGGAGGAATGTATTCTAAAGTCACATGTAGACTCAAATGTACAAGAACTGGTTAAGTTACGACACTAAAGGTCACTTTTTAAAGAAAATTCAGAAATAATTTCACCCTATACCAGACTCTTGAATGGTTTTGTCTTTGAGTATCTTGCCTTGATTCAAAGTGTCGCACATAGCTTGTTCAATATCGATTTGATCAATCATAATTTGGTAGATGTGCAAACTTACATGCATGGAGGTCATGGTAGATCTTAGTAAGGTCCTCAAATCCACTTTGTTGACATTTACTTCATTAGATGGTGGATATATAGCTTCCACATCCATGTTCCCAAAACACTCATACACCAAATTGTCATCCATGGTTCTTTTTTGCAAAATAAGTAAAAATCTCTCTTATATGATCCAATTATATCAAAGGTACAATACAGATCCACATATCATAGAATTCATTCAATAGACCAAGTCATCTAGAAGAATGAAAAGCAAATTATGCAACCATAGGAGAAATATTGAAAACCACAACCAATTTAACTTTGTAAAATACTTGGCATCATAGCTGATGCCCTTGCCATGGATTGTCTCTCCGAGATTAGGGAAGCCAATGCTCTGGAGATGCTCAGGAGAGACGTTGATGATTGTATAGCTGCCACTCTTAGATGTATGCTTAAAAGTCTGGAATTCATCTGAATAGGTGGAGTAGGCCGCTCGAATCAGGCTCTTGCTCTGCTGGTCACGAAAGTGAGTCAGATCAAATCCAAGGGTTGTGAGGATATCCTTGGCCAGGATGAGCTGCTTGATGTAATTCTTGATACAAACCATAAAAATGTCCCTTTGAATAAGGCCTAAGAGGTTTACGGCAATGCAGAGAGAGCGAGGAATTATGGGAGGCCATAATGGCAGTGATTTTAGATTGCTCTGATAAGTTTGAAAATTTTGAAAATTTTTGGCATGAATTCGAGAGCCGAAATCTAAAATGAATTTGTGGAGAGAAGGGTGGAGGTCTATATATAGATTTTTTCTGGCAAGAATTTGCAACTCTACTAAAAAATCGTCCTCAGTGTCCACGATTTGATAATGATGGTCGCAAATTTTGAGGCAACATTCTGAGGGTCGACGATTTCTTGTAAGTAATTTTTTATGCCAAAATAGAAAAAAAATGTCTGACAGTGCAAAAATTTGTCTGATCAGAATTCGCGGATATCACAGAGAAGTCGTGGGGATTATTTTAAGCTTCAGCAAATTGTCTGCGAATTCTGATAGTGGATCTGATGAAAAAAACCTAACTTTTTCTATTTCTAGAAGTTTGTCTCAGAAACAGAATTTGTGGAGATAAAAAATGCTTCTTGGTTTCCAAGGGGAGGCTCGAACCTGAGACCAAAGAAACTTTGGATGTCAAGCTAACCAACTGAGCCAACCCCGTTGGACAGGAGATAAAAAATGAATCATGCACTGTAAAAAAGGGGTCAGGCGAATTCTATCTGAGGTGGTGGGAGACAAATCTTATGAAACTAATGGCTTTTGTGGTTTTTTCAGAGAAGACTGTTGTGATACCTGATCTGATAGTATCTTGATGGTTTGAACAAGAAAGCATAGCAAAAAATTTGTCGAAATGGTAGGCAAGCAATAAAAAAAAAAAGGAAGAACAACAGGAAAGAAAACAACTAATACATATCAAGATAAAAACAGGATTCATTGTACTTTATCAGTCTGCTCCCATTGACCACAATGTCAAGGATATCGCCTTGAAGGGTTTGGAGTTGTACATATCCAGAGGCAAAGAATTTTTTTAATGACGTACGGACCTTGGCCAGAAAATTTCAGTTTTCCTTTGAAGGCTTTGGCCTGGTATAGCAGGACCTTATCTCCAACCTGAAAGTCTCTAAGTTTTAATGATCAATCATGACATGCTTTTTGTCATTATTTGTGAACTTGTTGAGCATGGATGCTGATCCGTCATGTTTCACAGAGTTGCTCTAGATGGAATAACCTATTTGCTAGAGTCTGTTGAGTATCAAGCTCAAGATTATAGGCCACTCGAAGGGAGGGGATATGGAATTCCACAAGCATAACGACTTCTTGGCCATATGTTAGCTGGAAAGGGGTTAAGCCTGTAGCTCTCTTCGGGATGGTGCGATGAGCCCAGAGAGCAGCATGGAGTTTGAGTTCCCAATCAGATTGGCTGGATTCGACGATGTTGGTGAGAATTCCACATAGGATTTTATTGGTGGATTCCGCCTGGCCATTGCATCGTGGATAATATAGAGAACTTTTGTGATTGTTAGCCGATATTTCCGCACAAAAAATCGGGCTAGTATTGAAGTTTAAGTTCACAATAATTAAAAAAATCGGCATCTAAAATCCGGTTATTAGAGAAAAATTGGCACAAATTTGCCTTAGAACTGGGTCCCAGCCCGCCCTAAAGTGGCTAGACACAGTTTAAAAAAACTGACTTTCGAAAAAATCGTCAAAAATATTTTATTGTCAAGTTTTGTAAGACCAAGCCAAAAGTGCCGGTCCACCTAGAATTGGGTCCTAGCCCGTCCTAAATGAGGCTAGAGCAAATTTTGCGGCCTTAGAAAGGGCCGGTAAATATTTGACGGCTTTTCACACAAATGGCCAGTTGTAAAAAAATAGCCGGTATGATCGTGCTAAAATCCCACCATGTATTGAGTCCATTTTTACTAATATATGATCACTCAGTGTATTTTTCAGGGAAACTGTGTTGTCGTGGGAGCCCTAGTCATGAATGCCGAAAAAGTCAACCACAGAAGAAAAAACCGAGAAAGAAAAGTTTCGGGTAAAAACGGGACCGGGAAATATGGATTCAGTGTCAAAGAATCACAGAAATCCTAACGACAAAGTTTGGGCAATTTGCGGGCAATTAATAAAATGTGCGGGCCAAGTGGTTAGCCAACATGCCAAAAACCCAGACAAATGAGCAGTAGGCGCACGACCCTTGAAAAACCGAAGAAAGGCTGAAAACACAGGTACCCAAAGAAAAACGAAAGCCGCCTACTAAAAATAGGGGTTTAAAAAGGGCCTCACCCAAAATTTGGATAATAAATGCCAAACCACCTTGGAGGCTATAAAAAATTGGGAGGTACACCCACTAGCCATTGACATTTTGGGCTTCTAGGGTGTACAAAAGGGGAAACTTGAATGGCCTCCCTAGCCTTTGACAAAAATGGCATCTTGGCTAGTTTTGGAAGAGAGCCTTGAATGCACCACTCCCCCACTCTCTTATGGAGGCCACTAGATGTACTTGCCAATGGGTGTTGGACAAATGGACAAAAGGGCTCGAAGGGCATAAAAATTGGCAAAGCCTCATTTTGAAGGGGGACACTTGGGATTCACTATAAAAGGATGCCACTCTTTGTGTTAAGATATAGTTGGATAATTGGATAATGAGATGATGTTGATAGTTGCTAAGTTGAGAGTTGAGAGTTTGGTGAGTTAGTTGGATGTTGAGAGTTTGAATGTTTGAGAATATTTGGAAGTTAGTTCCATTTTGGTGTAAGTGATTGTGAATGGTGTTGCTCTATGCTAGGGTTTGTTATGATTGTTAGTAAGCTTGAATGTTAGTGCCTTAAGTGAGGATGTTAGTGCCTATGTGAGGATGCTTGAAGGTAATTACTTGAGGTTTAGTTACACTATGGTTGTATGGAGGTCGAAGTTTATGGTTGTATGGAGGTCGAAGTTTGGGTGTGTAGGCTCTCTTCCATTACTTGGATGCTCGTAGGGGGAATTGTAACGCTTGTTTTGTAATGTTGGAGAGTGTTGGGGGTTGAGTATGCATGAAGTGGACGTCAAGTGAGTGTTTGAGAGACGACCAATGTTCCTTACTCCATCGTTGATCCTGCTATGATAACTCAATCAACAATGGTCAAACCTGAGCGGCTTTGTGCTACCAATCAATCGGCCCTTCTATGGTAGTCATCGAGCGAACTTCCAATGTAATTTTTGAACGCATTTCTACTACCAATCAATAGCTGAGTTCAGAGGCAAAATATCTGCAGCCAGTCGCACATTTCTGTGGCAAACTTCAAGCGAGTTTCTATGGCCATTGGTCAATGCATTTTTGTTGCCACCAATCGCATTTTCTGAGGTAACTACAATGCACTTCTGTCTCCCATCATTCACACAATCTCTGGTAGACATACATAGCCGGTCCTTCGCATTTCTGGAGGCCTCCATCGCTGATTTCTGGAGGCACTGCATCCCTGCTGGTTCTGTTTGGGGGTCAATCATCCAATGAAAAGTCAGAATTGCATGGACTGTAAACGATATTTGGTCAATGGATTTTGCACCTCTGTGACATCAGACTCAAAGCATTTCTAAGGCAGATTCAATCGCACCTCTATAGCCATTTATTCACTGATTTCTGAAGTGTGTTTTTGCTACATTTGATTATACCTCCAATTGCTATGACTACATACATATACTGCCAGTAGTTGAGCGCAATTTTGATGTAGATTCAATAGCATTTTACATGACTAACTGCTGCAGGCAGGCCTCACTTGTCCAGTGCTGACAGAGAGTTACTTGAATTGTATAACCTGCTAATCATCATTCCCGAAGGCAAAGCAAGATGATAAGGGCAACGTGGCTAGGACTGAGGCATTCATGACTAGTGCCTCTACGATTTCCGGTTCTTCTCTCACACCTGAGGTAATGTGGTTTATCCAATTATGTGTCCAGTATATAGATTGTGAATGATGTATGCCAGTCCGTGAATGGATTCTTGTTATTATTTTGCAAATTTCGTACTCGCCTATTGAACAATTCATTATCCTCGTCAAGAGATAGAATGGTATTTTTCTCAAACGAAACCAGGTAATGTTTTTTCCATTAGTAGTACTACGTGAATGTTGTAAAGAACCTTTACTGAACTAAACGCCTTTATGGTAAGATAGGGAACCATCTGACATGTGAAGAAGTAGACTAACGCATTTGTCTTAGCGTTTAGTGTGAGGTTCTGGAATCGCCATTAACTTTCTAATTCTTTGATGGGAGTTCGATTACAAAGTGATTAAAGTTCGTAGGCTATGGTTGCATTTCTTAAACCAAGTAAACTATTTGAAGTTTGGTAGCGAATCGTTGGAGTTCGGGTTGGAATTATTGTAACGGTTAGTAACAGTTGTGTGGATTGTTTTTTCATTCCTCGATGTATTAACCGAAAATTGTAGCCAGGAATCGTATTGAAGTAAATGCGTTTACAGAAAGAATCGTAGGTTGGTTATTTTACGGTTTGCTAGATCAGACTTGTTAATTAAACGGCTATACGGAATCGTCAAGTTTTGAAGTGTTTCTTCCGTTTTGTCAATTATGAAGCATGTCAGTTGGACCCAACCTCTGTGAAACACCAGAGCGGGCCGTCCACCATCCGTGGTTGAAATACACCACCTTGCTTAAAGCGTCACACTAGTCACACCCACCTTTGGTACTGTCTAGCGAAAGACCTAGACCCGATGATTGGCAAAAATACCACCACTTATCAAACATAACAGTACGTATAATTTGCACCCCACGAGCACATAATAGGCAATAATTTGGTTTCAGATCCATGAAAGATTTCTACTAACCGGAAGCCGAATTCAATGGGGAAGGAGATATTAGGAAGATCCTAACGCGAATTAGTGAACAGAAGTTTTTATGAAACCGTAACCCTAGAAAGCTAGTGAATCCTTGCACCAAAAGTGCTAGCACCCCCTCCTTGCAACCGTATCTCTAAGAGCCTGGAAAACTCTCATCGGTTGGGGAGCACGGGGCAATAAAGAAGGCTATCAGGGTTGGAAGTGGCAAATCCTCTGTTGCTCACATAGGGCTGAACCGCCATTAGAGGTGGGGCCCCTTGACCCTTTTAGGACGTTTTGGCTGGACCAATCCCCTGCCGAAAATGGCCCTAATAGTGATGTACCACAAATTTTTTTGAAAGGAGATCTGCTATGACAGAGTTAAGGAAATGTGTACCCCTATCACTGATAAGTTCTAGAGGACATCCAAAACGAACTATAACCTGTTCATAGAGAAATTTTGCATTAGAATGAGCGTCAACATTGCGAATAGCTCTTGCTTCAGCCCATTTAGTGCAATAGTCTGTAGCTACAATGATGTAACGAGATTGTGTGTCTCGAGCAGTGGGACTAATAGGTCCGACGTAATCAATCCCCCATTTTTGGAATGCTTGATCAGTGGGTACAAGGTGTAAAGGCATGTAGTCGGTCTTTTGAAAGCGTTTTGTGCGTTGGCAGACATCACAGGCCTTAGTGTAATTGTGCGTATCCTTGAAGAGTGTTGGCCATAGGAGGATTTTCTTAGCAGTCATTTCAGAAGAGAAATGGCCTTCATGAGTGAGGGAAATTACAGAGGGTATTTCTCCTTCAGTAAGACATCATCGGATGATTCCCTCTAACCCTTGCTTGTAGAGTTGTCCTGAAATTAGCGTATAAGGTTTAGTTTTGAGGCTATGGTAAATTTTTGTTACATTCTACAATCGACGCACTGAGAAACACAAATCTCATTTCGTGCGGTTTTTTTTTTTGTAAAAAAAATTCTATGTGGTACATCCACGCGTGGTAGAACCACGCCAATGCAAATTCTCAAAGAAAATGAAAAAAATTTGCCACGCGTGGCCAACTGCGTGGCTTTGCTATGTGTGGTACTACATCCACGCGTGGTAGAACCACGAAATTCAATTTTTTTGGAATTTCTGCCAATCCTTTGCCGGATGGGTTGTTGGCTGCGGGAGAATTTGCCGGCGTGGCTCTTCCACACGTCAGTTGCCACGCGCATTGCCACGCGAACCGGAGGTGCTCCAAATTGACCCCCGTCTTATGTGCGTGGCAATATGCGTGGCAAATTGCCAATGTATGTAGTTGTGCTGCCAATATACATGACAGGGATGCTCTTTCACACCTCAAGGAATATAAAAGCAAGCCTAACAGAATGCTTGCTAAAGAAATGTTCAAATGGATGAAGAGCAAGGGCATGGTGAAGGATTCACAAGCTGAGAGAAGAGAGGCCTCTCCATCCTTGGGACAAATAGGTGAGAGCTCAAAAGGGATGGAAGCAGAGTGGAACGCCTTTCAGAGAGCCCTACGGGAGAGGCAACACCCAGGAAGATAAGCTGGACTGATGAAGAAATGGATTTAATGCAGGAAGAGCCCTCTTCTCCCGAAAGAGTGACCAAAAGGAAGACGGGCAAAGGAAAGGAATAGGTAGCTAATGATGGGAGCTTTCCACCAGGGTTTACCTCAGGGAAAGAACAAGTACAAGTTCAAGAAGCACCACAACTTTCTACCCCACAAGAGCTTGTAGTCTCATTACCAACTGAAGTGGAGGCCCAAGCCTTGGAGAGCTACCGGAAGAGAGCCCTACTTGGTCTATGTCTGGGACCCATACCACCTTTGGAAGAGCTAAGGAAGTTAGGCTTACTAAAATTCAATTTCTGCCAAAGAACTACTTTTGTCGTTCTATGAGGATAGTGTGAACAAAGTTCTTGTAGAAGGCCCTTGGATGTATAGGGCCTCCCCACTTTTTATGTTCAAATATGATCCAAGTTTCAATCCAGAGAAGAAGAAGCCCACAAGAGTCCCAGTGTAGATTGAATTGGTAGATACTCCTTGTCATTTGAGGGATCACCTCAGCTATCTGGTGACGCCCATTGGAAAGATGATAGCTCAAAAGAAAGAGGAAGGCTATAATCCCAGGTGGTTTCCACAAGTTTTGGCTGAGGTGGACTTGGGGAAAGATCTCCCCCAGACTTTTAGAGTTGTTGGTCCTTCCAGATGCATGCTTTTATTGCAGATTGAGGGGTCACCTTGTGAAAGACTATCCCACAAAACCCAAAAACAATCCCAAGAAAGAGCCTCAAGCATATTTCCACACAAGCAAATGGGAGGTAGAGAGTTGGCTAGATGAAGACGATGAGGGATTCACCACATACTGGGGGAGAAGAGGACAAAGAAGTATGAGAGGTGGCATGGCTCATAGGAACCTCAACAGGGTCTCCACCTTTGGTGAGGCCCAGAAGGGTAAAGAAAAGAAGGAAGACATGGACTCAGAGACTGGCCTAGTGGTTGAACCAAGCCCCACAGACATGAGGAAAGGAAAGGCCCAACTTCAAGAGGGACTGATAGGTCAACAAGAGGACAAAGCTCCAAGGCAGCAATGAAAAGACCCCCCTTGTCCACCTCTAATGCTTTTGAATTGCTAAGGGAGTTGGAACTAGAGGATTACAGGAGGGATGAGCCATCACCCGATGTTAGATTTCTTATCTTAGCCTTAAACAAATTGTTCAAAGTAATGAGCACCCTGAAAAACCGAAGGCCGACAACATATTTTGAGGCCTTCACATTTTCCCCCCTTTGAGTTTTTTCTATGACTTAGAAATCATTTTTAGGCACCTTCGTCTTTTTTTGCCTTTTTCACTCCTTAGCGAAAAATGCGACACACAGGCCAAGTGGCCAGAATACCTTAGAAATCATTTTTAAGGCACCTTCGGCTTTTTCGCTCCTTAGCGAAAAATGTGACACACTGGCCAAGTGGCCAGAATACCTTAGAAATCATTTTCAAGTCACCTTCGGCTTTTTTGCTCCTTAGCAATTTGCTCCTTAGCAAAAAATGCGACACACTAGCCAAGTGGCCAAAATACCTTAGAAATCATTTTTAAGGCACCTTTGGCCTTTTTGCTCCATAGCGGAAAATGTGACACACTGGCCAAGTGGCCAGAAGACCTTAAAAATCATTTTAAGGCACCTTCGTCCTTTTCGCATTTTTGCTGACCGACTTTGCCAATGGATGAGTAACCCTAAAACAGCTGGACAAACAAATATCCCAAAGGCAGTTGACGGTTGCCAACTTTTGTACATATGCAAAGACTGGCATAAATAGCCTTAAAGGCTTGTAAGATATTTCTTCTCTTGTAAATCTCTATATTAGATGAAACAAGCTATGTAAGTGTTAATCTTTTGAAAATTCTCTTTCAATCAGAGTTATCTGTAGCCAACATTATCACGCTCAACAAGCTGAAGTTATTACTTCAAGCGATTGTGCTCACTGTTGATATTTTTATCATAGTGCAATTTTTGTCACTACTGCGTCGTTCATTTGCGCAAATTGTATGAATTCTTCTACTTGAATATTTTTGCTGCTAACTATTGCGTTTCCGTTCCTACATGCCTATGCTCTGAGCAACCGAGCCTCCGCTGCACTCACGCCCACCGATTTCTGACATGGTATCAGAGCAGGCATTTCAATAATCTGCATTTTTACTACGGATTATCAATGTTATTTCTATCAAGACGTCTTTCTAGCAAACGCGCAGCCAACAGTATTCAGACAATCGTTGTTTCTACCAACAATCTAGTCCAACCAGAATGGATCTGTCATCCAGTTCATCTCTCATTGACAAACTCGATGGAGATAACTACCATCTCCGAAAATTCAAGATGAAGGTTATACTCCTAGCCAAAGAACTGTGGGACATCGTTGATGGCACATAACTCAAACCAGATGGTGATGCAGTTGTCATCACCAAATGGAGACTGAGAGATGGCAAAGCATTTGCCATGATTACCCTCAACATAAAGGACACTCAGATCAGCCACATATGTGTTGTTTAGACAGCTAAGAATGCATGGGACATCCTAGAAATTCTCTACGACATTAGAGACGTTACATCCAAGCTCCATCTGAGGAAGAAGTTCTTCAACCTCAGAATGTCTGAAGCAGATAGTATTTCGAGTCACCCCAACACTTTCAAAAATCTTATGGAGCAGATGATTGCAACTGGCTCAGTCATAGAAGATTTTGATGCACTCATGACTCTATTATCGAGTCTACCTGAAGCCTACGAAAATTGGGTAATGGCAATTTCTGCCTAGGAGCACCTCACTCTATCAAGAGTAATCTCGCTGTTCCTACAAGATGAGATCAGAAAATCAGCATCCTCCTCAAGCTCGGGATTAGATCCTCAAGCTCTGTATTCAAAAAATCAGAAGTTTAGATCCAAGAGGTCTACAAAGTTAGGCTCTACTGACAAAAAGAGCAACATGCAGTTTGGACTAGATTTTGGTTCAGGATCGAATTTAAGCTCTTCATCATTCCAACCTGTGTAGAAACTAATTTTGTAGATATTGTAAGTGGACTGGTCACGAAATCAAGGATTGCCGAACTTTGAAGTACAAAAACGAAAAGGAGAAGTAGTTCCAACAACAAGCACATAGTGCTACAACCAGTCACTCAAATCAGCAACAACAAGAAGGAGAAGATGAAGCAGCTTTGATGACCAAAGTCGGAGAACAACAGGATATCGATTTCTGGTATCTAGACTCCGGAGCAACTCAACACATGACTCACCATCGCGACTGGTTCAAAGACTACAAGTCGTTTACCCACTCACAAGTTGTGCAACTTGGAGACAACTCATCGCATTCAATTGAAGGTGAAGGAACAATTAGGGTTGAATTCAAAAGAGGTGAAGTCAAGTTGCTGTCCAACGTTCTCCATATTCCAAATCTGAACAAGAATTTGCTCACAGTAAGTAGAATCACCAATTCAGGTTGGAGGGTCGAATTCAATACAGAAGGTTACACAATCCTTGACAAATCCCGAAAGGTTCTAGCCTACGGAAGAAGAAGCGGCTATCTTTACAAACTTACTCATTGCTATTCTTCTAACAGTCAAGCTCTTCACATAGCCACTTCTGAATCAACTGATATGTGGTGGCATTTTAGACTAGGCCATCTTAACTACAACATTATTCAACAAATGTCAGTTCAAAATCTAGTACAAAACCTACCTTCAATCAGCAAGCCAACTTTTCCAAATGAAAGCTATATTATCAGCAAGCATGCTAGAAGTCCCTTCAGTTCAGATTCTATTCATACATCCAAGGGCTTTCTTGACCTTGTACACAGTGACATTTGTGGCCCAATGCAGGCTGCTTCCATAGGGGGAGCTCTCTATTTTCTAATCTTCAATGATGACTTCTCTCGAAGGACTGCAACCTACTATATGAAGAACAAATCCGAAGCATTCAAGTTCTTCAAGCAGTTCAAGGCGTCTGCAGAAAACCAGACCCAGAGGAAGATCAAGGCTCTACGCACAGATGGAGGGGGAGAGTACATCTCCACAGAATTCAAGGAGTTCTGCAAGGCCAACATGATACTTCAACAATACACCACCAGCTACTCACCTCAGTCCAATGGTGTAGCTGAGCGGAAGAACCGGACACTCATCGAAAGTGCCAAGAGCATGATGGCCCATGCCTCTCTTCCAAAGAAGTTCTGGGCAGAAGCTGTTACTACAACTGCCTACTTACAGAATTGATCCATCACCAAAGCCCTGAATGGCAAGACACCTTATGAGGTGTGGACATTATTGAAACCATCACTCAAACATATTCGAGTGTTTGGGTGCATTGCTTTCGCACAGATCCCTGAGGATCTCAGAAGAAAGCTAGATGACAAGAGCAAGAAAACAATCTTCATCAGCTATTTCCAAAATCACAAGGCATACAAGCTCTACAATTTGGATACCGAGAAGGCATTCACCAATAGAGATGTCATTTCCGTGGAAGACCAGTTCCTTGACCACAAAGAAAAAGGTGCTAATAATTCCGACTCAAAGATTCAACTGCAAAATCTCGACACCGACTTAGAGGATGAGTCAGAACCTCAACGAGTGAACCCACATTAGAGGACCGAAGCTCAACCCAGGAGGTCAAACAGGTCCAGACTGCCTCCATCCAGATTTATGCATGATCCGGCCTGCTACTTCGTGCAGGAACCAAACACAGTTGCTGAGGCGATGTCTATTCCTAATGCTGACTGGTGAAAAGCAGCGATGGACACCGAATTTGATTTTCTTATGGAGAATCAAACATGGACACTCACTGAGCTGCCAAAGGACCGAAACCCAATTCCATGCAAATGGATACTCAAGGCAAAGTACGACATTGAAGGAAGGCTAAATCGTTACAAGGCCAGGCTAGTCGCCAAAGGCTTTTCCCAAATTCCAGTTCTGGATTATTTAGAAACCTTCAGCCCAGTCATCAAACATGCTTCGATCCGCCTAATCCTCTCCTTTGCAGCTGCAGCAAATCTGGAAGTTCATCAGATGGATGTTTAGACCGCTTTCTTCAATGGAACCATCGAAGAGGAAATCTACATGACGTAGTCAGAGGGATACAAACTCAATGGCAAGCAACAACACCTTGTATGCAGAATTCACAAGGCACTCTACGGGCTAAAACAATCACCCAGAGCCTGGTTCCATAAGATCAATGCATTTTTGATAGAGAATGGTTTTATTCCAAATTCAGCAGACTCGAATGTTTACTTCAAATATGTATTAGAATACTTCATCATCATCACTCTCTACGTAGATGATACACTCTTATTTAGTAATAATCTGAATTTGATGAAGGAAACAAAATGCATGCTGGCCTAGGAATACAAGATGACTAACATGGGTCCATCCCACTATTGTCTCAGAATCCAAATCCAAAGAGATCAACCCAGCAGACTGATCTTCATCAGTCAGCAACGATATCTCAACAACGTGCTGGAAAAGTATGGAATGGCCAACTGCAAACCCAGTCTCTTTCCACTCGATGCTAGACTAAAGCGATCAAATGAACAGTCTCCTCAAACTGAGGTAGAAAAGGAGGAGATGAAGCGCTACCCATTTCAATCCATCATCGGCTCATTGACGTACGCAATGATCTGCATGCGACCAAACCTTGTATATTCGATCAGTACACTAAGCCAGTTCCTGTCAAATCTAGACATAGCTCATTGAAAAGCGCTAACAAAGGTCATAAAGTACATTCAAACAACAACAACTCTCAGCATCTGCTATGGAGGCATCCAAATTACCAATATCCTTGAAGCCTACACAGATGCGGATTGGGCAGGAGATGTCGACACCAGAAAATCAACTTCCGGATTTGTATTTTTATACAACCAAGGCCCAATCTCATGGAATAGCCGGAAGCATACCTCAGTTGTATTATCATCAACAGAATCCGAATACATAGCTGCCATAAATGCGACCAAAGAGGTGATTTGGCTTAGGCAACTGCTTGTTGACCTCAATCTTGCACAACCACTTCCTACAACAATCTATTGTGACAATCAAAGCACAATAGTGCTATCTCTCAATCCGAGATTTCACTCTCGAAACAAACATATAGAAATCAAGTATCACTACCTTAGAGAGAAAGTGAATTTTGACCACGGTCAGATTCTAAGAAAATAGCCTGATATACTGTCAAAATCCCTTATTTCTCACCCAAATCTTTGTCCTAGAATTCGTCGGCTTCACTGAGGCTAGATCTCATCAAAATCAGTCCTCCAGCAGCTCCGCCAATTCTATCTCAGAGATTTTGCTTGTTTTAAGTCAGAAAGTCACATTTTTTTCCATTTTCTCTATCTGTCAGTAAAACCTCTCTGTTAGAAATCGCCATCCAGCCTAAAAAATCGTTCACAGTGAGTACGAATTCCCTGTTTGACCCGCGAATTCTTACAGTACACATTTTTTTTCAAAAAAATAAAAAAATCAATATCCTGACAGCCAGAACTCCTTGTCGAAATTTGCGAGTGTTAGAGTTCAATTTATCTACCTCTCCACGATTTTTCAACCTGTCCGCGAATTCTATTATGGCCAAAAAGACCAATTTTTTGTCCTACACTCTCCATTCTACAAGCAAACTGTCTCTTTTGCCAAGTACAGTACTGACCTGATCATCTGTATTGTTACTCTCCTCCACACTCTACATCATGTCTCGTGACTGTGTTGAATCTTCTAATCCGGCTCCTCCATGACTAGAACGCAGAATTCCATGTATCGATGCACCAAAGTACGATGGAGAATATGACCCAGTCCAATTTCTCCAAGACTTTGATAATGCATGCCGTTTTTATGGAGATACCTCTGAAACTGAAAAGCTTTGCCTATTTCCCATGGTACTCTATGGAACCGCCAAGGAGTGGTATTTGAATCCCGAAGTTCCTGACCTTGCTTCTTGGACCACCCTCAAGGATGCTCTCGTCAAGCGCTTCAAACCATCTAAACTGACTCATAGCCCATTCATTCAAATTACCCATATCAAGATGCGTCGCGAAGAGTCTGTTCGAAACTACATTGAGCGTTTTAAATGTCTCAAAGTAGAATGTGTTGATGAAAATATCACCGAACGTATGGCCATAAAACACTGTGAGCTTAATCTCCAACACATAGTGCACCATATGCTTTGGTGATAATTTCATTAGTCCCAATTAGAACATTTGGTTGGGGTTGAAATAGTACTCCTCAACAATGTTGTACTTGGTGGTCGGACTTTTGGATAGTACATGAAGGATGCCTCCACTTTCAACATTTTTTGCCACCACTTGGTCAAGTGATCTTTGTAAGTCTCGTAATGGAATGAGATCCCTTTAAAATTCCACATTAGTTGCCTAGTCTTTATTGGACATAATGATTTAAAAAATTGCAATGTTGGACGGTGAGTTCTTCCACGATTGGATTCCAAGGCAATTTATTAGGGCCTTTTGGACTCAAAAGGGCCTCTGTTTTTGGTAATTATGATTAGTGCTAAGCACTCTACATATCCAGTTGAAAATCAGCACATAAGTCTCAATGACCCATATGACGTGACACATCTGAAGGTCCATATTATATCTAGCTATGGACCCACATTGTACCTCACCTACTAATCCCACTTTAATCCTACATCTATTCTAAATGCAAGTAAGACCATTTTGAAATGTTTTACAAGTATTACATGTAAATGTGTTATTGCTAAATAGTTAAATTTTCATATCAATATTATTGCCCTTCAAAATAATTGATAATAAAATAATATCTAAAGTCTTGAAAATTGTTTTTCCCTCAAATTTCATTTTAGATGATACAAAAGGATTTTTTTTAGGAGAGAATTCAGTTAAAATATTTGAAAAAAAAAACTGTGAACGTAGCTTTGCGTTTTTTTTTTGGAAGGCCCCGACCCAGAAGAGGAGGGGGCGGGATATGCGCTTGTTTGTTTGTGAGAGAAAATATTGAAAGGGATGAAATGAACATCTTAGTTTCAAAATTTGATCCACTATTTTTACCTTCAATTCATCCTATTGATTGTCCCATGGAGTTTGAGTTGTGCCCCGTCTTCAAGGAATGTTTAGATCTCTACAGGCTCCAATCTTGGGAATAATCTTAAAGCCACAATGAGGAGATATGTTGTACGCATCTCCAATCCTCAGCTAACATAACCGATACTAGGTCTTTGCGGGGAGGGGCATGCTATTTGGAACTTGGACAAAGATATATTACAATTTGATGCTCAAGATTGTTTGTATGTGGTTTGAGACTATTCAGCGTGTGGGTATGGAAGTGATTCCTTTTGAGAAGATCTTGTAAAAAGGGAAAAGGAAATTTGTAGTGGCAAGGTCAAGCTTTTGGAAAGGGTTGAGTGAAAAATTTTCTAAGCATGCATGGGTATCAGAGAGTATGATTTGACAATATGTTATGGTAGTATGCCATTCTAGCATTATAACACTTCATAAGCAAGGGGCACTGAAGGTCGAGTTGTCTAGCCACTTGAGGACCTATCAATAAAGCATATTGTAACAGGATGAAAAGAGTGGCTACAAGAGGGAAAAAATGCTTTAGGTGCTTGGCTTGGGTGGGTGTCTAGATCTAAATCATCCAAGGGAGCGTGACATTTGCAAATTTCAGCTAAAGCTTTTTGTGGCAAAGATGAAGGTGGTTGAGAAATGAGTTGGGAGAGGAGATGCCTATATGAGGTTGTGAGTAATTCTAATGCATCCAAGTGTTAAAAAAAAAAACAATAATTCATAACTGACTATGCGAAAGGGAGGCTTAAAAAACTCACAAAAATATAGAAAATCATAAGCATGTATGCATTTAACTTATACTTCAAAAGTGAATACCTTTTTATGTTGTTCTATCGTGCACTAATAAAGATTTTCTAATGCTTCATGTTTGTGTGTGTGTGTGTGAGAGAGAGAGAGAGAGAGAGAGAGAGAGAGAGAGAGAGAGAGAGAGAGAGAGAGAGAGAGAGAGAGAGAGAGAGAGAGAGAGAGAGAGAGAGAGAGAGAGAGAGAGAGAGAGAGAGTAATGATCTATTGAAATTCAAAAAGTAAATTATGGATAAAAGTCTGGTGTCATGGTTGGATGGATGCAATCTTGGCATATGTCGTCCTTGTTTTTGTTGGCCATTAGGACCTCCCATCTAGATCTTCCACCAGTGTTCTCGACTACCAATTCTCTATCTTTTTTTCTAACCTAGGGGCAAACTGCATACTAACTTGGAGCAACTACACAAGGTATGTTCGTACACCCATGGCCACAAAAGGAACTCAACCATACTTTAAGGCCACAATCATTGGGCTTTGGTGCAAAGCATTCTTTTGAAATTGAAGAATACTAGATTGCAAAGTTATTGTGATTGGTAACAAGACAAAGCTCATTGTTTGAATAAATACAAAAGTGATGACTAATTTCAAACTATATTTTCCAAGGGTGTGCTTAGTTAGTGCAACTTGAAAGAAAAGAGCTCTTTGAGGGTGGCACACTTGGAGATCTTCCCCTTGATGTGTACTTGTACTTTATTTTAGTTTCCATTGTTGTGTGAGAGAATAAAACATTAGACACTTGTCAGCATATCATAGGCTAAAAGCCATATAAAGAGGGTTAGCCTTTCTTGAAGAGACCCACTTCTAATCATTTGCACAAGTTTGGCCAGTAATATAATACGTAATATAAATAATATCATAGGCTAAAAGCCATATAAAGAGGGTTAGGCATACATGTTAAGCAACTAGCGGTTTTTATATACAACATATACAACTTGGCAATGCCATCTTAGATGTCGCTACACAATGGTCAGGATTTGAGCTTGTACCTTTTCGGTGGCAGTGGATAACTCTACCTTCTTTTTTTTGGAACGAGAGTATATTTGAACATGCCAAGGGTAAATACCTCTGTGACCAAGGGTACAAGGAGTCCCCACCCTCATCCAACGGATTGAGAGACGCAAGTGAATTTTTCATTTTCACAAAGCTATTTCTATCTATTGTTGGATGAGGGTGGGTCCAGCCATCTCACATCAATTTTTTTTTTGGCCAACTTGTATTAGGTGTTACTAGTTGGGGGGTTTTGTGAAGCGTGCTTCTTACTCTCTTCACTCATCATGGAGGAGGAGATGAGAGGAGGGGAGAAATATCGTGCATGCCTATGGGCGCGTGGTATGCGACAGCATCCATGATTTCTCTCCTTCGATCATGCCTCTGCCCATGATCTACCCTTCACTGCGAGAACGCAGCAACAAAATAAGCATTAGTAAACTGTTCTCAGGAGATTTGTAGTTGCTACTCACTAGGTTTTGTTTTATCAACTAAAAAGCGCCAGCGGCGGATGTGGAGAAATGTGAGGCCCACTGCGGTGAGTGGCATGTACCGAGTAGTCACGCAGGGCCGTTCTGTACAGTGGAGGCTGCGATCATGGTTCGTGATGATGTATATTGTAATTGGAAAGGATGGCCGTGCACACTACAGGCTGCATATGCAGAGAGCAGAAAAGTGGAAGACTCAGAGCGTTCACGAGTCATGAGGCACAGCTGTGAATGTTAATTGGTGTCGGGTAGAGAGTCGGGCAGGAAAGGTGTGTGATGTCACGAAGCCCACATGCTCCATTGTTAAGCTATATATATCACTCACACACAAATACACCTCTCTCTCTCTCTCTCTCTCTCTCTCTCTCTCTCTCTCTCTCTCACACACACACACACACACACACACACACCATGTTTGTCTTTCTTTCTCCTCACTATATTGCTATTTCTACTCCCCAAACCCTTAGATTTCAAGGCTTTTAATTTTGAAGGTCACACTAAGTCATCTATTGAGAGAGCTTTGAATGAAGACCATACATCTAAGCTTTCAATCAAAATTGCATTTATGTTATGAGATTAAGCGAAACTCACGTGTCCATCAAAGAAAACTCATTGACGTGCGTTGGTCAAAACCCTAAATACACATGGCCCAATCGTAACGGAGAAAACACGTTTCTTCATCAATGTTGAGGGAGACACAAACACTCTCTCTCTCTCTCTCTCTCTCTCTCTCTCTCATATTAACACAAAAAAGGTTTGAGTTCTTACAGATCTCAAGGTGCTACATGTATTGCTGCATGCACTTTCTCTCATATCAACACAAAAAAGGCTAGTTCTTATAGCTCTTACAAGTGTAATATGTATTTCTGCATGCACTCTTTTGTGGTTTTGTGGGATTGAAATCTAACTAAAACTGGTGCTTTGGAGGGTATTTGATTTTATCATTGATACTCATTGAGTATAAAAAGTTTCCATGCTCATCAAGATTGGCAATCAGTTGGTCTTGAAGATTTAAGTACATGACTGGATTGATACCTAGTGGGTAAAACTTTTCAAAATTTATTGTAGACACCAATGTTGTGTGGTTACTTGAATTTTCTTTATAATTGGCAATTCTAGGTATTAAGAAAAAATTTCAGTTTTTGTATGTTTTGGCATTGCCAAGTATATGGCAATAAATATGATCGGATATTGATATTGACTGGTTTTTTGAGGCCATGCCCTCCGTATTATGTACATGGTATCAGATTTAGAGTGATAATTAATCACCAACCCCTTATATATATATATATATATATATATATATATATATATATATATATATATATATATATATATATATATATATATATATATATATATATATCTATATATATATATATATATATATATATATATATATATATATATATATATATATGATGCCATTGACCTTCTAGGTCGTAAGTCTAAATGGTCAATTCAACATTATCATAGAGGTATGTCAAATTGTGTTGTGATGCCTTGATATGTCTTGAGTTGGACTAGAGAGACTAATCAATTATGCTTTGCTAAGATCCAAACTAAGTTTTACTATCACTTCAAGATCTTTGTCAGATTTATGGATTCTTCGGTCACATTTGGCTAGATGTCCTAGCAAAAAATTTCAAATACAGCGATGACCTTGGGGTGTTGGATTCCAAGAAATATCAAAATGATAATAGTGAATGGTAAGGAATGGCTTACTTTTCTAGAAGTAAAAGGTATGTGTGCCGAATAGGGAGGACTTTGGGACCCAAATCTTGCAACAGTGTCATGACATTCTTGTGCAGGTCACCCAAGCGTATAGAGGACACTTGACCTTGTTAAAAAAAATTTTATTGGCAAAAAATAAAAGGTCATGTCAAGATGTTTAGGGTTGTGAATGATGCCAGATTAGTAAAATCGAAAGGCTCAAAGTTTTGGGTCTTTTACATTTTTTGGAGATTTCCAACAAGAAAAAAAAAATCAATTCAAATGGATTCTATGATTGGACTCCCAAGAACCGGGAAGGGTCATGATGCTATTTGAGTACTAGTTTGACATGCTAATTAAAATGGCACAATTTGTGCAAACTAAATCTATTATCAAGGCATTTGAACTAGCCTAGCTTTCTATTGAAAAGTTTTTCAATTGGTATCACTTGCAGAATGACATTCTTCATGATGAAGACTCCACGTTTATTGGCGAATTTTGATAGTTTTTTTTTTTTTGAAAATCTTGAAACAAACCTGAGTTTAAATTTTTAGAATCACTCAAAATCCAAGCTTGTCCTTTCAATATGTTGAATTTAGGGTTATAAACACTCAACAACCTTGCTCAAATGCTAACACAATGATTAGTCAAGATCAAATTAGATGTCACATAAAATCTACTAGAATATTCACAATATCTAGCTGATGCAAGGGATTCTAATTTCTTGCACTTTTACTTTACTTAGGAATTTTGAACCATTCCACAACTCAAAGAAGTTGTACCATATCTATGCAATGTTAGCAATAGCTCCAAGCTAGATTGACTCAAAAGTTAAGGTGGGAGTAATCATAATACTCACAACTTATATCTTACACTGTGAACTTCAAGCTTTTAGATTACTTAATAATCAATTTATCAATCATAATCAAGCACAAAGTAGTAGGATAAAGGAATGGGGGTGGGGGTCCAAATCTAGTTCATATCTCATAAATTGAATGAGTAGTGATATATGCTTGAAAAGAAAAATATTTGGACCACCTATTCACACATGTCAATTTGCCTAATAAAAAGAAAATGGTTTTGAATAAACATGAAGTTGAGGTCTGCAACTTTCCAGAAATTCAAAAGTTTTTAGAAAATTCCCTTAAAAAGTGCAAGTTACAAAAACATGAGGTGGTATTTGGAGATACTATTGTCGTTGGTAGTGAGAGTTTTTTTTATTGGAAATCTCCAAGCAAACTATTGCCGATATTATTTACATCAAAGCTCAGAGTCTTTAAATTTCAAGGAAACTATTGCGATTGATCACAAAGATAAAAGTAAAAATGTCACATTGGTAGGCTCCACCTAAGAAGGGAAGTAGGAAATGAGCTAAGGCTTTCACCTCTTCCTTTCAAAGAGAAAAGTTAAAGCTTGACACAATAGGGTTGACCAAGGCAAAGTCGAAATGAATTTGTTTGCACTACATTAAGAGAGGTCATGTTGGAGTTTAATCTTGCTCCTGCTCACCTAATTCTGTCTTCTGAGAACTCCTATCATCTGTACATATTCACCCCTCATAACAGCCTGCAGAAATGAACTGTTATTCGAGATAGAGTGTAGTTTGACATGCATTTCAAACAGTCTATAGAAATACATGTGAATTTGAAACAAAGCAAAGGACAACACGATTTGACCCCAATACTAAGTATTTGAGTTCGAAGCAGACCACTTTCATCAAATCGACTCACTATTGACTACAACTCATTGTCGACTATCGACATCGACATCGACATCGACTCAAATTGTCGAATCGACCATAATCATGGTACCACTCAGAATGGAGTATTTCCTCTGTAGAATCCAATGCAGACTACATCACTGTTCACTCATGCTATTATATGCATATAAGTATCACTTTTCGTCTAATTGACTATAGTTCATAATGTAGAATGTACTGATCAAATTAGTCTTGTCTTGTAATCACTACTTAGTGTTTAACACTATCCTACCAAGTTAACGAATGATATAGTTATCTAGCAATTGTTTGAATATCGAAAGATCTGTCCTGATAATTTATTGTTTTTATTCTTCTTGAGAGGACTATTTAGACACTCCATCATCAAACATTCCCCAACAAGTGGCATTAGAACATGTTCGAATTATCTATCGAATTTATGATTGTTGCTAGTCTCTCTTGTATCATTCTTCATGGAAGGTTCAATCTCTAAGATCCAATTGATCAATAATTTCAAAGGTGATGATTTCCATATGTGAAAATTCAAAATGAGAATGATTCAGATCGAAAAAGAATTATGGGGATATGTTAAAGGTTCGATAGCGAAACTGGCTGAACCAGAATCCTTGACCACTTGGGAAGTGAAAGATGGCAAAGACTTAGCCATTATATCCATGAATCTGAAAGATTCGCAAATAGCTCATCTAGCTTATTATTCCACTGCCAAAGAAGCATGAGACATTCTAACTGGTCTGTATGAAACCTCTAATGTCACCACTCGTCTCGTTCTGAGGAAGAAATTTCTATCTCTTAAAATGAGTAAAGGAATTTCAATTAGTGATCATCTTAATGACTTCAAACATCCTCTTAACCAGCTAGCTGCAATAGGTTCTCCAGTATCGGATGAAGATGCCAATATGTCACTTATATCTAGTCTTCCTCCCTCTTACAACAATTTAGTGTTGTTTTTGAGCAATACTCCTCAGCTATCACTCCAAAAGTTGACAACAAATTTGTTGTAGGAAGAAGTAAGAAGGAAGAGCTTATTCTCTTTGAATAACAAGGCGCCTTATATTCGAATAAGCAATAGTCCAAGAAGAAGAAGAATTCGAAGGACAAAAAGACAAACATTGAGAAACCTGATTTGAACCAACATCAACAACACGATTAACAACATCATAAATCCAAGACCAAATTTTTCTACAAGTATTGCAAGAGAACCAATCATGACATTAAGGATTGTCAAATTCTCAAGCATAATGAAGCACAGAAGAAGATACAACAACAAGAAGGGATTTCAAATTATGCCAAAATCAATGAAGACCGGACATTGTTGATGGTACAAAATCTGCAAAGGAAAGATAATTAGCAATGGTATCTTGATTCAGGAGCTTCTCAACACATGACACCATGCAAACACCTATTCGAAGACCTCATTATTTCTGATTTGAAGTACATTTTCTTCGGAGACTCAAGTTCACACAAGATAGAAGGCCAAGGGTATGTTCTACTTTAGTTCTCATATGGAATTTCAAGATTAATCACTGGTGTACTTTATGTGCCCAAATTAACAAAGAATCTACAACAAGATTATAGATCAAAGATATTGAGCCTTGCTTAATGCAAAACGAAGTAATATCTTAGAAAAAGATTCTAATGAAATTGTCTCTGCAAATAGAGAAGGGAACTTGTATATCTTGAGTCGCAAACATGCACTTACAACGATGATGAGAAATTATTATGCCCAATTATGGCATCAACTTGAATATGGGAGCTACCTTGTACATGCATCACAATTATATGGTCAAGGATATGAGCTTCGATGCTTCCTCCACTGACACTAAAAATTTCTATGAGATGTGGTTACTAGAAAAAAAACCTAGATCAAGATTTCGCAAAGGACAACCCACAAGAGCTAAGTCCCTTCTAGAATTGATTGATAATGATTTGTGCAGCCCTATGAGCACACCCTCTTTGGGTTCTGCACTATATTTTATCACCTTTATTGATGACTATTCCAGATTTACCAGAATAATGTTCATCAAGAACAAGGATCCCTGGATGCTTTTGCTTTACATGTTGTGCAAGCTACACTTGTGCTCAATAGCAAATCAACGTGGTTTTCTAGATCATCAACTAGTTGGCCAACCAATGCATCCAAGAGCCCAATGAGTGTGACACATGGATGCATAAAAAAGAGGATCTCCAAGCCAAAGCTGACACTGTTTATCAACTGACTCAATAGATAAAGGACACTGAGGATATGAATAAAAAATTGCAACAAGAAAATGAACAACAACAAAAATCGACCCTGGACAAAGATGCTGAGATCAAGAGGCTATGCTCACATATCTAGAGGCTAACTGACTCCTTAGCTATTGAGCACCAACTCTCCGCCACCTACTCCACCACTTTTTGCACGCTCCAAGTGCAGCCCCTCGCTTAGCAGATTGCCTACTTGGCATTGAGATCACAAGAGACAGAACAAGTAGAAGGATTACCATAAGCCAATAAATCAATATTCTTCACATGTATGACATGGGAGACTATAAATCCATAGATTCACCTATGGATATAGGGTTCAAACTATCGAAGGACATGTGTCCGAAGACTGAGCAAGAGCAGAAGGAAATGTGCAAATACCCCTATCAATCGATCATTGGCTCCCATGCCATGATCTGCACACGACCTGATCTTGCTTTCACGATCATCACATATGTCGAACCTAGGCCTACCACATTGGAAAGCTCTACAAAGAATATTGAGGTACATACAAGCCGCAAAGCCCTATGCTTTGTGTTATGATGGAAATTCAATGGATTTACTAATCCCGAAAGCTTCTTCATACTCAGATTGGGTTGGAGATATGGATACAAGGAAATCCACCTTTGGCTTGGACAACACATGTGCATGTCGATCCACATATGCCAAATGCCTCCTAGCTATTTGTGAATTCCACAGTGGAAAATCCAAGCATGGATGGTTAACTCCGCATTGTCCACACATATGTTCGAATGTTGATGGATCACCTTGATGTGGACATTAGGCTTTCGACGATGTCTTCCTCCGCATCCAAAGCATCATACCGTGTGTAGTATATCTTCTCCTCTTAGTTGATAAGCATACACAGGTAATGGGCGTCCCTTAGGATCTTCCACAAAATAAATCGGTAGGCTATTATGGTCTTCTTGTGAGTTCAGTGACATGCAAGATGTGTTGGAATTCATGCTCAAGCCCAATTCCATTAGGTAATGAACATCCTGAAATTTGTTTATACTTATTTTGGAAAACACAAAAAAAGGAGGAAAGGCTCGAATTTCTTAGCAGAAGATCAAAAAATTCAGGATCAAATTTACCTTAAACCCAAGTTTTTTTTTTCGACCCAACGTTAAGCTTGGCAAAAAAGAGATTTTCTGACCCTAGATCGGATCGGATCGGATCAGATCAGGTCTAATTTTTTTGACCCTGGTTCATTGTTTGTATATTTTTGACCCTTTGTAAAATCCGATACGGTCAACTCAGAAATGCGACCCACGTTGCGACGTTGACAGTCCGCCTACCTTTGTACATACATTCTCTGTAAAATGGCGGCTACCTGCTACAGGACAAATGTAGTTAATTAAGTAGGTTAATTTCAGCTTTCAATATACTGATCATCTGACTTCCAATCATCAAGGAAGATCTACAATGGAGTCAACACCTTGATCAGGTTATCATCATGTAGGCAGTATTTTTGGTAGATAGTTGTTCACTCAATTTTGTAATCTACGATCTATCAAGTGAAGACTGTTTTGTGCCTACTATTTTTGCGTCAGCTTCAAGCTCTTGTACTCCTTTTTGATATCTATTAGAGTACAAGTTTTTTCTCACATTATTGTTGTTCTATTGCGCATTTATTAATCGATTCATCTTGAGCGTTTGTTGGAAACTGTTGCACTTCCGATTGATTAACCATCTGCTCACCACTTCCGCTGCTCACCATTTTTCTGATTTCCGACATGGTATCAAAGCGTATGTTTCTATCAGAGCTCTACTATTCTGATATCAATCAATCATTTCTGATAACCCATCGTTTCATGACATGGTATTAGAGCGGGTGGTTCAGTAATCTGTATTTGTATTGCGGATTATCAGTCTTGTTTCTACCAAGATGTACTTTTAACAAGTGCGTAGCCAACAATATTTTGATATCGTTGTTTCTACCAACGATCTTGCTACTACACCATAATGGATCCATCTTCTAGTTCTTCTCTGATTGACAAGCTCGATGGAGAGAACTAGCATCTCTAGAAGTTCAAGATGAAAGTCGTTCTACTAGCCAAAGAATTTGCCTTAATCACATTGAACATCAAAGACTCCCAGATCAGTCACATTTGATTTGCTTAGACTGGTAAGGATGCTTGGGACATCCTAGCAACTCTCTATGACATCATAGATGTCACATCCAAACTCCATCTGAGGAAGAAATTTCTCACTTTGAGAATGTTGATACAGATACCATTTCCAGCCATCTCAATACATTCGAAAATCTCATGGAACAAATGACTGCAACTGGATCAGTCATTGAAGATTCAGATCCAGTAATGACTCTTTTATCAAGTCTGCCTGATGCCTATGAAACATGGGTCATGGCCATTTCGACCCAGTAGCATCTCACTCTATCAAGAGTCATTTAGATGCTATTACAAGAGGAGATAAGAAGAAATGCATCCTCCTCAAGCTCTAGATTGGATTCTCAAGCTCTATATACAAAGAAAATAAAAAATTCAAATCAAAGAAATCCACAAAATCATATTATTCAGACAGGAAGAGCAAGATGTAGTCTGGGTCGAATTTTGGCTCAGGGTCAAATTCTGGCCCAAGGTCAAATTGTTCATCATTCCAGCCAATGCAGAAACTCTTATGCAAATATTGTAGGAGGACTGGCCATCTCATCAAGGACTGTAGAACACTCAAGTACAACAATGGGAAAAAGAAGCAGTTCCAACAACAAGCAAATGCGGCCTCAACCAGTCACTCGATCCAGCATCAAGAAGAAGATGAAGCTGCTATCATGACCAAGGTCAAAAATCTGCTGGATATCCATTCCTGGTACTTGGACTCTGGAGCAACTCAACACATGACTCACCATCGGTACTGGTTCCAAAACTACAAGCCTTTCACCCATTCTAGAGTTGTGCAACTTGGAGACAACTCATCTCATTCCATTGAAGGTGAAGGAATTGTCAGGGTCGAATTTTAGAGAGGTGATGTTAAGTTGTTGTCCAATGTTCTACATGTTTCAAACCTTATCAAAAATCTGTTTTCTATAAGCAGAATCACTGATTTTGGTCGTAGGGTCGAATTCGATATAGAAGGCTGCACCATTCTTGACAAGTCTGGGAAGGCTTTAGCCTTCGATAGACGTTGTGGCTATCTTTATAAGCTTAGTCACTATTTTTCTTCAAATAGTCAAGCTCTTTATACTTCTACTTCTGAATCCACTGATATGCTGTGGCAGCAAATTGTGAAAGTTGTATTATTAACAACATGCTAGAAGTCCACTTATTTCCGATCTCGTTCATACTTCTAGAGATTTGCTAGATCTTGTGCATAATGACATTTGTGGTCCAATGCAGACCACAAGTGGAGTTGTTTATTTTTTGACCTTTATTGATGACTTTTCTCGGAGAACTGCTACTTATTTTCTGAAGAGAAAATCTGAGACTTTCAAGTTCTTCAAGTAGTTCAAAGCATCTGTAGAAAATCAGACCCAGAGAAGAATCAAAGCTCTAAGTCCAGATGGAGGAGGAGAATACATCTCCACCGAGTTCAAAATTTTTTGCAAGGCCATTGGAATACATCAAGAATACACAACTAGCGACTGACCTTAGTCCAATGGAGTAGCAGAAAGAAAGAATCGGACACTTATTGAAAGTGCCAAAAGCATGATGGCCCGTGCTTCTCTTCTAAAGAGATTTTGGGCAGAAGCTGTCACCACATCTGCCTATCTACAAAATCGATCCATCACTAAGGCCTTGAATGGCAAGACACCTTATGAGGTGTGGACTGGATCAAAGCCATCACTCAAACATATTCGAGTGTTTGGATGCATTGTTTATGCTCAGATCTCCGAAGATCTTAAAAAGAAGTTGGACGACAAAAGCAGAAAATTAATTTTCATTAGCTACTCTCCAGATCGCAAGGCATACAAGCTCTACAATCTGGACACTCAGAAGGCCTTCATGAGCAGAGATGTCATTTTTGTGGAAGATCAATTTTTCGACCACAAGGGAAAAGCTCCAGAAAAATTTGACTCAAGGGTTGAATAGTCAAAATCCGACCCAAGGATTGATCAACAGAAAATCGATACTGACTTGGATAGTGAGTCAGAATCTCAACAGGTTGAGCAACATCAAAGGGCCGAATTTCAACCCAGAAGATCAAATCGACCCAGACAGTCTCCATCCCGATTTATGGATGATCCGGCTTGCTACTTTGTGTAGGAACCAAACACTGTTTATGAGGCAATGTCAACACCTAATGCTGACCAATGGAAAGCTGCAATGGATGCATAATTTGATTCTCTGATCGAGAATCAAACGTGGATTGATATTGAGATACCAAAGGATCAAAATCCGATTCCATGCAAGTGGATATTCAAACTGAAGTATGATGTTGAAATTAAATCGATACAAGAACAGACTGGTTGCCAAGGGCTTTTTACAAATTCCAAATCTAGATTTTTTCGAGACTGTCAGCCCTGTCGTCAAACATGCTTTAATACGATCATTGCTCTCCTATGCAGCTACAACCGACCTTGAAGTCGATCAAGTGGATGTCCAAACTACTTTCCTCAATGGAACTATCGGAGAGGAAATTTACATGTTGCAGCTAGAGGGATACGAGCTGAAGGGTAAGGAGCACCTAGTGTGCAAAATTCACAAAGCTCTGTATGGTCTAAAACAGTCTCCAAGGCCTGGTTTCAGAAAATTAATGCATTTCTAATCGAGAGTGGTTTCATTCCAAACTCGGCAGACTCGAATGTTTATTTTAAGTCTGTATCAGATTCTTTCATTATCATTACTCTTTATGTAGATGATACTTTACTGTTCAATAATAATCTGAATTTGTTGAAGGATACCAAATGCATGTTAGCACATGAATACAAGATGACTGATATGGGTCCAACACACTACTGTCTCGGAATTCAGATTTTTCGAATTCAACCCAGCAGACATCAGTTGCAGAGATATCTCACCAATGTACTTGAAAAATATGGAATGGCCAATTGCAAACCAACTTCCCACTCGACCCTAGTCTGAAGCTGTCAAAGGAGCAATGTCCAAAATCCGAGTCAGAGAAGGAGGAAATGAAGCAGTATCCATTTCACTCCATCATCGAGTCACTTATGTATGCTATGCTCTGCACTCGACCCGACCTTGCTTACTCAATCAGCTCTCTCAACCAATTCCTATTAAATTCGGGTCCAGTCCATTGGAAGGCTCTCATGAAGGTCTTGAAGTATGTCCAAGCTACAAAACATCTTAGCACCTGTTATGGAGGCATCCATTCTGCCAACATTCTCGAAGGCTACATGGATGCAGATTGGGCAAGAGATATCAATACCAAAAAATCCACCTCTGGTTTTGTATTCTTGTTCAATCAAGGCCCAATTTCATGGAACAGTAAAAAACAGACCTTAGTAGCATTGTCTTCAACATAATCAGAATATATAGCTGCCATGAATGCTACCAAGGAGACAATTTGGCTGAGGAATCTGCTTGCAGAAATCGACCTTATCCAATCACATCCAACGACCCTCTACTGTGACAATCAAAGCACAATTGCACTATCTCTAAATCCGAGATTTCATTCTCGAAGCAAGCATATCAAAATCAGTTATCACTACCATAGAGAGAAAGTGCAAAGCAAGGAAATTTCTTTGGTTTACTACAGGACAAATTTACAAGTAGTAGATTACTTCATCAAGGCACTATTAAAGGAGCATCATCTCAGATTTAACAACTTACTAAATCTGAAGATCAAAATTTTTTCAAGATCCACATTAAGGGGGAGTGTTGGAATTCATGCTCAGCCCAATTCCATTAGATAATGAGCATCCTGAAATCTGTTTATACTTATTCTGGAAAACACAAAAAAAGGAGAGAAGGCTCGAATTTCTTAGCAGATCGAAAAATTCAGGATCGAATTTACCCTAAACCCAAGCATTTTTTTTTCGACCCAACGTTAAGCTTGGCAAAGAGAGATTTTCGACCCTGGATCGGATCGGGTCTAACTTTTCCGACCCTGGATCGCGGATCTGATCAGATCGGGTCTAATTTTTTCAACCTTGTTTCACTGTTTGTATATTTTCGACCCTTTGTGAAATCCAATACTGCCAACCCAGAAATTTGACCCATGTTGTGACGTTGACAATCCCCCTACCTCTGTACATACATTCTCTGAAAATGACGGCTACCTATTGTAGGACAAATGTAGTTAATTAAGTAGGTTAATGTCAGCTTCCAATGTACTGATCATCTGACTTTCAATCATCAAGGAAGATCTACAATGGATTCAACGCCCTGATCAGGTTATCATCCTGCAGGCAGTATATTTGGTAGATAGTTGTTCAATCAGTTTTGTAATCTACGATCTATTAGTTGAAGATTGTTTTGCACCTACTATCTTTGCACCAGCTTCAAGCTCTTGTACTCCTTTTTGATATCTATCAGAGTACAAGTTTTTCTCCATATTATTGTTGTTCTATTGCACATTTGTTCATCTTGAACGTTTGTTGGTAACTGTTGCGCTTCCGATCCATTAACCACCTGCTCACCACTTCCGTTGCTCACCATTTTTTTTATTTTCGACATGGTATCAGAGCGTCTGTTTCTATTAGAGCTCTACTAATATGATATCAATCAATCATTTCTGATAACCCATCGTTTCACGACAAGATGATATGACCAATACTTCCACTTGGTCACTTTTCGTTGGAGAAACTCGTGATTTAGATGGATCACTTTGACATCCATCCACTTGGTGAACTCCTTGTCGGCTTGGTTTTATTTTTTTTCTTTGAACCGCTGGATCTTGCTGCATTGCATTTTGTTTTTGTGAGAAGCGTGGATTCTTGATTGTACATCTTGTACTTGCATGAACCTCAAAGTAGTATGTGCATTGGTCCTGCTCAAGAAACTTTGCCTTGCGAGCCTAAGTTTGATGACAGTTGGAACTTGAAGTACTAGGTTCGTGGTCACTTGTTGCACCTGATCCGCTAGACCTTGTTGCACTCCCAAATAATTCATAGCCTTCCCCCCTTGTCTGCTTGACCAGCGTTGTGAATCTTCAAATTTTTCTGATTTTTCATTCGATATTTCTACGTTTGGACATGAGTGATCTACTGTCTTCCTTAAGATAAGATTTTTCATAATGACCGCATCTTGATAGATTTGTGGTAATGAAGTATAGGATGTGAACTTCTTCATACGAGACTTGATCTTGTCGAGTAGTCCGATATAGTAGTTTTTCATTATGGTCTCTGGGCTCAGTAGATAATTGTCTTTCACCAGATTGCACGGTTGTTTGGTGTATTGTTGAACAGTCTCATCAAGAAACATCTGAAATTAAGCTAATCTGACAAATTGGGTAGTCATGGCTGGAATGCAATGTAGTCTTGATGTAAGAGATTGCTTCAAGGGTTGTACAACTGTGGTGTCCCACTTTTTATTTTTTCTTAAAACGAGAAAAGAAAAGAGCAACTAAAAAATTGATCAGTTTGAATGAAAAAATTACGAACAAAAAAGTGGAGTAACAGATGGATTTAACATATGGGTTTAACAGATGGACATAATAGTCGAACAAGATTGAAGGTTATACTAATACGGATGAAAACCAGTGTCAAGAAAGGGATGGAACATGGAATGAAGATGGTATTAAAAAAAATGAGCATTGTGGCGGCGCGGATGGTAACTGATATGAAGGAATGACTGGCAACGATGGTGCCGGGGCTGATGGGGTCAAGTCACTAGCCGATGCAACAATTTTTTTTTTTCAAATTTTTTAGTGATTTTTATGTTTTTGAAGTGGGCGAGTAATAGGCGAGTAATGCTAATTATTCGCCGAGCTGCCTATAGACTGCAAATGAAGATAAAAAAACTTTGTGAAGAAGGCAAGTAAAGAGGAGCAGTTGGTGAAAAATTGAGATCTTCATTTGTCGGTCTACAAGATGGTAGAACAAGTACTATACTATGCACTGTGCAGACAAATGCGAGAAATCTTAGTTGGCAAGTAATAGAAAAACTTTAAGACGGGAAAATTGAAAAAGGCGGGAAATTCAAATTGGCGAAAAATAGGCGAGTAATGACTAATTACTCGCCGAGCTGCATGATGCTAGATCTGAGGTTTCTGAGCACTCTGTGAAGATGGCGAGTAATTAGATGATAAAAAATGAGAAAAAATCAAATTGGCGAGTAATTGGCTCATTACTCACCGAGCCGTCTGGAGAGAGATCTAACTATGCAAAGAGCTATGTAAAAAGGGCGAGTAAAGTTACTGAGAAAAACTAGAGATTGGAATAGCCTAGATTTGTGCGTTGTTCATCTTCGATGCTTATTCTCTTTTTGGTCTTTTTCTTGGTTTGGTTTGTTCGTGCTTATCTAGGCATCCTTGGCTCTAGATCTTCTCCTCAAGAGGTTGATCTTCTCAGGGGAGGTGAACAATGAAAGAAAGGCTACCTAATGGATCTTAATGATCGCTCCATGATTTTCTTAATGAGAGAGAGAGAGAGAGAGAGAGAGAGAGAGAGAGAGAGAGAGAGAGAGAGAGAGAGAGAAACGGACAGAGTTTTACTAGGAAGATGAGAAGATGATCAATACAAAAGGAAATGACTCCTCTTTATAGATTTGAGAGGTGAGGTCCTTCACTTTGATTGGCTACTGAAGTTCAATCAAGATCACGATCTTGACCGTCAAGTTGTGTTTCTTGAGGACAAGAAGTGTTTCTAACTTAGGAACTTTAGAAAAGCCAAGTTTAATCAATTAATAATTGTGCTCCATGGCACTTATTAGCCTAAGGCCCAATGTTGGACTCACACACATAGGATGCCAATTGGTCACCTGTTTTTGGTCACCTGTTTCCAATACTTCTGACTCTCTACTTTATTTATGTAGTGTTTGTTTTTATTGCAGGAGCCTCTTGCCATATTTTAGAATATTCCATGTCGTTCCCAGAATCGAACAACACCCATGGAAGCTCAGATGAGCTCCGGCCCGATCCGGTAGATGGGATCATGGGAGGACATGAGCACATAGTAGAAGATGATTCCCCACCCAGGAACCCGTTCTTGCCGTCATGAACGGGCTGGATGAGGGAGCATGTGAAGCGGCTCTTAAACTCCTCCACTTGTAGAGGAGAAAACAGAGACTCTATCTCGAGATTGCATAGTTATGGAGTGAGGGGGAGACGTCAAGAGTGAGTCCATTGGCTATATAGGTTTGAATATGAGGAGAGTGAGAAAAGGCAGGTGTGGGTCTAGGACAGTTGTCTCAATACGTGACAGTTGCAACTTATAAGAAGCTCTCCTTTCTCTCCTTTCCACACTTCTTCCTTCTCTCTCTCTTTTTGGTGCATCTGTGTTGCGATCCAGCGTTTTTTTGTTGCGATCCAGTGTCATTAGCAATTGCAGATCGGGAGCTGGGCTCAAAGAGGAGCTGATCGCTCGCTTTCCTGCAGCGATGGCGCTCAAAGACGAGCTGGACATCGTCATTCCCACCATCCGCAACCTGGACTTTCTGGAGATGTGGCGTCCCTTCTTTCAGCCTTACCATCTCATCATCGTCCAGGATGGAGATCCGTCCAAGGTCATCAACGTCCCCAAGGGTTTCGACTACGAGCTCTACAATCGCAATGACATCAACCGCATACTCGGCCCCAAAGCCTCCTGCATTTCCTTCAAAGACAGTGCCTGCCGTTGCTTTGGATACATGGTTTCCAAAAAGAAGTACATTTACACTATCGATGATGATTGCTTTGTAAGCCTCTCATTATGGCATGCTAATCTTGAAATACGAAGCTCAATTTTGTGTATTTCATGTAGCTTCTGTGCATTTTCGTCCCAGACAGTTAGATTTGGAGGACAGTAGTCGTTCTTCTGAATGTTGATCTTGCAAGTTATAAATTTTTGTACATTTTTGGTTAGAAATGCTAACTCTCAGGGATGCATAGTTAAAAGTCAAGCAAAGCTTTTGTTATACTCATCAGAAAAAATTTCATAACCTGGAGATCTCCTGAAGCGGTTACTTTTGGTTAGGGTTTCTGTTTCGGGGATGAGCTTTTTAACCCATGGTACCATCTATGCAGGTAGCGAAGGATCCTTCAGGGAAAGATATTAACGCTCTGGAGCAACACATAAAAAATCTCTTATCTCCCTCTACACCTTTTTTCTTCAACACTTTGTATGATCCTTATACTGAGGGTGCAGATTTTGTGCGCGGCTATCCCTTCAGTCTGAGAGAAGGTGTTCCAACTGCCATATCGCATGGATTATGGCTCAACATCCCCGACTATGATGCTCCAACTCAGCTGGTGAAGCCTGCGGAGAGAAATACAAGGTTCGTATCATTGCTTCATATCGCAAAAGCTGGTTTTCTTATTAATTACAGGTTTCTAATGATGGCCAATAATTTATCTCTCGTATAGATCTTCGGGATTTATCTGATCTATAGAATGGTGTTGACATTCTTGAAGTTTTGATCTTGCTACAGATATGTGAATGCTGTCCTCACAATCCCAAAGAGTACATTGTTCCCAATGTGTGGCATGAATCTGGCTTTCAACAGAGAATTGATAGGTCCAGCCATGTATTTCGGTCTTATGGGTGATGGTCAGCCAATCGGTCGATATGATGATATGTGGGCTGGGTGGTGCTGCAAGGTGCCTGCTCGTACCTCTCCTACTTTGCTAATACAATGTTGCTAATCGCATTTGTCAGCTGACTGCTTGAATGCAAGATTCACGTGATCTGTTCGTCATATTATGACATCTGATCATTTAACTTTATTAGGAAGTGCATGAAACTGTAGAAAGTCCTGATTTTTGTTGTATTTGTTGCTGAACAGGTCATCTGTGATCATTTAGGCTATGGTGTAAAGACAGGTTTGCCATACATTTGGCATAGCAAGGCCAGTAATCCTTTTGTGAACCTGAAGAAAGAATATAAAGGAATTTTTTGGCAGGAAGAGATTATTCCCTTTTTTCAGAAGGTAACCCTGCCCAAGGATGCCACTACTGTGGAGCATTGTTACATTGAACTTGCAAAACAGGTTAAAGACAAATTGTCTTCCGTTGATCCTTACTTTACGAAGCTTGCTGATGCAATGGTCACATGGATTGATGCATGGGGAGACTTGAATGCTCCAGCTAATGCTGTTCTGGCAAATGGGCCATCAAAAGTGGATTCCAAAAAGTGATCTTAGTCCAGGTGAACCGCAGCTGCGATTATTGTTGACATTAACTCCAATTGGATCATTAATCCACGAAAAAGTTGAACTTTTTTAGGAATGAGCTTAGCTTTATAACTTTGATCTTTTCCTTTGATGGGAGCTCAAGATCTTAATTCCTTAAAGCTTGACATATTTTGATTATTTCTACTGACCAACACCTGAGTAGGGAGGGTGTGTAGTCTTAAGTCATTTATCAGTCTAGTTTTTTTCGGAAAATGCACATTGCAATTGGCTAGTTAAAATTGCGACCTGTGCTTATAATAATAAAGCCTTCAGCTGAAGGATATATACTATTTTGAAGTCATGGTTTTTATTCACTACGTATTTGTGCTAATTAGATGTAATCTGTTTGAAGAATCTCTACTTTCGAATTGGAAGGATTAAATTGGTTAGAATTTTTCAGTTGCTTGTGCTTGCATATATCCTTCTTCACTTCAAAAATTTCAAGGGTATTTTTTTTAATCCTTCGTATCTTGTGTCCCTTTCCTAACATGAAAACTGGTTGCAATTCAGTTTTCTTTGTCGAGTTTGGGTTGTGAAAGTGTTTGTGTCCTACCGAAGTATTGACCAAAGATTCAATGTAGCAGCCCATCACGAAATACTTTCAAATTGGAAAGATTAAATTGGTTAGAATTTTTCAGTTGCTTGTGCTTGAATATTCAGAATTTCAGAACATGAAAACTGGTTGCGTTTGAATGCAATTTAGTTTTCTTCACCGAGTTTTGGTTGTGAGAGCGTTTGGGTCCTACCTAAGTATTGACCAGCGAATTCTTGATTTTACCCTCCATATTTGCCCCCCTGCCCAACTCCAAACCTCACCTACATTTAAGAATGGACTTTGAGCTGTAGGGGTCCGTCCAGCATTTGTGGCCACAATTCACAATTGGAGCTGTCAGATGTTGAATCCAGGGATATATATGAAAAGTATCGATATAGTGCGCCATTTAAAGGGAAAGAGATGACCAAAGGAGTTTTCATGGCACCAATCACCTCCATGTGAATCTCTCCCACCTCAACCACCTACATCTTACACTGCCACTACCACCACACAAGACATCACCTACACGCGCGCAGTCACCACCTCGCAACCTGCAAACACACCCACCTTGATTGAAACGTATCCCATAACTAGATCTAAGCTAAGCTACAGCATGCACTCAATGTGATGCATGCACTCAATGTGATGCAGAAGCTCTATCATAGTCTCAGCTCCATTCTGCATGCTAACCCAACGGGGTTGGCTCAGTTGGTTGGCTTGGCATCCAAAGTTTCTTTGGTCCCAGGTTCGAGCCTCCCCTTGGAAACCAAGAAGCATTCTGCATGCTAGGAATAGCTTGAAGAAGCAAGTATAGGCAAAAGAACTATGGCCATCCTAGGTGGAAAGTTCCAACAAGGGGAACAGAATCCAAGTAGAACTTCAAAAATCCCAGATTGAAGCTGAAGCAACAATAACATTGATCTAGTGAAATCATAACTAGTCCATGAGCAAAGCACACAAGATTGCCACCTATTTGCACTAAAACTTGCCTATGATCACCTTTGTGCAGTGTGCACAACTATGTTAGCAAACTTTCCACATGAACTACTATGAAAAGAATCAAGAGATGTTTTACGGACACAATCCTAGAGGAATTGAATCTACATCATTGATGAATAGGGCCACAAACTCACTGGTAGTGGGAATTGTTTAGAAAGAGCATGGATGCCCTCCGCGCTTACATTCACTCAAAGAGGGAACTATCGACTCATCCATACTTCCCTCTAATCAAAAGATGGAGCAACTTCAAAAAAGTGCATGTTGCCACTTACAATTGATAATTCATCCCTTTAGAGCATGGGTTTATGAACAATGTTGCCTTAGCCCATGCATTAGAATTTTTTACAACGAGTGTCATAGTTCACCAGAGCCACTCATACGAGAAGTAGCATAGTTATATGTTGTTCTAAAATTTCTCAAAACTCTACCCATTGGGACATTTCCCTAGAAAATTTATAATTCAAAAAGTTCCAAGACCTATGCTTGTATGTGCCACATTGTTGTAATGACCTCTTCACAATATGCAGACATACTAGAAAGGTGGATGGTCAAATGAGTTCCTCACTGTTATTCTTTAGTTTGGCAATAACTATAGCTCTTTATTTTGACCACTAGAGGGCACTACTATAAGATGCACTAGATTGGGCATATAATCTCCAATATTTTCAGACGCATAGACGAGCTTCAAGTTCAATGGGTTGAGCTTCCTTCTTCAACAACATTGTGGGTAAAAATCATGCTCAATTCTTGTTGTTTGAAGCCTTGACTGTGGTTATTCAAAAATTGATCCTCTTCAACATATGAAGCCTCACATTCAAACAATGGTATTCAATTTCTTTCTTGGTGTTGTAGATCTTGAATCTTTATGGTTACCAAGGTATTATTGATATTGGTATTTCTATGCTATCTTTAGGAGGTTGTATGTTGAAGAATGCTACTATTTCCTTCCTTCTTCAAGAACATTGTTGGTGAAAATATGTCTCTATGGGATGCTAAATTTCACCTCATTGATTGAGGTATGTGAGAAATATTCAAAAAGTGATTGTCTTGAACGTACAAAGCTCACATTCAAACAAAGGATACCCAATTGCCTTGCATTGGATTGAGCATCATAGGTCTAAGTTTCTCTATGAATTCCATGGAAAATTTCAAAGAACAATAAGAATCAAGTCAAAATCATGTATGAGAGTGAAACTGGCCTCTATAAAATTTTGGTAAGCCACAAAATTCCCTCATCATAAATTTGCATGCCCATTAACATTTTCTAGTACTCATAAAAATGTGACCAGAATTAGTGAATCAAATTAGTGTTAAGACTGATGCCCAAAATTTGTTTAGAGTACATCTTGCAATCATGATGTGCCATCTTGTTGGCTAAGAGGAAATAAAATTATTGCCCACCCTCATTCACAAGAGAAAATGGTCCTTTTAAAGACCCTCATTAGTGGTTTGGGTAATTTTTGAAGTTATGGCCTTGCCATCTGTAAAGATTACAAGAAAGATCAACCCACTATAATACGTAAAAAGATCATCGTACCATTTAGCATCTATTCTTAAGTGCACAAAATCATAATGTGAGAGTGACCTTGTCACTTGCCTCACTGCCCTGTAGAAGGGAGTTGATGCCCAGGCATCCTAAAGGGAGCCAGGAATCATGACTTAGCTTCCCAGCGTTCAACTCTTGTCGTCCAAACCCACTTGACAACAAGCAGCCAACTCGCCAACAACGATCAAACTTAACCAACTTGAAGTTCGGAAACCAACATTGAGATCCAACCTAGCACCATGCTAGATTGGGGGTCTCGATGTGGGTGACTTCCCTCCAAGCAAGCCGCCCAAAACTTAATTAACTCGAAGCTTCGTTACAAATGAGTAACATCCATTCCAAGCAAGGCATCTGACTTACATCAGACTTAACCAACTGTCACGAGCGCTGGAAGCCAACCTGGCACCATGCCAGACTGGATAGCCATAAACAGGTAACTTCCACCCAAGCAAGCCATCCAACTCAGCCGACATGTTAGAGCCCATTGCTTAACTCATTCACGTTCATGCAAGGAACACTCAGAACCACAAGCTGTGACAGATATGGAGACAACCAGTTCCTGGACCGAAAGGTCCCGACAACATACCGCTAGCACCTTGGACCGAATGGTTCCGACGGCATACCGTTGGCATCCTAGGATACGACCCTTAGCTATGTGACAGATCAAAAAGTTTGAAGCGGCCTTACAACTGACGCTTTTACCGAACACTGAAACCCAGAAGGTAATCAGAGTCAATTTGAGAAAAATTCCACTTTATTGATAAATATGAGAAGGTTACATTTCAAATGTGTGACCGACCCTAGTCTCCGGGGCGCTGGCATGCCGAGGCAGGCGCCAAGACAACATTCCAGCAAGGGAGGCAAGACTTGGTTGGAGCTCGCCCTGAGTCGCAACCCGCACTCCCATATAGTATTGGTGGGATTCGCCACCTCCCCTCGTACTCTACCCAGGCTAGTAAAGCACATTTTCTCTCTCTAGAAAGTCATTTTATCTCTCTAGAATTTATTGATCCCCAGGCTTCCTTTAATCATGCCTAGATCGTGTGAGGTGATTGCACATAGATCTGAGCTCTGGACTTCGCTAGAACCGATCAAAGATTTTCAGCCATAGGAACTTGGCGCCGGCTGGATTCTGGTTACAGTGGCACTGGGAGCAGCAGTGGCGCTGCTGGCGCCAGGGGCAATTGTCATGCCCATGAGTGGTCTCGGGTAATGTGTCCACGCTAGGGATTGGTAGACCAACAACCCGTAAGTTAATTGTGACTATAAGGGAATTGGGGCCCTTATGAGTACATGGTCATAATTAATGGTTGTAGGCCTAAACACATGGTGGTGGAGTTGGTATGGGTCTATGAACTAGATGACGTGGCCTAGATAGGCTGCAGAGGTGTCTAGTGAGGTGTCACAGTGCACTACTAGTGGTGCATGGGCCTTGGAGGGTATAAGTATACCTGCCTAGTGTATGCTTGATTTTGTGATTAGTAGCTACATTTTCCATGGTTATGATTGATCCATACCTTGGGGGCTAGATCCGTTCGATTTAGGTTTGGTTGGGTTGGTGTATCCATCACCTGTTCCCTTGTGTTGTTGCTTTGTATGATATGCTTCGGCTAGAATCATGTTGTGAAGACTTTATATTGGTATCAGAGCCAGTCTAAGAAGGATTTACCATCGCAAGTGTTGAGTGGAAATCTCGACGTTTCCTCGAGAATCTGATGGAGTAAGCAACAAACGGTGGAATTGTGGAATTTTCTTCCCGTTGAAAATAATTTTCGAATTGCAATCGATTGTGTGGTAAGTGCACTACAAGGCTCACAATTGGTTCGTTTTTGTGCTTTTCGAATTGGTTTCTTGGAAGAAATTTTGTGTTAATTCTGTTGTTGCCGATTACTCTGTGGTTAGCATTTTTGTGAAAGCAACAAATTACTTTATTGGTTGCTGATTTTTTTCCTACAGTTTCTTGTTCTTATGAATGGTTAACTGTATTTTAAATGCTGTCTATTGCCTATTTGAAGGCCAGTTTGGTTTAAATCGGTGGGAATAGGCTGTTATAGAAGCAAAAATACTCTAATCTGTTGGCTGTTGAGTGTTTGTGATGTTTGACAGGATTGCAAGGTTGCTTACTGTGGAATCTCAGGTTTATGCTTCATTTTCCAGCAAACTAACGGTTTGTTTGCAGGGTTAGGAGCTTGTAAAGCCATTTTGGAGGATGGTTGGGTTGAGTACAAGTGCTCTCTGATAAAATAGTCAATTGTAACCTGCGAAAAATCAGTTTCTGTGAAAATTTTGGCAGCATAACTGCTGTTTTTCAAGCACGGAGAGGGCAAACCCTGCAAATCATGTTTAGAAACTTTACTAATGCATGATACTAACAAGATAAAGCAATAGCAATCTGTAAAACGCTGGCAAAGCAAAGTGATCTGCAAAAAACAGCAGATACTTTGGGCTTTGTGCTTCCTACTTTTAAAAGGTTAAAGAACTGTGCAAAAAACTCTGAAATCATGCTGAAATTCGTATGTTTCCTTCCTCCTGGACGCCCTGTTAGAAGGGTGCGTTGGTGGGCCGAATGGTTGCCCGAGTAGAGGTGAAGGGGGGGGGGGGAGCCAAGACTCAAGTTCTTTTTTGGGAAACTTGGTGTTTACAATAAGGAGTAGGTGTGGAAGTAAAGGAGGAAGTGGGCTTGTAAGTTTTTCTTGAGTTTTTTTTTAAACTTGTGAATTTCTTGCTCGAAATGGGGTTTTCAGTTTTTTAGAACTGATGTTTAAATTTTGCAGTTGTATGTGACAACTTAGGTTGTTGATAAGGATTTTCGGTGCATTGACGTTTTAATTGGTAAATAAAAGCACGTATGGTCTGTAAATTGGTTTTTTGAAGACATTGCTTGGTACAGTAACTATTATACCCGTAATGAATATGTTAACTGATCGTATTTTTTTTTCATTTTCAGTTGGCAAGCAAATGGATACTGATGAAATTTTGGACGGGGGTGCTACCGAGATTCACCCGGCATCACCAGGAAGTGATGGGGGAAATACGGAAATTTTGCCGGCCTCACCTGGCAGTGATGACACCCTAGACTCAAAAAAACTGTTGCAAACCTTAGGCAAGGCAGTTTTAGAATTTCATTAGAGCAATAAACAACGGGATAAACAAATGCAAAATCTATTTAATCAACTGCAATCTATTAACTCTAACAACTTGGGCTACCAACCGGAATTATTTTCCGGTGATAAAAAGTTTAAACGCCCGTAAGTTGTTGAAGACTGGTTAAATCGTTGGACAAGCTATTTTAGCTTGCACAACGTCCCAGAAGATAAACGAATATCATTGGTTCTATTGTTTCTAGAAGGTAAAGCCTCTTCTTGGTGGAGGGAACTTCCCACAAAACTGGTGACTTAGGCTGGATTCCTCACGAAATTCCGGAAAGCTTTTGTCACGATAGACGATTCGCTGTATATTCGGTTTATCAACTGCAAGATGGGTAGCCGAGAACTAAACGGTTATGTCCAAGAGTTCTTGGACTCTTTGGCCAAGGTGCCGTTGTTTGATCGTAAGTTGGCACACTGGCAATTTATTGCCAGACAGCCAACCGACTATCAAAATGAATGCAAACGAAATATCCTCAACCCTATGGAGGATGCTATCTGTGTGGTGAAAGCCTATGATTGTATAGTTGTTGCATCACGGAAAAGTGTGCACGGCCAAACGGCCCCGAAATCCAAGCAAGAAAAATCTAACAAGCGTAAAAAGCAGTTTTTTGACGAGCTGGAAGCAGAAGCGTACCAACAGTCAAAGAAAAAGAAGAAATTGGTGGTGAAAAACAAAGCACGGTTGGCGGCGCTTAAACAGAATATGTGTTTCCTTTGCAATAAACCCAGGCACCGTGCTAAACATTGTCCCGAACGGAAAGCAAAGTCGTCAAGTTTCATGACTGTGGATTTACCGGCAGGTAAATTGGAAGTCAATTTGTTGAATAATTGTGACTGTACTTGTAACTTTAGTGCACTCTCTTTCAAGCCTAATGAATTGTTTCTTGTGAGAGGCAATATTTTAGGGAAAGACGTGAATGTGCTATTTGATTCAGGTAATACTCACAATTTTTTGAATGCTCGACTTGTGCAGAAGCTCCGAGTGCCCACCATGGCCAGTGATCACTGTTACGTGGTCCGTCTTGCCTCAAGGTCGGACACTGAGATTTGGGATGTCAAAGTCTTGTACTTAGAGCTTCGGATGTAGGACTATGTTGAGCCGTCGAATTTCCATGTCATGAATTTGGACCGGACTGATGTAATTTTGGACTATGAATGGTTTTTTGGCAAATCAGACTCTTTAGAGATTGATTTTAAAAATCATTCTATGGTATTTAAAGATAAGTTTGATCAGATTGTCTCTATTTCTGGAGAGACCGATGTACTTCCATCGTCGATGATTTCCTCAGCTGAATTAATTGAGAAACTTCATGATTCTGAGTATGAACTCTTTCACTTGCTTTTGAAATCTCATATGCATTGTGATGTTGGGGATGTGAATGTATTTTCATGCTTTAACACCGAAAATTTGCATCAGGAACAACAACTTTTGCAAGATTTAAAGCAAGAGTTTAGTGAAGTTTTTCCGAAGCAACTACCTTATGGATTACCACCCGCTCGGTCGGTGGATCATAAGATAGATCTTTTGCCCGATAGCCGTCCTATCTTCAGACAACCATATCGGTTTAGTCAGAAGGAAGAGGAGGAAGTGGCTAGGCGGATCGAGGAGTATCTCAGGATGAGACGCATAAGACCAAATAAATCTCCATGGGGAGCACATGTCCTTCTAAGAGTAAAAAAGATGGGAGTTTTCGGCTATGTGTAGATTACAAGGGTCTGAACAAGCTTACAGTTAAAAATAAATACCCGTTGCCCAGGATGGACGATCTCATAGATCGATTTAATTGATCTACGTACGGGATACCATCAGATTAGGATACATCCGGAAGATGTATTTAAAACCGGTTTTAGGACCAGGTTTGGCCACTACAAGTTTCTTGTATTGCCCTTTGGTTTGACGAATGCTCCGACTACTTTCCAGCAAATGATGAACGATTTATTTCGTCCATTTGGATTTAAACTACTTGGCACAATACTCAATCTACCGGCCAATTTTTATTATCATGGTAATTGGCACACCACAAGTCAAAGGCTTAGCTCTTTGTATTGAAAAAATACATAACTTGAAAATATCACTTTGTTTGGGAAAAGTGTAGATTTTATAAAATCGCTTACGTAAAACCCAAGAACCTTATTAACTGGTGACAGAGGCCTTTCTGTGAAATGTTTGCCCCTGTCGCTTCTGACTTTTGACTTTAGAACTCCTTTGGGCTCCTGATTTGTTCGTGATGCACTTCGTGTTGAGCTTACTAAGCTCCAAATTTGATCAGTTTCACACATGTATCAGGGCTCCTTGAGCCAAAGGATTTATCGTTTGATTGTCCACTTTATGGTCCACTCTGTGCCTTGTTGCTTTTGCACCTTGATTTCTCTCCTTGTCCCAGCCTGATCTTGATACTTTTCCTTTTTGGCTCTTTGAGGTAGGCAAAGATTGAGTACTCCGCAATGCACCTCTCACTGAGCTTGAAGTAGCTGTCTTTAAATCAACTCAAATGTAACCATTGACCTCGTGGAGAGCCAAGGGGTCGCATACGAACTATCTCTTCGCGTTCGTTTGAAGCACCATGCCTGTCGCGCAAAACTTGACTTTCACAATTCCATCACTGGTCAGACAGTCAAAACAAGAAGTATATATCTAGCTTGGCTTCAAGTAGATATCTTTGAATCAGATACATGCCCCTAGAGTTTGCACTAGTCCGATTTCAATATGAACCTCAACATTCGTTCGAAGTACCAAGTCTCTCGTGCAAGACTCAACTTTCACAGTTCCTTCATTGATCAGCTGCTTACCCGTAACACAAGTCAGCGTACTCGTTATGTCTCCTCATCATTGCTGGTCCATAGAAAGCCTATAACAAGCTTTCCTTTCCACAACAAAAACTTCTCAACTTATTAGGTCCAAATTTCGCCAGTCTCCTTGTGTGAGTATGGTCACCTTGAATTTGCCCCCGTTTTGATTAGCTTTCATTCAAAATTTTAAAAAGCCTTTCCAACACTTTGCTTCCCATCTGCTAGAATTATGGCTTGATCCAAATTGTTGCCAATCTCTGAAGAGGATCCTAGTCTTTTCCCTTTGAGGAAAAAATCAATTGACATTGGATATCACCCATGCTCAGTGAGTTTCAGCTCCGAAGGTAGCCATCCCAAATGAAGAGCAATTGCTCCACAGAAGATCTCCCCTGAAATTGCCCAATCAGCCCACAAAGGACACCCCTCCAACTATCCGTGCTTTCACCATTAAGCAACACATTGCCTTAGTCATGCCCCACCAAATTTGGTCGATAGCCCTTATAGCTAAATGATCGGCAGCTATCCCGCACTGGCAACTAACCACCCGTGCTTTACACCCAAATTCGAACAACATCTCTATATCAATGGTTAACCCGTACAGTTTGAATATGTCGCCCCACACCCCACAAGGCACAGACCGTGCTTTCACCTACCTAGGCAGCACTTTGCCTCATCTGTCCTACGTGCAGACATCGCCAAGCTTGAACTGCGAAAACTGACCGTGCTTACACCTCAAGGGTAGCACTTTGACTCATCAACTCCCCCGTTCTGCCGACCACCTCGACCGTGGATGCACCCGTGCTTACACTGTGGGCAGCACCTTGCACAACAGTTGTCCTGATGAACCCCAAACATTGGCCATTTCCGTGAGATCCACATAGCTGACCGACCAGTCGGCTTTGATACCACATGTAGCGCAGGCATCTCAAAGGGAGCCGGGAACCATGACTTAGCTTCCCAGCCTTCAACTCTTGCCGTCCAAACCCATTTGACATACAAGCAGCCAACTTGTCAACAACGATCAGACTTAACCAACTTGAAGTTTCGAATGCTGGAGAGAGAGGGACGAGAAGGAGTATAAAGGTATCATATGTTAGAAACAAAAAATTAGCTCAAAAAGGGGTAAGACGAACTCGAACGAGAAACGAACTCGAACATAAAGTGTTCGTGCATAGCGGAACGAGCTATACGACTATCTCCGTAAGCATGACTACGCCTACCAGAATGAGCAGAACGTTAGTGATGAAAATCACGGTCATTCTTGATTACGCAACCAAACATTAATAAATGAAGTGCCAGAAGAATAATTTGTCACAAATAGCAAGACAAATTATGTGTCGCGAATGATTCGCGAAGAGCTAGATTGTGCTCGACTGAAAATTAGTCGCAAAAGATTGGCGACAGACAAGACTAAATGTTAGTCGTCTATTATCAAAATGAGCAACTAGAAAAATCAGACAAAATGAATAATAAGCATAGCAATATTAGCACAAATCTGAACGCTGAACAAAGAACTGTTATCAGATTAAGTATATCAAGTATACATGTCAATAACGCGGTAGAGCACAAGACAATAGTGGACGAAATCGTGCTTTACGAAGCTAATTCAATTTGTAAAGGAATGAAACCTTATTACTGACAATAAAGAATCAATGCACAAGACATCTACTTCGTCTATCTCTCTGATAAGCTTCTGATGCTAATTTACATACACTTGATCTTCAATCAATGATCTCTGATCAATCAATCTCGTCTCATCTTGTGAATACGCAAATGGTATTCAATAGATATATACATAATGTTACAGGTGTGCAGATGAAGAAAGTACAGGGTGGATGTGCTATCTGTAGGAGATCGTGGGTGGCTGCAGTCGTTGTCCAGTCTGTTAGCGCAGCTGCATGGGGTGAGCGTGAAAAGGACGCGACGTCAGCCTTTGCTGAGGTGAACGTTGGTTGTCACCTGAACACGTGTAAAAAACACAATGTCGCGATTCTTTCGTCTTTTTTTCGCCAGTGAGAATTTGCATGTTGTTATGTAGATTACGCGACAACGCGAGTAAATATGCAGCATGAATGGAGGCAGATTAAAATGGGATGTAGGTGAGTAGAGAAAATAAATCCAACATCCCCCCTTAATCTGGATCCGTTAATGCCTTGATCTTCAGACTAAGCAATGCACAAAATTTGTTGTGTGTATTAACACCGAGTGCTTTCGTGAATATGTCTCCAATCATGTCCTACGTTCTACAGTACGTTAGGCTTACTTCTTTGTTGAGAACCTTGCCCCTGATGTAGTGATATCTGATTTCAATGTGCTTACTCCTAGAATGAAATCTAGGGTTTTCCGATAAGGCAATAGCACTTTGATTATCACAAAATAAAACTGTAGGCTGTACTATTTCAGATTAACATCTGATAGTAAATTTCTCAACCAAAACGCTTCCTTGATAGATTGAGAAGCAGCAATGTATTCTGCCTCAGAAGAAAGTGCGATAGAAGTTTGCTTACGACTGTTCCATGAGATAGGACCGCCGTTGAAGAAGAATGTAAATCCAGATGTGGATTTACGATTGTCTACATCCCCTCCCCAGCTTGCATCAGAATAACCACTGAGTTGATGAAGATTGTCATTGTTGACATCTCCATAGCAGATAAGAGTCTTCCAATGGGTAATGCTAGGATTAGCCATGTATTGGATGAGTGAGCTTACAGCAAAAGAGATATCTGGTCTTGTACAGACCATTGCGTAATGAAAGATCCAAGTATTGCTCGATAAGAATACTCTCTCATTTGCTCCTCTTCCTGCTTGGTCTGGGGACATTGGTCCTTTGACAGATGCAGGCCTGGATCCATTGGTGAGTGAGCTAATTTACAATTCATCAAATTATATCTGTTAAGAACATTGTGAAGATAGCTTTGTTGACTGATGTAAATCAGTCGCTTTGCTCTGTCTCTGTGGATTTGAATTTCCAGATAGAAGTGAACTTCGTCCGGATCAGTCATGGCGAACTCTGAAAACAACATCTGTTTCGAATTCTTGACCATATTGGTATTGATGCTGAAGAGCAACGTATCATCCACGTATAAGGTGATGATAATGAAGGACTGTTGCACTGACTTGGAATAGACGTTGCAATCAGTAGTGCTTGGTTTAAATCCTTGTTCAATGAGGAATGTGTTGATCCTCTGAAACCAAGCTCTAGCAGACTGTTTCAAGCCGTACAGTGCCCTGTGGAGTTTACAGACATGATTCTTCATATCTTCTAGAACGTATCCTTCGGGCTAGATCATGTAGATATCTTCTTGTATAAATCCATTCAGATAGGTTGTTTGTACATCAAGATGATGCACTTCGAGGTCGGTAGCTGTAGCATAAGACATGAGCATTCGGATCGACAAATGTTTGACTACTGGACTGAAAGTTTCATTGTAGTCAACATTGGGAATCTGGGTCCTTCGATCCATTGCTCTGTTGGCATTGTATTTGATCTTAAAGATCCATTTGCAATCAATGATATTGCAGCCAATGGGAGCTTTGACTAATGACCATGTCTGATTCTTGATCAGAGAGGAATACTCTCTGTCCATAGCTTCTCTCCCGAGATCAGAGTCTGGTTGGCTGAGTGCCTCTTCGACTGTCGTTGATTCATGTATCAAGAGACATGCAGACTCTGGAGTATACCTTGTGGGTTGTGTGCACACTCGTCTTGATCTTCTGGGAGGATTCGACTGATGAACCATTCCTGGGACTTGTTGCTGGGTAGTAGCAATATCTTCGTCTGATTCGCTGTCTCGAAGTGGGTCGACAATGGACACGCCTGAACCAGAAGCTCAGACTGTTGTGTCAATGGCAGGTGATGGAGGTTCTTCTCGAGCAATATCCTTGCCTTTGAGGTCGACGAACTGGTCCTCGATGAAGACTGTATCCCGGCTATACAAGATTTGTTGGGTATCAGGATCATACAGCTTATAAGTATTATCAGATAAAGTATATCCGATTAGGATGGTCCTGAGACCTTGGAAGTCCAATTCCTTCCTCGTGTCTTTTGGGATCTGTGCGTAGGCAATGCACCCAAACACTCTTAGGTTCTTCAAAGAAGGCTTAGAGCCTGTCCACACCTCGTGGGGTGTCTTGCCTGAGAGGGCCTTGGTTGAACATCTGTTCTGGATGTAAGCTACAGTGGAGACAGCTTCAACCCAGAATCTCTTGGACAACAATGCATGCGATAGCATACATTTGGCAGATTCAACAAGGGTACGGTTCTTCCTCTCGGCTAAGCCATTAGATTGAGGACTGTAAGGAGTGATGAATTGCTGCTCAATGCCTTGGCTTTGGCAGTACTCCTTAAACTCGATAGAGATATATTCTCCACCATTATCTGACCTGAGGGCCTTGATCGTTTGAAGATTCTGAAGCAGTTGAAGGCTTCTGATTTCTTCTTTATAAAATACACCATGGTCCTTCTGAAAAATTCATCAATAAAGGTTATAAAATACTTGGCATCCTTCAGCGAAGGATTTTTCATCGGGCCACAAATATCTGAATGTACAACATCTATCAATGCTGAGGAGAGTGATTTTCTGTCTGTGTTACTGTGTAGCATGATCTGTGTTCCTGTGCAAAGCAAATTCTAAGTCTATGTACCAGAAAATGTTCGTATGAGATCATCTGCTTTGGCAATTCTATCAAGATACATAGATATGAGCAAAAGAAGATCCACTTGATTTCTAGATCCGTATGATAGGAAGAAGTCGGACACATTTACATGCTTTTTTGAATCTATGATATTCAATTGATCTAGTTGTGTATCGAACTTGAGCCCGTCTATAAAACCATTGAAATAGTTGAATGATGTAACTATTCTTTGAGGATGTTCCACCATGTTGTGTATTTCGAATGAAATACTACTCTTGTCTGCCAATGTGATTTCTCCATTCCTTGTGAGGACCATATACTCAAACTGCCATACTTTTTTGCAAAAGATGATGTATGATGTCATAATATGTGCTGCAATATCAAAGATTTATGTATTACTTAGAAAAATAAGCATTTAGAATCCATCAAGCAAGTTGTAATGAAACTGTAAAATTATACTACAAATTCAGAAGTTTCTTACCATGTAAGAAGCATCATCGCATCCTGGTCAATTTCGTAGATCCTCACGGACTCGGACAGTTCCTGAGAGGTATGCACCTCAATCATTCTGGACTTCATCAGAAGAACCAAAGAGCCTAGCCGAAGCAATTAACTCCAAGGATGCTGTGAAGTGGCAAGAAGCTATGGAAAGCGAATACAACTCACTTTTGACGAATCAGACTTGGACACTGGTCGACTTCCCCACTCACAAGAGAGTTATTGACAACAAGTGGATCTTCAAGAAGAAGATCAATTCTGATGGTTCCATTGCCAAATGGAAAGCAGGGCTGGTGGCTAAAGGATTCACTCAAGTCCAAGGAGTGGATTATCAAGAAATTTTCAGTCCAGTCATCAAGATGCAGTCAATCAGGGCTTTGATTGCGTTAGCAGTCGCGGAAGACCTTGAAATGCACCAAATGGATGTCAAGACAACATTTCTCAACGACAATGTCAAAGAAGAACTGTACGCCTTCCAACCAGAAGGATTTGAAGTCAAAGGCCAAGATCACAAAGTGTGGAAGCTGCACAAATCAATCTACGGTGTGAAACAGGCCGCAAGAGCATGGTTTGATAGAATAAACTCTTATCTCATTCAATTGGGATTTGCAAACAATTCAGATGAATGTAATGTTTATTCAAAGCATATAGGCACCAATTCAGATTACATGGCTCTTTACGTAGATGATGCATTTATTTAGTCTAACGACACTTCTCTACTGCACACTACTAAGAGTGATCTGTCAAAGAAATTTGAAATGACTGATCTAGGAGCTGTCCATTCTTTGCTAGGAATTCACATTACTAGACATAGGCTTCAGAAGAAGATGTATCTTAGCTAGCAGGCATATCTAAAAGCATATTGTCTGATTGCAAACCCATTGATACTCCAATGGATCCAAGTATAGTATTGACTAAACCTACTTGTGCTGATTTTGATAGTGAAGTAATCGACATAGCGAAATACCCTTATCATTCACTAATAGGATCTTTAATGTATGTAATGTTGCGTACTAGACCAGATTTAGCATACTCTGTTAGCACGTTAAGTCAATTCATGTCTAATCCTAGGATCTCTCATTGGAAAGCATTAAAGAGAGTGATGAGATACATTCAGGGAAGTTTAGATCACATCTTATGTTGTGATGGAAATGCTATCAACCCACTCGTCTTGTGAGACTATTCCGACTCAGATTGGGGAGGAACATTCTCTACCAAAAAATCTACCTCCGAGTTCTATTTCTATCTGGCAAAGGGACCGATTTCGTAGAACTCAAGGAAGCAGAAATTAGTTGCACTTTCTTTGACATAGGCATAGTACATCGCAGCATGCCAAGCTTCAAAAGAAATCGTATGGATCAGGTTATTACTGCACGACTTACATCACACTCAGTTCAATGCTACCACCATTCTGTGTGACAACTTGAGCTGCATTTCAATGTCACTGAATCTCAGATTTCATGGCAAATCCAAGCACATAGAAATCCAGTATCATTTCATTCGGGAGAAAGTTTTCTCAGGGCAAGTGATCCTTCAATACTTCTCCAGAACAAAAATGGCCGCAGACATCTTCACCAAAGCGCTTCCCAAGATCAAGCACGAGAAGTTCTTCAACATGCTAAACCTGATGAAGATACCAAGGCACCAACCGTGACCTTAAGGGGGATTGTTGGAAATTAAGCCCATAGTTGCCTCCTTGGAATCATAACTTAGACAACCAATTTATTTGAAGGACGTCCACAACAGACTTCCTGCTAATCCAGCAAAGGGTAACCAATCCCATCATAATTTCAAGTTCAGATGCTAAGCTTAATAACTTAAAGTCATTGAAGACTTGGCCATCTTCGAGGACTTCCACAAACTCGCAGTCTGCAGATTTACATTATTTTTGAATAGTCTGCAGAAATACACTAAGTGTTGTAGTTCACATTTTTTGCACTTTCCGAAAACTGCGACACTTACCTTCGACTTCTTCCGTTCAATCATTTTTTTGAAGCAGTCAACTTGTTCACCGTTCAATAGTTTAACTTTTTCAACACCACCTTTCTTCGTATTTTTCCAAAAAATGCGAAGAGAGAAAAAATTCAAGAAGGTCCTCTATTTTTAAGGGTTAAACTGCTAAAGACACCTTCGTCAACTTTTCAAGGGCACTTTCAATTTGTTTTAAGGGCACCTTCGGCTTTCCCGAAAAGAGATAAAGATTTGCCCTTGCCCCATTAGTTCCACCCAGAACTTCCCTTGACTCAGATGTTCGAAACTCATTTTCTCCCCCTTCATGGATTGGCTGTGAGTGTGCTTGGAAAAAATATTTGTTTGGTGGACCATTTTATACTAGAATCTGCCTGGTATAACCATGGTCTTCCAAATAATATTGAGTATGATGGCGTATCTAATGGGTTTATGACAAAGAAATTCATGACCAAAGTCTCTGTCTCTATAATTACATTGACACCCCTCAGCTCTCCTACTAGTGTGCATCTAGATGCATCGGCTAAATGAATTTCATCATGAGTAGTAGGCTGGATCTAGTCTTCTAATCCTAATTCCTTAACCATTGTCTCAGTCATTAAGTTAATGCTAGATCCTGAGTCTACTAATATTCTATTGATAGTATGGCCTCCTATAATGGCACTTATCTCTGGGACTCCACAATCTCCTCTATCTACATATTTTACTCTATTGTTATATGCAGGTATGGATAGTGTAACAAACCTCTCCATGATTCTATAGTGGTCGTTAATATAATGGAGTCCATCAAAAACTTATGGTCACCAATGTAAAATGTGACCTAAGGTAGCTCCTCTATTGGAGTTCTCCTAGTTGCATCTGCTAATCTCAGATGTCTAAGTGTAGGCGCTATCCTATAATGAATGCCTAACTTATACACTGTCTCTTCAGTCATTATATTTACACTGAATCTGGAATCTATGGGTACACTTTCTAAAATGCATCCATTAATCATCACCTAGATTTCAGGTGGGCCTTCGTCACCATGGTTTATCAGTCCTATGTCGACTAATGGCAACTTAGTTGTTTTTTTCCTTTGCAAAAATTGTTTAATCTCTTTCTTATAATATTGATTATCCTCTAATAACTATTTAAAAGTTATATTGGGCATTCTAATAACCGTGGCTGTTGTGGCTGGGGACATTCAGTAGTGACATGTCCTTTGCCTTTGCAATTAGCACAAAGTGGCACATATCCTACTGACCTCCTAGGTTCGGGACAGTCAAGCGAATAGTGACCCGGAGTTCCGCAATTATAGCATGGACCCTTTACTCTTGGTGGATGAGTGGAATCTCTTGTCCCTCCTCTACGCAAAATAGTATACTGTTGGCTATTGCGTGGTTTAGACGTAAAATTCTTTTGGTTAGAAGGAGTAGCAGTATAGGCTACCTCCTCATGATTATCAACCGAACAGAGGAATAATTCTTCCTCCACATAGTTGGTTTGTAAATTAGGACGCGCTAACAGTCTTGTGGAATAGCCTATCTCTCTAAACTGTTTAAGAAACGCTGCCTTTAAAGAATTTCAAGTATTAACCATTTTTGGAACCAATTGGCTATACTAGATTCTTGCCTGCTTACGTAGATTCGCTCAATTGATAAGAAATGCAACTGTAACAAATAACAGAGGAAAGGAATGCACAGGGTAAGAACTGGCTCTCTTCTCTCTATTGATAGCTCAATCTCTGCATATGTACAATGGCTCTGAGTGTCGACCTTATAGGCCTGAGCGTCGATCACCAACCGTTAAGATGTCAGTTGGGATCCGCTAATGTGTCGCTATAGAACGTCGCACAAAACGTTGTGAGTTCTTACTTTAAATGAATTTACAAGATGCAAATAGGCCTTTACATGAATCTAGACACTATAGCATATTTCCATGTACAAAAATTAAATTTTTTTACAATATGAAACATTAAATCTGGATAATGTGGGATCATAGGCCTCCACACTTGGGAATAGAAATCTGCATACAGTACATTTATACACAAAAGAGGATACTACATATGTCTAGCGATCAAGGCGTACATACATAGTAGAGAAACAAGCACAAGCATAAAGCATTAAGTAAGTACTTGCCTCATGACTCTCTCTCTTTCTCACTCTCAAAGCATTCACAATCACAATTTAGGAGAGAACTCAACTCTTTGATTGATCAAATGAAATACGGGAACATAAAATGAGATGGATGGGGCCGTATTAAGTTATTGAAGTATTTGAAAATGGATCTGTCCAACTTCAGTCACTGGATGGTGAATTATTGCCAACACGCATTAATGGTTCCAAACTGAAGAAATAATCTCTCTTACGAAGAATTTCGAGGGGAGAATCTTTCGAGTATTTTTCAAGAACCTTTCGTGAATCTTCCATCACGAGTTTTTTTTTTCTTTTTTTTTTTATCGAATTTCTTTAATTTTTGTCTTTGCGAAATTTTCTTTTTCTTTTGTTTTATTATATTTATTGATTAATTATTAATTATTATTTTTTACTAGTGAATTTCTTTTTATTTCATGCGTATATTTACACGTGTTATAAAACGTCATTCACATTTAAGTTCATATTTATGAACACATGGAAGACTGCGTAGGCATGATTATTTTTTTTTAAAATTTAAACAATCTTAATTTATTATTTCTTAGTGACCACTTTTTATTTATGAATGTGACAATTGTCAAATCATGTTGCCATGTAATCATCATCTCCACTGTCATTGTTAAAACCTCTAATTTTCTATTTTCACTTCACACTTTCTTTTTACCTTCTTGCTCTTTATCGCTCGCTGCTTTTGTGCTTGCTACCACTCTTCTGTCAATCTGCGATTATATTTGCAATCAAAATGGACACAAGTACGAGTGCCAGCGTAACCATTAACTGAAAGATACGAGCATCTATCTGCCTTGTTTCAATTCAATCTCTACTGGATCATTGTAGGATTGGAAATTTGAAAGTGGACCCCTCTATTATGCTGTGAGAGGTTAGCACCGAGTTCGTTCACTCTATCCATACGGTGGCTGACTCTGATTTCCAGGTTTCATTACGGAACACTACTTTTTCAATGAATGAAACTGTATTTTCTGAAGCTCTTGGTTTGCCAACTGATGGGGTAGCCAATGTTATGATCAAGGATGCTATTGATGAGTCGACTTATTTTTTGTCGAACTGTTACATACCTAGCAAGGAGTATAAGATCACCATGGTGAAGGACACACATATGAAGTTTTTCTGCAAGTATGCCAACCAGGTGCTCTTCATCACCGATGCTGATGCAACAATTTCAACACAAAATTTTGGTTATCTTATTGATGCTCTAGCTGGTCACCCGGTTTGTTTTGGTTCTATCACCTACAAAGCATTTTTGCGCGGTGGGAGCACATATCTCGTGGTTGTGCGACTATTTCGGCATTCTTACTCAGACAGTGCAGGGAGTGTTGGTAGGAAGGATGGTAGCACCAACAAAGATTGATTTGTCAAGCATCCTGTAGGGCGCTCGACAAAACTAACCAGTAGCTTCTTCTGCCATGGAGGTTGATGCAGGAGCAGAGGAGGAAGCTATTGACGTAGGCGAGGATGCTGCTACAAAAGGTTCTACAGCAGACGAAACTTTAGCTGTCATTTCCATTTCTGGTAGGATATCACCCAAGCAGAAGGACTCTGCATCTACGGACGACGAAAAAACTATCTCTGACAAAGGCAAAGGAGCAGAGGAGGAAGCTGTTGACGTAGAGGAGGACGAAGAGGAAAGTAAAAACAATCTTTATAAGTGGTACCATCAGTTCTCCCTAGGTGCCAAGGACATTGTGGGGATGATTCATTTTTTTGACCTGCACATACAAGACAGTATGATGCAACTGTACCAACAAATAGACAAGATGAACAACAACATAGAGATGTTGTCTGAGCAAAACTCATCTCTGAAAGCAGATAATAAGCTTTTGAACAAGCAAATTTGCTCATTGGGCTGATTGCTTCAGAAGTCAAACGAAGAGGCCCAGTCTTTAGAAGATGCGAATAAGGTGCTCCAAGCCAAATCTGCAGATTTGCAGAAATTTTTTGATTCGTTGATAGCCAAATTAAATAAGGTCTGGGCAGAAAAGGCCTCTTTGCAGACCAAACTTCATGACGAAGGCTTAGGGCGAATAAAAGCTGAAACTACCTTGCAGCTATGCAGCAGCTCTGGTTCAATCCATACAGATTCGTCGAAGCTGCAGTCTCTTCAAGATCAAATGCTGGAGAATTTTCGAGTTGAATTTCCGATTCCTCTCGAAAACGACAAAGCACTTGTCGAGGAAGAACTTGCGTAGCTGAAAGAGTTATCAGCTGAAACAACTTGCTCTGGGCCAGATGCGCATGAAGAATATCCACAAGCTCTGGAGAAGATCGAAGAATTGACTAAGCAGCTCCAACCAACCCGAAACTGTATAAGGGTAGCAGATCACTTGGAGTATGCTGAGGTGTGTGTAAAAATTTTTAATCTACAAAAGGAAGTACAAGACCTCAAACAACAACTCGAAGACCAGAAGCTTGCTGCAGATATCCACAAGCAGGACATGGCAGAAGCACAGCCTAAACCAAATTGACAGAAGAGAAATTAGTCGAAGGCATGATAGGCGTGGCATTCGACGATTGGCAATAGGAGTGGAACAAGGACGATTTCCTTTGGTTATGGGACCAGCTAAGCATAGAGTAGAAAGTATGTCTGTGTTGGGCCATCATCCAAGGAAAGTTCAAAGTTATTCCCTTTGGATCAGTCGAATTGTACATAGGGTCCACATTTTTGTATGCGCTAGAGTACATTCGAAGCAAGGAGTACCAGTTTTTGTCAACTGTACAAATTACATGTACTTGTAACTTATATGATACTTAGAATTTGTAAATAGAGCAATTCCTATCGGTGTGTTTATTTGCTCTGTAGGTTATAAAACTAGACACTCTTCATTCTCACATTACCGAGAGAGAGAGAGAGAGAGAGAGAGAGAGAGAGAGAGAGAGAGAGAGAGAGAGAGAGAGAGAGAGAGAGAGAGAGAGAGAGAGAGAGAGAGAGAGAGAGAGAGAGAGAGAGAGAGAGAGAGAGAGAGAGAGAGAGAGAGAGTTACTGTATGTTTGAGATTGAAGAAATGAATAGAGAGTTCAAGGTTATTTCCTTAAATCTCTGTTCTCCGCACTGCTGAGTATGAATGATTTCGAATTTACTAGCAATCTCGTATGCATTACTTGAATCATTCTTTGGTCAGACAGCATGATATTTCATTACAGTTGTTTGCTGTATTTCCGTGAAGTTGAATCAAAGAACTGTCTTTAAAGTTATTTACCTGTCTATGAGAATACTTTATGTTCGACATTCGAGTAAATATATACCTTTGGTGCAGTTTTTCACAATTGCTGATATAAAAGTATGTATGTTGTGAAATGCTAGTCCTTGACTAAGGAACTGAGTTATTGATCTGTAGTCGTGTTAGTAACAAAGATATTTGTTTCTAACATATTTGTGACTGCTTGAGTTCTTTAACCATGATTGGACTTTAGTTGTTGAGGACTTCTGTCTAGAGCACAGGAGTTCATGAATAAGATTAACTTTTTGTCTATTCGTACGTGACTGCATCAAACATATCACAGATCCTTGTTGACAACTTAATCAGTTAGAGTGCAATTCATTTGAGTTACTCTGATATCCTTTTACATATAGAATGCTTTATCTTCGGTTTGATAGAGGAAAGCTGTTGTTTAGCATTCATTACCTGTATTCACCTTTTCTAAAAGTGGTATTGGCTGCTTACAAAATGTCTGTTGACAACCAGATTTTCTCTCGACTCCATTTCATTCGAAATAGGTCAATAATGTATCAACTTAACAACTTTTAAGGGCTATCTTCTTGGGGAACGATCTAAATACTACATAAATATAGCAATTCGGTGTTGGTATATTACGACAGATCATAAATTTTGCTGTAGATGAATTCTTGCCTTGATTCAAAGCTTGATAGATAACCCTTGAAAATTCGATTTGATCTATCATAGATGCATCTTGTGCAACCTCACATGCATGGAAGTCGCTGTAGATTTTTGCATGGTCCTCAAATATCATTTTTTAACAAGGTCCTCAAATATCATTTTTTAACAAGGTCCACCTATAAATCACAATTATTTAGGTGAAGTTATACTACAAAAGTTTTACTCTGACAAATTTAGTAATCTTTGTATGTTGTCTGCAATATGCTCACTTGATGCTCGTTTTTTTTTGCACCCTCAGCCGCAAGTGCCCTATTTGTTGTAGGGCATTCAGGTCAGACTCCGTCAAATCCGTTTTTGGGTCTTCTTCATCATCATGTTCACCATGTTCTTTATCGAACACCTCTCTTTTCATCTTATCAAATACGTCGGTCGTTGCCATGATTTGTTTGTTAAACGGCTTGGGGCATGACCTCCAAGAGTGACCTTGTTGTTAATAGTTAAAGCAATGCATGAAACTGCCCACTGTTGGTGAGAGCTGTTGCTATGACTAGATGATGGTCCAACATTGTTCCTTCTTTGAAAAATGCTCCCTCCATTGCTGCCTTGGTTGCCAAACCCTATTTTTTTGGGAATCTGTTCACGCTACTCGAGGCTTGGTTGCCATTTAAAGCTGAGTCCCCTCTTGAAAAGAAGCTTGGACTTGGTCTGGATTCACTAAATACTCTTGCTGAGATTGAGGGAGAAATTTGTTGGAAATTAAGCCCACAGTTGCTTCCTTGGCATAGCTTAGACAACCAATATTTTTCGCATTTTCTCGAAGGGTTAAACTGCTAAAGACACTTAAGGACAACTTAAAAGTGTTTTAAGAGCACCTTCGTCGTTTTTCGCTCTTTCCAAAAAGTGCGAGAAAGTTGAACTACTAAAGACATCTTTGCCTTTTTGAGGGCACCTTCAACTTTCTAAGGGCACCTTAAAACTTGTCAAAAGGCACCTTCGGCTTTTTCGCAGAAACCCCGAAAGGAGAGAAAAATGTCGAAGGTTATTTGTTTTGAACAAGGAACGTTCCCAGCCACTTCCCAAAATTTGTGAAGTGAGAGAAAACCACTTCACGTAAAATGTGAAGTGAGAGATTTTGCAGCGTCCTCGTCTGCGTCAACGATCCTGATTTGTTGACCGTATACATACTATGTATAGTTGTCACAAAAGCCATATACTTCCAAGTACAACGACTTTCCTATTTAGGTGACAAACATTCAATGTAATTAATACACGGATGAAATCTATAAATAGATCATCCAGTCACAAATTAGTGGTTGCTCCGTCCATGAGATGTATTATTCGAGCCTCCCAGTTACGCCATCAATTTTTCGTTGTAATTGCTATTTGTATTGTGCTTCAGTGTAATATAGCAGCAGCATCTATGAGAGAAAATTTGGTCTTGGAAAGGGCCCTACAAGGATTGCCACGTAGGATGACAATTTTTTGGCAATGTAAAATACTAAAATAATATCTTTTTCTGCCCGCAGTCCTACCTACATAGTCTTCGATGATTAGCTATTATGTGTGTAGTATAGTCTGTGGCTGAAAAAAATCATACCTTTTGAATGGCAACTCGGATTGAGACGATTACGGTGCCATTAGAAAGCCCTTGACAAGAGCTTTTCAATGACACCCCAACATCACCTAGTTCCGAGCTACGGTGAAGAAGTTATGGCCAGTCAAAGTTTTGGTCGGTCAACACTTGGTCAACTAGGTTGACCAAGTGTTGACCGACCAAAACTTTGACTGGCCATAACTTCTTCATTGTAGCTTGGAACTGGGTCATGTTGGATGTCATTGAAAAGCTCTCGTCGAAGGCTTTCTAATGGCACTGTAATCGTCTCAATCTGTGTTGCTGTTCAAAAGTTACACTATAAAAAAAAAAGAAAATCAATCTGAAGGAGCTACATTACGTAGATTTCAAATTGAGTGTTTTGATTAGACCATGTGAAAGAAACTTTTGAAAAAAAAAATTACAAGGTATTTTTTTGAAAGGCCCCTTTTGTGCTCAAATTTTCTCTAATATTTTCTATCTGTGTATAACGTAGATGAATGCTTGTTGTGATTGAATGCACTTTATCGTTGTTTGATCGCGCTTGTTTACTTACTCTGATAAGAACACAGACGTCTATAATTCCTCAGTTTTTGATCAGACGATGGCTGTCTTTGACGCCCGAGGAACTCGCGATATCATACTGCTCTTTCTGATTTTCAGTAATACCACACACAAACCATTTCTAATCTCTTCGGTGGACTGTACTTTCGTTTTTGAGAGTATGAATTAATATATAAGATCCTGTTGGGCAATTAGAACACTTAAAGTTGTGATTACATTTAGCATAAGCTGTCTATTAGACTGTTTTTGCATATAGCAGCTGATTAGAACGGGAGAGCTGTTTTGCAATATTTATGCTCTCTTCTCCATTCGCGTTCTTTTGTCACCCTTGCCCCATCACAGTTGGCGCCAATACGGTCTCATAATCGCAAACCATTTCAGCTGCCCGAATAGTTGAGTTGAAGTCATTGGGCATGTAGCTGTCTATTGCTTGTCGGGTCCAAGACTACATTCTAGACAAGAGATAGTGGGTCTTGTCAGCCTCGGACATATCTTCAATAACCCATACACTCTGTTTGAATTTATTTAGGTACCTCGCAATGAACCTTTCTGCTTGATTCCTGATAATTTTGCCCTCAATCTCATGTGTGAATCCTTAGGTATGAACTCCTCTCGTAACACAGTTTTGAATGCATCCCATGTTCAGAACTGCATCTTTGTCACCCAGTACCAGTTTGTGGTGTAGCCTTCAAAATATGCTAATGCCAAGTCTGCTCTTTCTTCTTCAGGAGTGTTCATCAAACGGAAGTAATGGTCCATGTGAAACAACCAATCTTCCACAATTCGAATGTCATGCTCTCCTTTGAAAGTAGCTGGTGCATTTACTTTAGCAGTCTTCTTCGGGCCTTCTGTGTTTCGCACCCGTGGGTCCCTTAGTATGAGTGGAGATGGTAGCAAGCCTTCAATGAAGAGCACACAGAGTGCATAATCTCAAATCGAACCAAGGGGCCAAATTCCCACAACCTTTGGAATACATCAAGAGAAGGCACCCTAAGAACAATCTTTCTCTCTCTCTCTCTCTCTCTCTCTCTCTCTCTCTCTCTCTCTCTCTCTCTCTCTCTCTCTCTCTCTCTCTCTCTCTCTCTCTCTCTCTCTCTCTCTCTCTCTCTCTCTCTCTCTCTCTCTCTCACACACACACACACACACACACACACACACACACACACACACACATTATCAATTTTTTTCAATTCTTCCACAAATTTTGACGACAAATCTAGAGAACAAAGTGATGATAATGAAAATTCAATGTTTCAAAAAAAACTTCCAAAATCTAATATTCACTTCACATATCCGTAATCAATGGGATTGTTTTTTCACTATACTTATTCAATCATTGTATTCCCAAAACTATAGTTTTTGAGATCCACATTCACATACGTAATTCAACGATATTGTTTCTTGACAAAACCCAGTGTAGTTAGTGTATGGAGCACATTGTTAAGCAAACCTAGATTGATTCTAATTCACATTCATTAGGAGAGCATCTGCAAAATTTTCTACATTTTATGGGCTGAGTGATACACACCATAGGCATGCATTATGTGACCTCTCCTTTTCTCTTAGATACTTCTTATGATATGTGTTTTTGATTGCTTGATTGCATTGTCTCAAGTTTATTATTTTCAATATTCTCATGTTCACTTGATTTGATGCTTGGTAGTTGTGATAAATCGTGAATAACTACAGGGAGTTGGTGGCAGAATCTCAAGAGCAAATAGCTTAGCCTAGAAAGTTCAAATTCATGATTGTTATTGTTGTACATTGAATGGTTGGAATATGAATTCTCTTACAACAAGTTGGAACTTGTAGATCTTCCTCCATTCCAATCCTAAGGAACAGATTTAGGAGTTGTTCATGAATATAGAATAGAAAAGTAGATAAATAATAATAATAATAATAAAGCATTAGTTAGTTGTCACAATTTCCGAGCCCAATGTTTTGGGTAGCATAAGCACACATGATGGATGTAGCTAAGTTGAAGACATGCACGTCGACTACATTTGTATACCTATGTTGTAAAGGCAAAGGGCATAAGCATAGAGAGTGTAGTTGGCTTGAAGGAAACAAAACTCTACCTAAGATACCCTCCCAATCCAACTATATAATTTAAAATAAGTACCTTAGTAAAAAAACCAAGTAATCGATATAAGAGTTCCAAGAGCCTTTTACCCATAGAAGCTTGTTCCTATTGGTAAGGTACCAAACACTAAACCCTAAATCGTTCTGTTCATAGGAAACAAATATAAGAAACCAAGGCTCGATGTTATATGAACTTCTTACTACCATCCTACAACATATGAAAGAGGCACTACTTTGCTGCTACCAGACCTTATTTATGCAAAAATAATGCCAAAACACCTTCGATTAAGAGAATGACCAAAAAAAGAACAAGAAAAAAAGTGTAATGCTTTTCTGGTCATAGATTTATCAATCATTAAGCAAATCAAGCAATATTGTTGATCAAGCCAAGACATAGATATAGCTATGCATGGCCTTAAATTGGAGAAATCTCCACAAAGTATGGATAAAAAGGATGACTAAACAAGATTTAAATGACAAACAAAATTCTTCACTAAAACAAATGTGAAATACACCAAAAATGTGTAGTGAACTTGAGGCAAGATTCTCACAAACATATCAATCACTTAACTATTGATGAAAGGAGTAGTTCCTTGAGAGAGTGGGACCCCTCTAAACATTAATTTTTGGTGGGTCCCATTATGGGATTAAGTTGAAGCTCAATGAAAATGTGAAGGTAAAAGCATAAGGTTATAGCTTGACCCTTGATGATATTGATGTATTTATTTTCCATACTTTGAATGTTTCCCATTCTTGACTATACTTCATGGCAAGCTAGGCTCGTGCTTAAGTTGTCCCTTGCACATTGTGTATAGTTTTCTTGTTGGTCATGCAACATAACATTTCCAAGGCATTTTTTCACATGAGGTTCTATTGAAGAATTGGCCTTGTTGAGTACAATAAATTTGCATTGGTGATGTCTCTATCAACTCGAATATTGTTGTTGACAGTTAATGAGCATGCTCCTTACTATGGTGGCATTCTTTACAAGTACCCACTAGCAACTAGTCATTGCTACGAATAATACATTTATAAAAGCATCATAAGGAAATTTCAATCCATATACTTTGAAATAAACTCATAATCTCATTTGGTATAGAACATGCTTACATGTCATTCTACTAGGTTACAAATCCTTGATTGTAACATTGTCTAGGTCTTGTCATCAAACTTCACTCTTAAATAATTCACAATGTAGCAAGAAATCTCTAGCTTTCAAAATCCCACTTATTATATGCACTCATATATGAAGTGTACGGACTTTGGAGTGGGACTTTTTTTTATGCAAGTTGTACAGGGTGTTATAATGATTTTATTGATTAGCCTTTGACTATTTATTCTTCCATGAACATTAGTCAAACATAGAAAGTTCATGACTTGAATATTACAATCAAAATCTTGGCAATGAAATTCCGAGTGTTGCCCTTGTTGGTTCAGACATTGCTCATTGTTTAATTCACCACATGTGGCTACCTCTCATGTTCTTGATCTATACATTATACACAATACTGGACAAGACTAGCCAAGTGGTGGCCCAAAATAAAAAAAGTTGGTTGAGTGGTTGAGCATCTTGAGGACGACAAACTAAAGTTAGGAGTACCCTCTCTCCCTTGGCAACACAATTATAGTTAGGAGGACCCTTCTCTCCCTTGGCACCCGAAGTTGCTTATTGGCACAGGAGGGGAAGTAACGCCCGCTCCCGTGCCTGTGCGACACGTGGTTTGTTTCGCCCAACATTTTTTTTGGCCCCTAGTCAGGGGCGCATGGTGCCCGTCAAAACTGGGGGTGCTCAAATTTTTTGCGGGTGACAAGCGTGCCACGGTCCCGAGCAGCGCAGGTGGCATTGGGCCGCCATACGCGGGCAGCCACAAATGGGTGGTCCCGAGCAACGCAAGTGGCGCTGGGCAACCACAGGCAGGGCGCCGAGCAGTGTTGGCGCCAGGCTCCAGCACGCCCAGGGGCACGCACATGGGAGGTATTGGGAGAGGTTGGCTATATATTGCCTCTGGGAAATCTCAGAAGAACGCTTATGGGATGATGAGGGTTATGGGCAGCACAACGGGCAGGAGCGGATTACCTCTGGGACACGCGTCAGTAAGGCACTGGGACGGACGTCATCGTACGCTTGGCACCACAATTATACTTTTAATAGTTACACCTCTCTTCCATACTAAAGAAGGGCTACCAAGCTTCAACCATGAGAGATGTGGATGGCAAGGCTTCTAACCACCATCACATTGGACTCTTCCATGTGGTGCCAGCCCATAAGGCATCCAAATTGGAGTTTTGACATGCATCCTTCCTCACATTTTCAAGAGGAAGGCTAGCAAGTAGATTTAAGGAAATATCTTGTGAGAAAAAGGATGCCCTTTACTTCTTTCTTTCCTTTGCCCTAATACGGGATGAGAGGATTGTAACCAACGTAATAAAGTGAAATTAAAAATATCACTTGGAGAAAGCTATGACCATAGAGATGAGCATAGGAGGTTGGTTGTTGTTTTTTGAAGTGGATGTTTGCAAGTGGAGTACAGGAGGGGACGTTTGCAGGTGGTTTTTCTTTTGAACTGTGGACGTTTGCAGTTGGGTTTTAGAGAGCTCAAGGTTAGCAGCGGCGCACGTTGCAGGTGATTTACCTTTTCAAGTGTTTTGGTCTGTCCAGTCCAGCTTGCGCGTAGAGTGGTGTAGATAGTTCATCCCAGAATTGGCAGCCTCTCATCGCTCCACCTTCGTACGTTTATAAGACAATATCAGTCAATAGCGACTTTGCAGTCCGACACGATCTCGTTCACATGAAGCAATCATACAGCCGGGAAGAGGGGATTACATCTCTTTTTCTTTTTGATCAAGGGAAAGCATGGATACGTGATTTAGTTTAGGATTGTGGGCTTGGGCAAAGCTTCCTTGATCATTTCAGCTTTCCAAGGCTACAGTAATCTGCATACATAAGGAAAAACAGACATAAAAGTGACTAGGAGTAGAAAGAGGCTTTGAAAGTGGTGTAGATAGTTCGTCCCAGATGCAGTTTTTTCTGTTTCGATTGGAATGCTTGTTGCTTTTTTCTGATCCGATTTGCGACAAGAAGCCTTGAAAGTAATGTAGTTGATCCAGCCCAGATGCAGTTTTTCTTGCCTTTTGATTTGTATGGTTGTCGATTCAGGAGTAGAAAGAGTTGTAGGCTTTGAGGCATTAGTGGTGATCAAGGAGCTGATTTCCGATAGTAGGGCGACCTATCACAGCTAGATTTCGTCAGATTTGGATAAGCAAGCAAACAATTAGAGCTAATAACAGGTCAAGACACATGTAGGGCAGCCAGTCACATGTAAGTCTTTGAAAACTCATTCTACTGAAAAGCAAAGCTTGCAGAATTCGTAGCAGGGTCTTGTTGGCCAACAAGGAGGCTTCACACTAATTTTTGGAATCTTCGGAGGCAATGGCTGGATCTTTACCTGTCAATATGGTTCCTCAAGAATCTTCTCATCCTTTGCAACTCCCGGATTTCATTCCTCTTGCTTGATGTGGAGAAAAGAGACATGCTTCTCCTTCAGAGCATCCTTCTAGTGCTTCCCCTTCATGCGCACGTCATGAAGCCCACCGTGATGTTGCGGATTCCTTGCTTGTTTCCTCTGGCCAGGTGGTGCCATACTGTCCGCCCCATCTTCGCCACCAACTTTCTTCCTCTCTTTCAGTTTCTCAGCTTTCTCCTTCTTCCTCTTCTCGCCCCCGTGTTCCATGTGCAGGTTGTGGTCGCCTTTATGTGCAAGGTGTCGGTCTTTCTCGCCAACATAACGCTTGCTCTGCTTTTCGTCAACAGCTCGCATTAATCAATGTCGACCTTGCACCTCATCCTGCTCCCACTTCGCCACCTGACTCGGCTTGGACCTGGATTCGCTCCCTTGATATTTTGATCACTTTTCACTTGGGTTTTCCTCATCCTTGTCTTTATGCACACATTCCCTTTGCCTTGCGCTTAGACGTCCAGAGAGCTTTGTCCTTACCTTTGTCTCATCTGGCTTCCAACCATTCTGATATTGCAACTTGGCATGCCTTTTTGCTTTTTCCTCTCTGGTGTTTGCCTCTGGCTCCTCGGGGTGGTGATGCTGGTCATAGGGAAACTCGCAACAGGATTCGTCGCTTTATGTCAGGAGATTGGGAAAATCTGCAAGAAGAGCATTTCCTTTGTTGTCATGCACTTGCTGCTCAACGGGATTCGACTTCGGATGGTGTCTCTATACCCCCTGTTCATCCTCGGTTGCGTCGCTGTGTTTTACTTGGGCAAGTGGGTGAGTATTCTCGTGCAGCTCGTGCTCTAGCTCCTACAAGTCCAGCTACTCCTGTTGTTGCCACCCTTCAGGCTTTGGAGCTTCTTCATCCACTAGCAAATGACTCCCTTCCCTCTTTTGTTGAGGACTTTGAATCTGATTCCAATTTGCAGCTCTCAGAATCTCATTTTCTTAATGCTTTTCTACGCAGCCCTCATCTATCAACTAGGGGTCCTTCTGGTACGGTTTTCGAGCATCTTCGTGACTGTTTTTCTCCTAACGAGAATTTGGTTTGCTCTTTCAAGTTTGCTCTTCCGTAGCATGTGGCCGTATTCCTCTTTCTATTGCTCGTATTCTTGGTGCTGCTCATTTGATAGCCTTGGATAAGCCTGGCGGTGGAGTGCATCCCATTGCTGTTGGAGAGGTTTTGTACAGGTTGGTTTCTAGGGCTCTTGGTTTTCAGCTGCGTGACAGTTTTCAGGACCACCTATTTCCTCATCAGTTTGGTTGTGCTACTCCTGGCGGTTGCGAGACAGTCATACATGCTTTGCGTGCTACCTTGGATCTTCATCCAGATTGGGTTGTCCTTTAAGTGGATGTCAAAAATGCTTTCAATTCTGTTTCCCGAGGGGCCATTTTCCAAGAACTTCGTGCGGCTCACGATCCTCTCGCTCAGCTCATCCCGTTTGTTCGCTCTTTTTATTCCATGGATGCGCCTCTATATTTTAGTCATGCTTCTCGCTTAGGTGATGTTTCGATTATCTCGTCTGCTGATGGTATCAGACAAGGTGATCCCTTGGGTGGTGTTCTTTTTGCTTTGGCGCACTTTCAGGCATTGCGTGCTTCTTCTGCTGCTTTTCCTTCTTGTTTGTTTCTCTCTATTGCTGATAACACGCATATTGTGGGACCTGCTAATGACGTCTTTCCGGCTTTCCTACATTTCTCTCAGCAACTTTCGGCTTTGGGCCTCACTGTCAATCCCTCTAGGTGCGTTGTTTGGTGTCCTCAAGGCCTCCTTCCTAAGCTCCCTTTACCTACATGTTTCAATACTCCGGTTGATGGGATTCGAGCGCTTGGTATTTCTATAGGTTTCTCGGATTTTGTGGCTTCCTCTTTGCGGGACATTTGGGCACACATCTTCGTCACGCTGATTTGCTACCAAAGCTTGGCAATGCTCAAGTTGCTCTAGGGATTCTCACTCTGCTTCGCTCAACGGCCAAGTTATATTCTACGGTGTGTTCCTCCCTCTCCTGATGTTTTGGCTTTGCTACAGGATTTCGATAATACTTTATCAGATATTCTGGGTCGTTTGATGGGTTCATAATCCTTTCGTATTCCCAATGGTCAGTTCGTTAAGCGACAAGTCTCTCTTCCCGCTTCGTCCGGAGGTGTTGGTCTTTCTTGCATAGCTTCTATTGCTCCAGCTACTTTTATGGAAAGTTGAGCCCTTGTTGCCTCTGCACTTATCTCTCGATTTCAACAAGACAACAAGCCCATTCTTCTTGATTCAGTAGCTCATGTGGAAACATGCATTCTTCCTTTCCAACAACATCTTCGTGCGGCCAAGGATCTCACCCCTCCACTTGTGCGAGCTTCTTTGCCTCCCTTTAAGACTTTGCTTAGCCATCAACGTGCTCATTTTCAGAAGTATCTTTTGGAGCGCTTCCACTCGCATGCTTTCACTCAGCTTCTCAGTGATTCACCTTCCGATGAGACTCGGGCTCGCCTTTTGTATTGTGCAGGCCCGGGTGCTGGTGCTTGGCTTGTTACGCGCCCTGTTGTTCCACACTTGCGCCTTTCTTCAGAGTTGTTTCTCAACGCTTTATGTAGATGCTTTGCGAGATTGTTGCTTTGTTATAGTTGTACAGTATCTCAATTCGCCTTATGGCCTTTACGCTTTCAACATGCATTCCTTTGTACTCTGATGATTTTCCCATCTTTTATTAATAAAAACAGGAAGTTCATCATAGGAGAGCTCCAAGAGAGGTCTAGCCCAGCTAATTAACATTCAACACATGGCAAGTTTTTATTTGCAACCTCAATGAAGAGGTATCAGATCCGTAAATACACGTACAACATTCACAATCCAGTATCATCCACAATCCAATCCGCCCAACGTTTGTAGCGTGCAGGAAATTCGCATGTGCAAACCCTTCCCTCACACAACCTTGGATTAAAAAAACTGCAAAGTTGTGATTACATTCAAACATACAAACACATATATACATAATAAAATGAAAAAGCTATATTGTTTTTGCTGATAAAGAAAAACTTTCGCCACCCGTCAATATGCAAGCTATTCTTCGCATGCTGATTTGACCAGGACAAACCTCTGAAGGGTGTGAGAGCTGCTTATAAGATACATCCGTCAGGCCCCTTTCCCTTTTGTTATGTGAACATAAAATTGCAGATTCTTGCAAGCATCAAATCTGCTTCCCTGTCTACCAACAAAGTAAGTGAAGGATTTTGATGAAACTTTTGCTATTTTCATTTGATGTGATCACAAAAATTTGTTTAGCTTGGCATCAAAAGTTACTTTGATCCTATGTTCAAGCGCCTCCGTTGGAAACGAAGATCTATAATTTGATGTTAAGTATTGGAGCTATTATATAAAGAGAGCCACCACAAATGCTTTGCATGGGAAGGATTGCATGGGACATAGCTAAGAAACGCATCATTGCTGAATTTGTTTATATGAATTCATATGAGTTTCCCTCGAGGCTTTTTGACCGAATGCAAATCATTTCTAAATTACAGAATTTCTTCAAAAAACGCACCTGCCTCATGAACACCAAGAGTCTGTAGTCCCAAATTTTTTAACTGTTACTGCACATGAAGATTTTTGGAGAAATCAACTTACTAGTAGAATTTACCGCAGATTCTATTTAAACGTATATCTTACACAGGAGTAGATAGAAATTTTTGTCAACTTTTCATTGTATCTGAACGGTATATCTAGTTTCTTTTAATGGTTTCCTCAAACTTGGAAGACGTGCACCTTTGTAAAGATCGCTGGAAATTTTCCTATAGATGCTTTTCTCTAAAACAACACTCATAACATATCTATGACTCATCTGGACCTCTTTTAGCCTCGAGGAAGTCTAGAACACCCGCTGCTTGTTGATTTGATTGTTGTCACTAACCATGTCAAGTTGAGCGTCATCATTATTGACTTCAAATCTATGAATGCAATACAAAAATTTATCATTAGATTCACAAACTCTAAGCCAGCCAAAGCCTTCATAATAATCAGGAGCACAGATATACTTGTTAAATGAAAGACAAGAAAACCACATTAAATGCACCACCGAAGTCACGAGCAGCACTAGAAACTATATCACAGTAAACGTCCTTTAAATACGACTTCCAATACTGATTCACAAGTGCTACCCTAATGCGTGCCTTGCCACACATCGTTAAATTGATAACAATTCCAATGAAATCCAAAAACACACCAATCCTTCGCTCATAACAAACGACAGTTTTCCTTTTGCTCTTGCCTCTGTAACTGAACCAAGAAGGAAACTAATATAGGCCAATTTAGAACTACTTCGACGGTTTTCTTTGGTATATTATCAAAAAATTCTGTCAGACACTGGAATTTATAAAGCTTTAAAATGAAGCAACTTTTTGCTTAAGGATCATCGTACATCTACAAGTAGTCTTATAAGCGACGTCCAAACAAGCTCATATCTAACTGCATGTATCACAGGAAGTGAAAGCATAGCTTGTAAACAAGCAAAATGGAAGACTTAAATTAAAAATCTGATCGAAAAAAGAAGCTAACAAAGATCTTTTGCAAATGTTCCTTACGCAGAGGCTCCTTGAAGGTTACTAAGGTTTACAAGAAAGCTGGACTAGCTTGATATGGCACTGAAGCCCAAGTGAGCATCAACCTCAACCAAGTTCCGTGAATACTCAGAGATTGTATTTGCAATCTCTAGATTATCTAATGCGTGTTCTGTTTGTTCCAATAATTCACAAACAGATATGAACTCGTACGCTCAACTTCGAAAGGTTTCAGCATGACTTTTACTCCCTTTGGCGTGCAATTAGCTAAACGAAAATGTTCCACCTCTTTGATCAGCTTGAAAATAGTCATTAAAATCCCCTGAATCGCCCCCTCTGATTTCAACCCCAGGGATCCTCGAGAGATCAAGAGGTAAAATCTGAATTTGTCCAGCAAACACAAGTCTGACAAACTATCAACCTTTGTAGTTGTTATGAGAAGCTGCTCAATACTACAACTTGGTTGCATAGGGCTCTGGTAACCTCATTTGCTCACGAACGTGTGCAATAAAAGCTTCTATCCTTTCATGTAAATCATCTAATTCATAGCATAGGACGTTTTCGTGTCCAATACTAGGCGAGGAGGCCATTTTTGTCTCGATTTTCAAATTCTCTGTTACATCGGAGCTTTCTATTATGTCGGAACCAACATACTCGGTATCTAGAGAATCGGCCTCATGTGAACCAGGCTGATCTACCAGAAGCTCAGGACAATCTTTGTTTGCCGCGCTACATATCTCATTGGAAGCTTTCTCCTCTTCATTAGAACTTTGTGTCTGCCACATCTCATTAGAACTTTGCGGTGGCCACATCACATTAGAACTCTGCGTTGGCCACATTTCATTCGATATCTCATTGGAAGTTCTCTCCTCTTCATTGGAACTCTGCTTTGGCCACATCTCATTAGAACTTTGCGTTGGCCACATCGCATCAGGATTCTGCGTTTGCCACATTTCCTGACTTACTTCGGGAAGACGATGGACATTTTCGCCAGATTGTACCTGCTTCACATTTGAAACGTCCGCTACATCTGATTTTTCTAGATTGAATAAGCCTGATGGAACAAGAATAGCGACTAGCATTGAGTTGAAAATCACAAACAGAAAAGGTGGAGTTAGCCAAGCTCCTGTTCCGCGCCATATGGATGGTAGTACATCTATGCACATAACTCTCAGAGGCAAAAGCACGTATTCAGAAAACAATGGAAGACATCTTATGATCGTCACAAGCATAGTAAGTAGAGCTAGCCCGCCAAAAGTCTTTCTTAAAAATGGCCATACTGGAAAATGAAGTTTCAATCGATTATCCACGTTAGCTTTCGATGTGGTGATCGATGCTGTGGCCCCTGGGTCGTACATATTTTCTGAAACCACTGATGGTCAAGTTGAAAGATGCGACCCAAGACACATTAAAATGGTAAGAAAAACTAAAAAAGACCAAGCATCAAATGATTGTTTGATTTTAGTTAAAGAAAAAGTAAGAGAAAATGAGTAAAGAAGAAATATTGCAAAGGGGAGAGTTGTCTTGGATAAAAACTATCTGAGATAAAGACGCGCAGCAATTCTGAGATGACCTGTAGATGGATGATGGAGGAACAGCCTGGAGGAGAACGTTATCACTGTGAAGGAATGTGACAAGAAGCAATGACTCAATCATAAAAACTCGTAAGAAGCAAGCCTATGCGAGCAAGCGTGTAAGAGTTCAGATCAAGCTTGGTAAATGAAGGTATGGAGAGACATTAAATATGAGAGGGCGAATAGAAATATTGCACTAGAGTTCTGGTGGTGAGCTTCTTAAATAAAGGTCAAGACAGAAAGCCACTGGAAAAACATTCAATGTTCGCAAGGAAGAACATAAGCATTATCATCGCAGAGCATATGGAAACTGAATACCAAGCGCACAAATAATGCAGGAACATGTGAATTCAAGCAAGCCCGCGGGGGGCAGATGAACCGCAACCCGAGCAGGAAAAGGATAAACAGCGGTACTTCCTACAGGTAACACGAAAGAAAGCATGAATACATGAATCTTGAATGATAGAAACGGGAACTGAGAGCCGAAGCCGATACTCGAAAAAGCACAGCAGCAGGCCTTCTCAATCCAAGCTCTGCGATTCTCCGTTCTGGTCCTGCCCGCCCGATTCCTCCTGAGTCCTGCTACGAGCAAGCACGAAACAGTCCGACCTCAGTCCGGTCCCGACTCCCGACTTCCAGAGTACAGATTCTACAGAAGCACGAGCAGGCTGGCCGCTGCAGGCTGCTGCAGTAGCGCGCGAGAAGCTCGCTCGCACACAGCCTCGGGAATCGAAGCTAGCCAATGAATCCGAATTTAAATTTTTACATACATACCTGTATTAGTAGTAGATTTTTGCAGTCTGGCAGGCTGCACGCTCCGCAGGGCAGGCTGCAGGGGACAACTCAGAAGACCGCAAGAGGTCAGAAAAAAGCCATAGCTACACAGCCTACCGGCATTGAATAAAATATTTAGATCCTAGGACAAGAGAATTAAAAGAAACCAGTCCAGATTCCCGGAATCAGGATAAGATCAAGCTTTCCTCCTCCTCCCGACTCCTGAGTCCTCCATCTTCTTGCTCTTCTTCCACCCTTCGCTCTGGCGCCTTTAGATATCCAGCCTTCTGCTGAGTGCTAGCTATGTAGAATTAGATATTCAGACCTGCTTGCTAGCTTAGCTATTGAGATTCCTCACACACAGGTCGGACCCACGTCTGTGAAGAAATAGGAAATATCTCTAGTTTTAATTCAAGTTTGGAATGTCGACTCAATTTGAGATGGGAGAAATGTGAACTTATTTAATGTAATGCCTCTTGCATGGGACTGTTCAAGTTTTAACTGCCTACCTACCCAGCTACTTTCTCTCTCTCTCTCTCTCTCTCTCTCTATATATATATATATATATATATATATATATATATATATATATACTCACACACACACACACACACATACACACACACACACATTTGCATTAAGTTGCATATTCAAGTGCTCAACTCTCATGAGCAATGAATGAGCCTTGACTCATCAATCATGATCCTCTTAAGAGCCTCCTTTCTGCCCCCATAGGGTGGAGCCGAGTTCACGCTCGACGTTCATACTTGGACATCCGGATCGAAACTGATGAGCTTTGTGCCCGATTGTAAAAGGGCCCCACGCCGCACATGTCTTGGTGTTTTGGGACCTTGTGCCCAGGAGCAGTGTATCTATGATTGCTAATGAGGATGTCGGGAGGGCCCAACCTCATCTAGCCACTTCACAAACCTCCATCCAAAATCATGATTCATAATAAAATATTTCAAATCTTGCCAATCATCAAATGAGGGTGGGGGCCTACTTCGGTCACGATGAGTAATACTTTGCTCCCAATTGAAAGGGCCATGCTTGGTTGTGGTTGAGTGGACTTTGTAGACTTGGTAAAAAGGGCCTCCCTACTTGGCATGTACTCCAAGTTGAAACTCCATTGGCAAGTATCCTTGTCCATAGTAACTTAATATGCTAATTAGGCATTTACAAGATTTAAAAACAAAGTCTTAGAAATTGCTTTCAATACCATGGATTAGAAAAGTTTGTCATTTTCTTTTTGGTCCAAATGACACCTAAATCAACCAACCTTATGTATGGTACACTTTGCATCAGAAAGTAAGGTCATTCCAAGGAGCACCAAGCTCCAAACGTTCACTCACACAATACCCTGAATTCAAGCATACACCTAAGTGGGCAGCACAATTTCAACTTAACTACTACTAAGGATATTTATCTACATAACTCTTTCAAAGGACTAGATGCTCAATAACTATACGATAATATGTATCCGTTTTGTCCTCATATTCAAGATCTTATCGAGTTCAAAAACGAACACTAGATGACTCTTCTAACATGCCCATGCCCAATAGATCTCCAGAGCCAAGGTGATCCTCCTCATGTAAAGTTTTCTAAAGTTAATTTACATGAGATACCGAGTGAACCTGAGTTCCTTGCGAGAGCTCTAATCAGTATGCCAGAGATTCAATCTCGTAAGAATTTTATACAGTCCCTTGTAACAAGTGGACAATTTGTAATGTTTGCTAGTACGCACTACTTTTGAATCCTTCAAGATTCGTCAATATACCCAATCCCCTTCTTGAAAATCTCGAGGTAATCATTTCAGATTAGCATAGTGTTTGTTCCTATCTTGGGTGCTTTGGACATTCTCTCATGCTATTTGTAGCATTTCATGCATATCATGCAACAAATCGGCTATCTTTTGAAACTTGATCGTTTGATTTTCTACAGAAATGAGCAATCTAGGTTGATATTCATACATAATCATATATAGGCTATATATAGCCAATAGCCAAGTGCTTACTTCTATTATAGACAAACTCAATCAAGGGTAAATTATCTCTCCCAATGAGATTGTCATCGGGAAGACATAAGCTCATAACATCTATTTCATTGACCGATTAGTTCTTTCCATGTGATCATCCGTTTCGAAATGATCTGAAGAACTAAAGCTTAACGATACTTCCAGTTTTTCAAAAACAATTGACGAAAAGTAACCGGTGAATTTCAGATCGTGAACATTCACAATGTCACCCAATAATATATAAAGTCTAAATAGGTGTTCCACAAATGTTTGAGCTAAATCAGAAGCCTTCGTAGTAGTCTTTACAAGAGTAAATGCGGCCAATTTGGTTAGACGTCGACAATCACCCAAATTGCATAATTTTGTTTATTTGTTCTCGGTAACCCAACCATAAATTCCATTGAAATGATATTCCATTTTCAATCAAGAATATTCAAGGGATGCAATAGACCAGTAGCTTTAAGACGTTCGGTCTTATTGAGTTAACATTAGACGTTCGGTCTTATTGAGTTAACATTGGTCACATTTAACCACATAAGATTCTACAAAGGGTTTCAGTTTTGGCCAATAGAAATCCCTTCATACCAAGTCTAGTGTAATCTCCACCAAATTGGTTAGAAATACAGGTATTTCTCAAAAGACCTCTTAGAGAAAGATAGAGATATGTGCTAATCTTGGTGAAGGAAAGTTTGTTCACTTCAGTGATTCAACTAAGTGCATTAGCCATGTGATTGGTGGTTCTTTCAATGTAATGCACCTCAAAGTTGAATTCCTGCATGAGTTCCATCCATTGGGTCTTACGACCTCTAAGACCATTTTGATTGCAAAAACACTTTGACGTTTTCGTGTTCACTATGAATTGATTACATAAAAGTAATGTCTCAATGATTCAAAGCATGGATTATTACAAAGCTTGAATAGTATATCTTACTTGAGTATCGGATGATTTTCTACTCTCAAAAGCAATGAGCTAGTTCCCTTGCAATTAGAATAGCTCTAACAGCCACATCACTTGCATGTGGTAATGACGAAAGGAAAATTTTGATCAACTATTCTAAAAACAAGAACTGAGATAATTAGGAGCTTGAGTTTACAAAACTCTCATCTAATTTCTCATTCCATTTTATCGAAGGGCTAGGCTTTTCTTTCTGACTAAATATTTCTTAGTAAAATTTTGAAAGAACACAGTGAATCTCGAGAATGACTTGAGTTCATGTGTAGTTTCAAGAACAAGCCATTTGAAAAACGTCCTTATTTTTTTCTCATCAATCTTGATCCCAACAATGATGATCTTATGATCAAGATAAAGAAGTTATTCTTTAAAGAATTTGCATGTAGATTCTTTACCAAAAAGCTTCTCTTGTCTTTAAATTTTTAAGATGGTACGGAGATATTTTACATATTCTTTTAGTGTTCTACTTTAGAACAAAAACTACTCTAGGAACACCATGACAGATCTTCCCCCAAAAAAAAATGAGATCATTCATCATCTATGGGAAAGTAGTTGGATCAATCATCAAACCAAAAGGTATGACTTGCTAGATTATTCTAATATTGGGAGTGATTCATCCGAATAATTGATCTTTAATCTACATCCATTCATTTATTTAGTTTTGCAGTTTTATTCGTGTTTCTACACAGTCTATTAAAATACTCGAGAATCGCTCAACAGGTGGCTTTGACAACGACAACAAACTATCGGAGGAGTCGAAGGATGACAATTACTACTTCCATCTGATATGAAGCTTTGGACTTGCCCTAATTGCTTTGCAAGTAAATTTCTGGAAAGGCCTAATTGGATGGATGACAGCGCATCATGGCTAATTACCAATCGCGACCTATGAGTGGTGGATAAGGTTTGCCCTAGGTGAATGAGAAAGTCTTGGAAGGCCTAACTGGATGGAAAGGCCTAACTGGATGGATGACAGCGCATCATGGCTAATTACCAATCGCGACCTATGAGTGGTGGATAAGGTTTGCCCTAGGTGAATGAGAAAGTCTTCGAAGGTTATCTGGTAGCTGAAATATCATCATCATTCAATCTCCTTGAAGTCGGAAATAGGAGCTAGACCACAAACAGATAAGTCAATAGTTGTATCAAAGAGGCACTTATCATGATCTCAATTTTCCCATGCCACAACTATATTGTTTGAGTTATTAGGTAAGTGCATTACAAATGCTTGTAGCTTCATATACATCTCTCTTCTTCTCCTTTCCTTCTCAACTCCCTTCCTCTTTACTTAAAAATAACAATTTTATTTTTTTTCATATCAGGCCCGCTTAAATGGCCTACAACCGAAATGAAATAGATAAGCATCTTGCATCACTCGTAGCCACCTTTCTAATTTTCTTGTAAGTTGTTTATCAATGGGCCCTCTAGTGACAATCTAGTAGTGGAACGTTTTTTTTTTTCTCTCTCGAAAATTGACCATTGATTAGTGACTTTATACAAAAAAGTACAAAAAAATGAACCATTAACCTACAAGTAGTAAAGTTTTCCAGCTTTCTTAAAAATCAACAAGGGGGAAATGAAAATTTTTCATTTCCGAATTCCCTACTATTTCTATCTAGCCAAATATTCCATAAAGTGATTATTCTAATACACCGCCAAAAATCATTAGAAGCTTCATCGTCCAGAATGATATCATTAAGCAACAGATCAAGATGATTGAATCTTCTAAATTTGACATGGAAGCGTGCAATAAACAAGTTAGCCACTGATTTCCAAAGAGGGGTATTGTCAATTTTCAGAGAAAAAGGACAAATATGATTGTAATATCAATCATTAAGAGTTATTGGTTGCTTAATCCAAAGATCTATCAAGTTCTAGGTGCTAGATCTTGATCTAGATGCTTTACACTATAATTTAAGCAAGAGCAATGGATCAAATGATCAAAAACATGGTTGGGCGGCCTCACACGTGTGGAGGACAGTACCAGTGCGGCCGGTTTACAGAGAGTAAAGTACATTAGCTTACAAATGCATTTCTTTCATAAAAACTCAAGACAAATGTGGAAATCACAACAAAACTAGAATTTGCCAATGTCACATCAACTTGTTATTTGGTTGATCCCTTTATAGATCAAGTACATCCACGAGCTGTGTACGGTCCAACAAGCCTTCACATGTGTGAATAGTGCCTAGTCATCCAGATCCACCAATGGGAGCCATATGTACTCATTTCCCAAAGTTGACTATTCTCTTTGGCCAGAAAACAAAAAGCTAGTCTTCCACATTTATAGGAATATTTCCTATAAAATAGGATCTAATGGAATCTTTCTATCTTATCTTCTAGAAGCTTATCCACACGTGTGAATGGTATTTTGACATGTGTGAGTAATAACTCATTCACATGGAAGTCTAATCTATTTACACAAAGTTTGACCAATTTGACCATTTCCAAAATTCTACTCAAAGGTCAATTTCACACTAGTGTAGATCAAGCTAAAATCAATCTAACTTTATAAAAGTGACTCATGTACATTCTTTCACAAGTGGGAATAGACTCCACACGTGTGAGATCCTATCAAGATCAATTAGCTTGAGATCTACAAGGTACATCAAGTTGGAAGTGACATTTTAACACTCCTCCTCACTTCTAACTTGGCAAGTCTAATGTACATCTATCTGCAACTCCAAGAGCATCTCTTAACTTGAAAAATGAATCTTTAGCCAAAGGTTTGGTTAAGATATCAGCTATGCACTCAGATGAAGGCACATGATGAAGTTGAACCTCCTTGGATTGCACCTTTTCCCTCACAAAGTTATGAGCTATCTCAATATGCTTTGTTCTAGCATGGAAGATTGGATTGGTAGCAATTTGTTGAGAAGCTTGATTGTCACAATAAATGCAAGGGACCTCCTCGGCCTTTAGCACTTGAAGCTCCACCAAAAGTCTTCTTAGCCATAGGAGTTCTTTGGTTGTTGAAGTCAATGCCTTGAACTCGACTTCACAAGAGGAAAGAGAAATTGTATCTTGCCTTTGGAAAGCCAAGATATCAATCCTCCACAAAGAAAAGTGAAAAATGCACTTATGGATCTTCTATCCATCTTGTCTCCTGCAAAATCTGAATCCGAAAATGCTTTCAAGTACAAGTTAGATCCTTGATAGAGAATGCCAAAAAATCTAGTAGAAGAGACATATCTAAGCACTCTCTTGGCACTTTTCCAATGATGCATCAAGGGACCTTGCGTATATTGACTTAACTTGCTTACGCTATAACTCAAATCTAGTCTAGTGATTGTCAAATAGATTAAGGAGCCTATTAGCTTTCTAAAGAGTGTGATGTCCTCAAAGGATGCTTCATTCCAATCATTAGTAACTTTACAAACTTGCTCCATAGGGGTGTCAATCCCGTTACAATCTTTCATGCCAAACCTTTCAAGAATGGAAGTAGCATACTTAGATTGACTTATAAAAGTAAAATCACTACCTCTAGTAGCTTCTATTCCAAGTATGAACTTAAGAAGTCCTAGATCTACCATCTTGAATTCACTAGACAAGGAAACTTTAACATTTCTTATGCCTTCACCATCATTTCCTGTCAATATGATATCATCAACATAAAGTACTAAAATGATGATCTTTCCATCATTATATTTGATATACAAAGAAGGCCCATAAGATCTAATCACAAAGCCAAGAGAGTAGAGAAAATCATGCAACCTAGAGTACCAAGCTCTAGGTGCTTGCTTCAAGCCATATAGGCACTTCCTTAAGTGGCAAACCTTGTCCTCCTCACCATCCTTGATGAAGCCCTCGGGTTGCAACATGTATATTTCCTCCTCCATGTAGCCTTTCAAGAAAACATTTGTCACATCCATTTGATAGAGATTCCACTTGAATAAAGTAGCAATACAAATGATCAATCTAATGGCTACAAGATTTGCTATAGGAGCAAATGTTTCTTCATAATCTATGCCTTTACTTGAAGAAACCCCTTAGCAACCAATCTAGCTTTGTACTTACTTATAGATCCATCTTGATTGTACTTTAATCTATAGATCCACTTACATGCAAGTGGCTTCTTCCCATATGGAAGGTGTGCAAGATTCCAAGTTTGATTATCTATCAGAGCATCAAACTCTACTTGCATTGCATCTCTCCAAACTTGTGATCTACTTGCATCTTCATAACATGATGGCTCTTCAAAAATTGTGGTTAGAAAAGAGTAAGAGGTAGAAGGAGATGTGTCTTCCCTTTCTCAAAGTATGTGATCCTTGAAGGCTCGGCCTTGATCCTTGTGGATCCTCTCGACTCCTTTGGAACTTGATTTTGATCTTCCAAAAGATCAATTTCAAGAGGCTCCTCCTCGGGTGTTGCAAGATCTTCATTGTTCACAGATTCTCTGAATTTGTGAACATGGTTCTAATGTTTTCTTTACCTCTTCTTAGTTACGGTTCTTTATGGTTTTTCTTCTTATTAGAACAGTTACAAGTGGAAGCGTTACTCCGATTTCAACATGGATTTCCCAGCCTGTCAGTGGGAGACACAGTTCTGATGCTCAGCTACATGCAGAAACCAACATGTAACCATCTTTAGCTCAAGAGGATCAACGTTTTGGAACATGGAGCAGACCTACCACTATCTACTGAATTAGAAATCAATCAAGAACAAGATTAACTACTGAACAAGAAACAAGAAACTAGAAACTAGAAACTAGAAACTAGAAACTAGATTCCTAACAGCATTTGACAATCCAAAAATCAAGAAACACTCATTTCTTGATGCTTAGAATGCCCAAGAACAATCAAGAACTGAAAAGTAAGAGAGTATGCAAGATCTACACCACTATTCCAGCCTATTTAGTTCACTTGAATGTTGATTTCTACCTTATTCCATAAACAAGAAGTGAATTCTAATATACAACTAAGCAAGAAACTAGTTAATCCACAATGCAAGGAATTCAAGCATGCTCATAGAAATTTCACTCAAGAACATTGCCATGAACAAGGAGCTTAGAAATCATCAAGAACTCGTGGAGGATCCTCTTTATTTGCTCAAGAGAATTTGAAAATACATTCAAAGCTCCCTCACAAGAGAGGGGAGCCCTTAAATAAGCAAGAAGGCTGCCCATGTGGAGCCCAAGTGGCAATTCCACCAAATTAGAAATTACATGTGGAATTCTCCCTTCCACTAAAGGTCACCATCAAAAGGTGGCTCACTCTAACTAATTTAAGGGGGGGGTCTACATTTATTTACAAAGCCTAGGAAATATGACTAGCTCCTACATGGTCATTCCTTCTTTGGGATACACCATGTAGGCTCACATAGATAACTCACTGTCTTCCTAGCTAGTACTTCCTCGGCTCTCAGCTTCTTCTGCTCTCCTCCTTTTGAGACCTCCTCGGTCATGGGGTGAGAGATAACTTGTGTCTTCAGCTTGGCTCGACATCTGGGGATTCTCTGGAATCTGCTACCATTATCTACCCCTAATCTGTTGTAGGTGCCACTGCAACACCGGTGATGTCTTCCGCCTGGCACTTGGAAAAGCGTGGATTTTCATTCGCTTTCGTAAAACCAGGTGCTTATTGTCCGCAAAACTTATTCTTCAAAATTGAAAGTCTCTCAATTGGCCGCTACATACCAGCCCTCTTGAGAACTTCTTGCGAGTCTTGCTCGTCTCGTCATCGTGCCGTCTGCTTTCGTTTCGCCCATCTTTCATCCTAGGGCTTCAAAAACTTGGAAGTAGAGCTTACTTTCGAAATTGAGGGGCCCCATATTTCTCTTATCTTCTCCACGAATCCCATTTCCTGCCAGTCTTCCACCATGGTCACATAGCGTGACGACATTAAGGCGCTCTGTAGTATAGCCTGGCCATCATTTCATGGTCTTCTTCGACTGGAGGGCTACATTTGGGTTGATTTTGATGGGCTCTAGGCCTCGATCCCAGAAACACTCTTGCTGCAGCAATATTCAGCACGTTCCTGCACGCAAAGATCGGCACTTGATTTGTATTTATGTCCGAAGTCGAGTAACTGCAACCTCAGATCATCCAGGGTGGTTCTCTCTGAAATTCTCGGGATGACTGGCTAGTTTACCAACTCTACTCGCGGCTTTTCCATCGGCCATGGGTTTTTGCGTTTGAGTGGCATGTAGAAAGGATCCATTCACTTTCAAGCCGGTGCCTTCAAATACTCTTGAAGTCGCCTGCTATCCTTCAGGACCTTATTCCGCCATTCTGGTTGTGGTTGTAACGCGGCAATGATCTCGGCCCTAGTGGAGTATTGACTTTGATCAATGTCTTCTTTGCTTTCCCTCATGTTGAGAGGGTATTTTCTTTCAAACTTTTCTGATTCCCTTGTATCAGCCCAATTTGCCTCTGGGCCTGGTAGTGGAAGTTGTCCTACCAGGCTGGGATGGCCTTGCCAGATAATCATCTAGGGCCTTGGTGCCCGTATCTTTCTCTTTGCTCACTCACTTGTCGACGGCTTAGTTGCGCTCGTGTCTTGCCTGGGCGAGAACCTTCTTATCTCTGGTTTGATCTGCCAGGAAGTCATCATCCCCTCCAATTTTTGTGTTAGTTTCTGGTAAGGTCAGGGATGGAATGATCTGGAGAGAGGGCTGTGGGGGTGATAGGTTTAGGAGGAGGTGGGATCAACAAGTTATACGCCACACCGGGGGGAGTGGAGTTGTTGGAGGAACTCGTCCCGTTGGGCTTTGTAGGTGTCGAGCTGGGCCTTTTGATGGGCCTATTATTTTGCTAAGAGGTGATGGAAAGAGGGAAGATGAAAAAATTGGGTAAGTTGGAATGAATGTTTCAGAAAAGTTGAAAGCAGAGTAGGAGGAGGGGTTAAAAGTGAGAGGGGGTCGAGAAATAGTTCTAGAAGCAACCTCGGCTCACTGGCCACCCGATCTCGAGCTACTGTCTGAAAGGTGGGTTTGCTCGTCTTGATTCCTTGCTCCATCATTCTCATCATCATCCTGTGGCTTCATTGGTTGAGCGCCTGCTTGGGCCTTGCACACCGTGTCCCATAATTGGTTCACCTTGTCCCAAGACTTGCTGCAGGGCCTTCGTGGTTTCTTCCAGCTGCTTTTGGGACTCCAGGATGATCTTCTCTTGCTTAGGCCACAATGTTTTTGAATTTTTTTTTTTTGGCTTCTCGTTCTTGGATTAGCCACACGTATTTCTCCATCCGGATGGCTGAGGCATGTGGGGCCTGGAATTGAATGTCCTCAGGCTTGACTAGAGGAGCATCGACTGTCATTGCAACCTCATGATCCGTCTTGTACTTGGTCAATTTGGACCATCCGGTGTTTCATTTGTTGCTGGACCTCTTTTAGAGTGGATTTCTGTCCGGCCATCACGGATCTGGCTTCCACTGTCTCTTTTTCTTTCTCCTTGGCCAGCCTTTGATATTGCACAATTTCTTGGTCTTGATGCTGGACCTTGCTCTCGAGCATTTGATACTGGCTCACCAACCAATGCATGTGGTAGCTTGTTTCAGATAGGCCTATCATCGAGCGCTTGGCTGCTTCAGTGAGCTTTTCAGGGTTAGTGAGAGTTGGGTACTGATCTAGAGTGTGGGATGGTGAGGTTAACCCAAAAAATAAGCATTGTGTTAGAGGTGAAGATGGAGGTGGAGGTGGAGGTAGTGGAGGGATGATGTTAGTAACTATTGTTGGTGGTGGTGGTGGTTAGTGGAGGGGTTCAGACTTCTTCCTGGCTACTTCTCCTTCTCTGGCTCGTCGACGCTTATTTCCATCAGGTTCGCAGCATCAAAATATTGCGGATGTGTCTAGTGTGTAGGACTTGTTGGGCCTGTGGTTGTTGAGCCGCTTCCGTGACCTGGGGACTGGATATCCCTACTCCTCCCCCCCCCCCCCCCCCCCCCCAAATCTTGTGCCATTGATGATGTTGTTGGCAGTTGGCGTGGTAATCAATGTGGGTGGGGTGGGTGACTTCGTCTGGTTGGAGAGTAGCAGGATGTGAGGTGGTCATATGTTGGGCTGCTGCTGATGTCGATGTTCCATCACCTCCATCAATGACATGTCAGAGGGGGTGACGAGTGCTGTTGTGATGCCATGATGAGCTGCCCATCATCGGAGGTGGGAACCATCTGAAGCTGATCCCACTGGTGATGTGCTCCCAGCTTGAAGCTTCTTTTGCTTTCTTTGTTGTCGTGGGTCCGGCAACTAGGCCTTGGAGGTATCGGCCTTTTGAGCTTCGGATGTTGCAGCTGCTTGTGGATCCGGTTGTGGGCTTGTTGGCCTCCGTACTAGTGGGAGTATACTTGTGTTGACCCTTTTAGGTGGGATCCCAATGGTGAAGTAGCCCTTGATCGTGCACGCTTGGAATAATTTTGGGCTCAATGGGGATGTCCCAGCCTTCCTGTACCGCAAGCTGTAGTTGTTGTTGAAGCTTTTGCCTGTTCTGTACTTGGTGAATGAGTGATATTTGTCATAAGATATCCAATACTGTGATGGGCTGCTTGGTTCTTAATTTTGCACTCATGTAGGCAGTTCGAAGCACACTGTGCCCAATCATAGAGGTTCTCGGGCATGCTATAAGTCGTGAATCTGCCATCATGTGAAACCAGGGACAATGGGTACCCTCAGCACTTCGTCCGTGGTTTTTGTATGTGCACCTGGTGAGATAGGCACATGCTGCTTGGAGCTGTTGGGCATTATGGCTTCCACTCATGTACCCATCCTTATTCTTCCACTTGGTCACAGATACGGGATCGATTGTACTTGAAATATGTCGTTTGCTCTATCTTGTGGAGTGTCCTTGAGATAGTATTGGTCCTCGCGGGAACCCATAAGGTTGCAAGTTGGCCTGCCACAAAAGGATACGTTAAAATATAATTCATGATAGGTGGGAACTATGAGTGGGCATGACCTGGCCGTTGCATGATAGTTGGCATAGGCCATGTGTACCAGGTACGGCTTTGATAACCTGTCAGGACAGGGATCTGGAATTCCAATTCCTTGAAGAAGGACTCCGCCTGCTGGGGTACCATGTCTGCATCTCTGTAAGATCTAACTTGGATAGTTGGATGTCGAGCTTACTTGCTTCGGGTCTTCAGAACTGGAACTGGGATTGGACGACATGGTGGAGAAATGGAAAAAAAATAAGGTTCTGGAAAAACTGGTTCGGTTGAGAGGTGCAGACAGTGTGAAGGCCTTCGGTTGAGATTTGGTGGATTGCCGTCTGTTGAGATTTGAAGGTCTGACGTCGGTTGAGATTGAAGGTTTGGCGTCGGTTGAGATTTGAAGGTTATGGCCTCGGTTGAGATTGAAAAGTGGTTCCGGGGCTCGAGTTTGAAGCGACTGCTTCGGTCGAGACTGAGGGAATGGCTTTGGTCGAGTCATGAAGACTGGCTCTTCGGTCGAGTCTGAAGGAAATTAATTGCGGATGTAGAAGGGTTTGGAATATGTGTGGGGAGGGATGTACGATGCTTGTATGAAAAAGGGCTGTGAAAGATGGAGGGTTTGGAATGACAAAGTGCTGTGGAAGTGGTTTTTGTGTTGGACAAAACCATGTGGATTGTGGGTGGCAAACGAAATATGATAGTAAAAAAAGGTGGGCGCAGAATGAGGTGGGTGTCTAAGAAGGATGGAAAGTGGAATATCAGAAAGTAGAGGTGTTTGTCAAGGGAATGGTGATTTTGTAAAGGCGAATATGTGTGAGAAATGGACTAGGCGGTGACAAACGTGTTGTGATGTTTGATTTTGGATGATGTTCAATAGTGTAACGGTGAGCGTGATGAGTGCTCATGTGACCAGTACCCCTCAGCATGCGAAGACTCGTAATATGATGTATTCTGCCAACGACGTCATGTT